>WNWU01013815.1:25960168-26135471 GCA_012654045.1 Ptyas mucosa | reverse complement strand
TTATTTTCCTTATTAATTTAAGTCCATTTTCTTGTGGGTCTTCCAAGATAAAAACCAAATCATCTCCCTATGCCTGTAATTTATATTGTTCCGTTTTTATTTCCATACCTTTAATTTCTATATCTTGTATAATATTTCTATTTAACACTTCCAATGTCAATATAAATAGTAAAGGAGATAGTAGACATCCTTGTCTTGTGCCTTTTTTATATTTAAATTCTCTCTCGTATCTCCATTTACCATCACCTTTGCCGTTTGTTTATGGTATATTGCCTTTATCATATTAATAAATCTCTCACCAAAGTCCATACATTTTAGTTGTAACAGCATAAATTGCCAGTTTATGTTGTCAAATGTTTTCTGCGCATCTAAGAAAAAAAAACGCCTTTGTTTTTCAGGATGTACTTCATAATATTCCAATGTATTTAAAATCATTGCCATATTGTTTTTAATCTGTCTCTTAGGCAAAAAACCACCTTGGTTTAGATGTATAAATTCATTTAAAAACCTTTTTAATTTAATTCTCTGCTATTATTGAAGCTAGGGGTGAAATGTAAAATGTGTTACTACCGGTTCTGTGGGTGTGGCTTGGTGGGGGGGGGTAATGTGACTGGGTGGGCGTGGCCAACTTTTTTTTTAACTTTTCAAAGCATTTTTTGCGATCAGGCAACTCAGCTGGGATCGTCAGAGAGGCTTTTTTAAAAATGCTTTGAAAAGCCTCTGATGATCTCAGCTGAGCCGCGCGATCATCAGAGGCTTTTTTTTAACTTTTAAAAGCATTTTTTTGTCGGAAGAGGTTGTAGAAAAAATGCTTTTAAAAGTAAAAAAAAAGCCTCTGATAATCCTGTGGCTCAGCTGGGCATTTGGGGGGGGGGGTAAAAACTTTTGTTACCAGTTCTCCAAACCACCCGCCGCCATCGCTACCGGATTGGGTAATCCAGTCCGAACCGGGAGTATTTCACCCCTGATTGAAGCGTATATTTTATAATCAGCATTCAGTAAGGATATGGACCTATAATTTTTTATCTGCATTAAATCTGAGTCTTCTTTCAGAATAAGGGTAGTGTTTGCTTCCATCCATGAATTTGGTACCTTCACATCAATCAATACTTCATTATAAACTTCCAACATTGATGGACCTAGAGTATCTTGTAAATATTTATAAAATTCTGCCGGTAGCCCATCTGGTCCTGGTGTTTTATTGCTCTTTTGTCTCTTAATCACTTCTGACAATTCCATCATTGATATTCATTCATTTAACATAGCTTTCACTGTATCTGGTACTTTAGGTAATTCCACTTTTTCCAAATATTCCAAATATTGTTTAATTTTCTCTTCTGAAACTTTCTCTTGCTCATACAGCTTTTCATCTATGGCACTTTACTTCTACTTTATTGATTAGCCCTTGGACCATATCAAAGTGCAGAGTTCCAGACACAAATTATTACTAAAATCTGATAAAAACAATTTAAAATGGAATTGGATAAAATACAATTTAAAATGAAATTGGAATAAAATACAGTTTAAAATGATAGCTTTGATTAGCCTATAGGCCATATCAAAGCATAAGATGCAAACATATATTGCCAATAAAATCTTATACAAACAATTTAAAACAAGAACAGGGTAAAATACAATAGTTATAGGATAAGATACAATATAATTTAATACATAAATATATAAAATAGAATAAAATGACATAAAATTATATTTCAGTGTCACCCTTACAATCTACCCCAATCAGTCCCATGTATGCAGATCTCAACCGAACCATTTTGTTTAAGTACTATGCTGTGTTAAATGTTATTTTAGGTTCTGGTCGCACATAAAGTAAGTTGTTTTGATATGGGGATCCCCATAGGACATTCGTTTCGTATATGGACCAAGGTACCTGTCTCTCGCTCACAGTCAAATAGGATGTGAGCCAGGTTACAGCTTTTCATAATAGTCTTGAATTATTATTATTTTTATCCTCATTTTGGTAATATATATCATCTACCAATCTATGTGTCAGTTTCTTCTCTTTCTCTGTTTTCAGTTTACATGCCAACCATCTTCCTGGTTTGTTTATTTGTTTGTTTGTTTATTAAATGTGTACAAGGTAGCAGGTATAAGTATAAACTTAAACATAAACAAAGGAAGTAAGTACAGATAAATGTGGACAGTAGGACAGGGACAGTAGGCATGCTGGTGCGCTTATGCACGCCCCCTTTATGGACCTCTTAGGAATGGGGTGAGGTCCACGGTAGACAGTTTGAGGTTGAAGCTGTGAGGGTTTGTGGCTGTAACAGTGGAGTTGGTTAGAGCATTCTAGGCATTGACCACTCTGATATTGAAGTTGTATTTTCTGCAGTAGAGTTTGGAGCAATTTATCTTGAGTTTATATCAATTGTTTGCCCATGTATTATTGTGATTGAAGCTGAAGAAGTCATTGACAGGTAAGACGTTGTAGTAGATAATTTTGTGTACTATGCTTAGATCAAACCACAGGTGGCACAGTTCCAGATTGTCCAAGCCCAGAATTTCAAGTCTGGTGGTATAAGGGATTCTACTGTGAGTAGAGAAGTGGAGTACTCTTCTCATGAAATACCTCTGGACCCGTTCAAACGTGTTAATGTCCAATATACAGTGTGGATTCCAGGTGGATGAGCTGTATTCAGGAATTGGTCTGGCAAAGGTTTTGTATGCACTAGTTAGCAGTACAATGTTACCAGAAAAGAAGCTTTGCAAGATTAGGTTAACAATTCTTAATGCCTTCTTGACAAGGCTGTTACAGTGAGCTCTGGGGCTTAGATCATTTGAGATGAGTACTCCTAGATCCTTAACAAAGTGAGGGTCGTCTACGAGATCGTTTCCGCCCAACTTGTATTTGGTGTTCTGATTTTTTTTGCCAATGTGCAGGACAGAGCATTTATTAGTTGAGATTTGGAGTTGCAAAATGTACGACCATTCTGACACATAGTCAATGTCGCTTTGTAGGGCAGCAGCATTGTCAGTAGTGTTAAATAATTTTACGTCATCAGTGAAGAGGACACAGCTGCATTTAATATGAACACATAGGTCATTGATGTAAAGCAGAAAGAGTGTGGGTCCTAAAACACTGCCTTGGGGGACACCGCTGTTAACAGTTGCCGGATTTGATTGAGCCCTCCCTATTTTGACTATTTGTTGCTTGTTGGACAGAAATGTGGCTATCCACTTGTGCAGGGATCTGGAGATGCCGTAAGAACTTAATTTCAACAGTAGTTTGCCATGCACCACTGAATCAAAGGCTTTACAGAAGTCTATGTAAATTGCATCTATTGCTTTACCCTGGTCAAGATGTGTGGTCCAAATGTTTCTACAGTGTAGGAGTTGCAGATTACAGGACAATTTTTTTCTAAAACCAAACTGCTTGTTAGATAGCAGGTTGTTTGTCTCTAAATGGAGGGTGATGGATTGGTTTATGATTGATTCCATAACTTTACAGGTGACGCAACACAGTGAGATTGGTCTGTAATTATCTACTAGACTAGAGTCTCCCTTTTTAAAGTTTGGTATAACTGTTGCTAATGACCATAGGTTGGGCAATGAGCTAGTTCTGAAGGATACCTCCAGATTGTGCATAGAGGTTCAGCTATGGCAGTGGTAAGCTTTTTCAAAAAGTAGGCACATAATCCATCAGAACCAGTAGATAGAGATGGCTTTAGGTTACATAGTGCTGTTTCAACATTATCTACTGTAAAATCAATATGTAGTAGATCATTATAATTTGTTATGGTACAACTAGGAAATGGGGCAGCAGCCATTGCTGTTGACAAAGACTGAACTGAAGAATGTGTTGAAGAGTTTGTTTTTAGCAGCTTCATCATTACAGTCTTCCCCGTTAGGCCCTTTTAGGGGTGGGATAGTTTTCAAGTCTTTAAATTTGGCATTTATGAAATTATAGAAGGCTCGGGAGGAGTTTGAGTTTAGCAGCTCTTCTTTCTGTTTGCAATGGTGATTGGTACATTCTGCCTTTATCTGGCGGCATAAGGTTTTGCAGCGGTTTTAAAGTTGGCTACATAGCCAGTTTTGTTTTCTTGCCAAAGAGATTTTTTTTTGGATTGTAACTTTCTTATTGTTATGGGTAATTTTCTTTTTGTCTTTGGAGGTTATTTTAGGCACGTATAGATTAATGACTCAACTGATTTCGAGCAAAAAGGTGTTATAATGGTCTTCTGCAGTTATACAACCTGTGAACAGAAGGTGCCATCAAGAGATGCGAGGTTGGCAGCTATGAGATCATAGTTGTCTTTTTTAAAGTTATAGTTTGGAGTCCCATCAATTATGACCCTCTTTGCAAGGACATAATTTGAGACAAAAATCAATCATGCTGTGATCACTGTTGGAAAAAGGTTCTTTAACATGTAGGCCATAAATTGAGTTTAAGCTATTGCAGAAGATGAGATCTAAGCAGTTGTTGAGCCTAGTGTTGTTCATTACCAGTTGCTCCAGCCCCAGAGTCGTAACAGCATTGTACAGGGTTGCATGTATAGGTTCAGTTGTAGATTCATTTAGGGTGCAATTAATAAGTGGCAAATTGAGGTCACCAAGAAAGATAAGGGGGTATGGGTAGGAAGCTACCCATGTTAGTAGTGCAGTTAGCTTGTTTGTATGACCAAGGTCATAATCGGGGGCTTTATAACATAGTAAGAAACAAACTGTGGTATTTAGGGACAATTCGCAGACAATGGTCTCAGGAAGAGGAAGCTCCTGTGTAACATCTTTTTCAGACCTAGGGACTTTTTATAGAAGATAGCAACACCACCCCCTCTACGATTATCATGGTCAGACCGGAAAATGTGATAGTCACTTACTGTAATAAAGGAGTCTGGAAAGGATAAATTCAGCCACGTCTTGAAGACAAAAATAAGGTCGAATAGGGCTGCACTTAGAAGCAGGAGGAATTCGGGCATTTTGTTTGCAAGGCTTCTTGCATTAAGTAGTTTGCATTTTAGGGCATAGGGGTGGACCTGGTGGAAGTTGGGGGCATGAATGCCTAGCTTTGGTTGATGAGAGGGGACAGTTTTTGGGACGCAGGCCACTGATCTTGCATTTGATACAGTCAGCACGGTAGTTTATCTACTGGTCAATCTTTCCTTGGTCCTGGCATCTTTTGAGCTCCAAGCGGAGCTCGCGGGCACATTGCAGTATGGACAGGTCAGGACGCGAACGAAGTTTCCTATGGTTTGTGCAGCTTTTGGCAAATGAGTTTATTGTGGAAATGAATTTGCATTTGCTGGTTTCGCTCTTGCAAACGACTCTGCAGAAGCATGGGGCCACTGAGCTGTCACTGTTCTTGAACTCGGGGCTGTCGCGGGAAACATCAATGATTTCCTTGGGAGTGATGGTTGATGCCTGGAAGTTGTTGATGTCATGAACATTTGTGATGTCGGATTCGTTGGTGTCATCCAGTCCAAATAAGATAGCATTGGGATGCTTCTGTTCACATTCAATCGTGACTTTGACAAGGATGGAGCTGTTACTAGCAGGATTAGTGATTTCCTGCGGCTTGGGTTGTTGAGCTGTGTTATGATTCCCAGATACTGGTGCTTCACTTCTCCGCTTTTTGTCCTTTTCTTCAAGGGATGCTTGACCCACTTCCAAAATGTCCACCTGTTCAAGCAAAACAATGAAATTGTCAAGTCTGGACTTGCAGGGTGGGCAGAATAGTGGAAATGGAAACTGGGAGGTTTTTAGTGATGTTGATTGAAGAAACTGGGCTACACCTTTAGTTAACCCCAGACACTTGTAGTGGGCATATGAGTCACATAGGGAGCACTTCATGGTACTCTTATCCTCCTCAAATGCTTCATCACAGACAAAAAAAAATCTGTTTAGCATTTTGATTTTTTGGGGGTGCCAATTCTTCTTTATCTAGTAGATTCATTTTATGTTTTATTAGTTCCATTTGATTGTTTAAAGTCTTTTTGTTTGGTTCTTTCTATAATTATAATTCTAGTCTCTTGTGTTCTTCTACTAAGGTCTTTTGATTTTGTTTCTTTTTCTCTTTTCTTTCCCCTGTATATGTTATACCTAATCTCTGAATATAAGCCTTAGCAGTGTCCCAAACATTTTGTAATGTGGTTTCTTCTTTCCTGTTTTCTTTGGGGGAAAAAAAAGCATTACCAAACTCTGGAACGAGATGGGAATGAGAAAGAGGCAGGCAAGGAAGGTGGGAAGGAAGATGAGAAGGAAGGAAAGAGAAAGAAAGAGAGGTTCTTTTTGTGGGGAGGCAGCAAAAGAAGCCACATTCCTTGGCTGGGAAGCAGGCAAAGGCAGAAAGGGAAAGTAAATTTCAGACCCTGCAAACTGCTGCTCGGTGGAAAGAAAGGAAGGAAAAGGGGATCCCAAAGCTTAAATCCCCGGGACTGTCATTGACTGGCTGGCATTTGAACTCTCCCACTCTAGTTTTCCTGCTCAATTGGTAGCTTTCTTTAGTTCAGAAGCAGTCGTGGGGGGGGAGGAGGGGGTTTCTCTCTGAGTTTTTAAAGTTGTGAGGTTTTTCTTCCTACTCTACTGCAAGTGCAGCTCTCCAGCACTGGGAGCGTTGTTTCTGGGCTGGGAGCTTTTTTCCTTGATTTGGAAGAAAAGGTGGGAGTGGAGGACACAGTGACTGGGGCTTGTAAGGGTCCCTTCTCTGACTTTGGATTCGTCTCCTCTGTGTGTGTTTACCAAAGTTGCTAAGGTGAACATTTTGCTAAGGATCTTTCCCACTCAGGCTTCCCTGTTCAATTTCTTTAGTTCAGAAGCAGCAATGTGGGGGAGGGTTTTTTTTTGTTGTTGTTTCATTGCCTGTGTCCTGGGACCTAAATTGATTAGCTGTGTAGTTATTTTTAAGAGTAACTTAAAAGCTTTTCTTTTCTTTCTCTGTCACCCCTCCAATTTTAAATGAAACTTGAGGTGGACCTGTCCTTAGTTATCAGGGAGTCACTTTCTGATCAGTCCTCCTGATTTGGCCTCTTTTAGATTTAATCAGCATTAAGGTATTGCCTGTAACATTTACTTTATATATAATATTTACCTTTTAAAGCAGATTGGTAGGTATGTGTGCGAGAGCAAATCGGTGGAGGTTGTGTTTGGCTACAGACAATCTCAATGGGGTTTATATAATTTGAAATTATATAATTTCTAAGGAATTCTAAGACGGCATTAGCCTGCCTTAGTAGCAGGCTAATGCCTCCTACTAAGGCAGCATTTAACATCCAGCTGCCTGCAATTACTGCGAGTTCTAATCTCACCAGGCTCAAGGTTGACTCAGCCTTCCATCCTTTCTAAGGTGGGTAAAATGAGGACCCAGATTATGGGGGCAATAAGCTGACTTTGTATAAAATATACAAAAGTATGAAGGCTATTGCTTAACGCATTGTAAGCCGCCCTGAGTCTCCGGAGAAGGGCGGCATATAAATAAATTTTTTTTAAAAAATCTGTTCGTTTTAAATAAAGTAAGAAATGCAGATTAATATTGCTGGAAGTAGTAACAAAAGATAATTCCATAAGTTAAATGCATCAGAAATCAATTTACAATACATAGGATAAAGATGTATGGTGCATTCAGAGAAATGCAATGCTAATGGATTTTAGAGTGATTCTCTTTCCCAAATCTTGGGGGTTTTAATTGCAGTCTTAATTGGTGCATTTCTCAGTCTGGTTTATTGTGTGGTCTTCTGAAACATATAATCAGCAGTTATTTTGAAGGAAATCTTGTTTGTTTTATTCTTTTTTTAATGGCCTATTTTAAGAAACCTGAAGCTGCTGTTTTACTGAAATTAGGCAAGTGGCAAGAAAGTGTGTGTTCTTTTTCCCTTGGGGAGGGGGTCTTATTAAATAAACATGTGCCTTGGGTTCATGAAGTACAGCTTAGGAAGGACAAAGGCAAAATGGACTGTTAAATTGGCCACGCCCACCCAGTCACATGGCCACCTAGCTACGTCCACTTAGCCATGACCACACAGTCACATGACCACCTAGTCATGACCAGCCGGTCTGGCCCCCCAACAGTCTGAGGGACCATAAATTGGCTCCCTGTTTAAAAAGTTTGAGGACCCCTGCTCTATAGTATCCAATCTATGCCTTTGATCCATCCATGTCACCAGTATTCCCTCAGGTATCAGCCATCTGAAATTTACTTCATGCTTAATTAATTGTCTTGTGAGAAATTGGTATTGTTTTCTCATGTCTCGTACTCTTCTAGGGATCTGTTTCAGAACTATTATTTCTCTTCCTTTGTGTTTCAACGGGTCATCTCTTGCTCTTTGAAATATCTCTGTTCTTAATGCCTTCTTAGTAAATTTCACATGTACCTCTCTAGGAAGTTTATTTCTTGACACATACGTTATATATACTCTAAATATTTTGTTCATCCCAGTAAGCATCTCCTGCTTGTCCACCTCCAGGTCATCTGCCAACAATTCTGCCATTATCTCTGCAAGGTTTTCTTTTTTTCCCCTCCATGTTCTGGAACCTCAAGGAAGTATTAGGTTTATTCATCTCAAACGTAATTACTCTTCTCTGTTTGTTCTCATTTCTCTTCTATTTTCTGCATCCGTTGTTCATTTTTAGTTATTATTTGTTGAATATTCTCCATTTTATCATCCATCTTTTCCATTCCTTCCTTCATGTTTTCAATTTTTTTTGTTGTGGCTTTTTGAAATGTTTGGAGCATTAATTTCAATTCTGCTTGCATCGTATTCATTGTGTTCATTTTTTACTGCTGCAACATGCTATCCAAATATCTTTAACTTGCTGTACTGGATGCTGCTGCTGCTGATGATGATGCAGATGTACTTTCCCCCCCTAATTTACTTAAATTTGAAACACTAGCCATTTTGGATACTCTTAAAATCTTCAAGAAATTTGAAAAAGATAATCAGTAATAACACAAATATTATTCTTATATTTCCTCAATCTCCTGCCAACTTCCCACTTAATTTTTTTTTTCAAAAATCCAACCACCACCAGATTCTCCAAATAGTTTCATAGTTTCTACTGTTGTAATCCAAAAAAAAAAAAGGGGGGGGGAGAAAACCTGTTCCTCAGGTTCTTCAAATCCTATTTTTTTATTTTCTTGGTAAATTTATAATCCATTTAGGCCCACCAGCCCCCAAAGTTCAACCATTTAGGCAAGTGATGGTGAATCTTTTTGGCACCGAGTGCCGAAACCAGAACGCACACACGCGTTGGAACATCATCAATCTGAAGACCAGCTGGCCAGTGCACATGTATGCTCCAGCCACCTGGTCTTCAGGTTTCCGGCATGCTCATGTGCACCAGCCAGCTTGTCTTTGTGCATGCCAGAGCACCGGAAACTTAAAGACCAGGCAGCCAGCACACACATGCATGCACTAGAAACCAAAAGAGCAACTGCTGACGGCACGTGTGCCCATAGAGAGGGCTCTGCATGCCACCTCTGGCATGCGTGCCATAGGTTCACCATCACAGATATAGGCTCACAAATCATCAGAAGGAAAGTTCAAAAAGGAAGGAAACATAAAATAGTTCCTTGCTATTTCCCAGCTTCTAATTACTTTATCTTTTTAGTTTCCATAGTTCAAAGAGCTACACAGTTTTAAAAGTTACAGTTTTTCACTCCCTGTCTCTGCTATCCCATATAAACAATTTGCTACAGCAGGTGTTATTGTAACAAACAAGCTTATCTTCAATAGACTGTCAAGGTCATGCTTTCACTACTTTCACTTCCCTGTAGTTTTCTCCAGTAGATGTTGCTGTTGGTCTATTTCTCTCCTTTCTCTTTTCTTAGCTTAAATTATATCATCTGATCCAAGCTTTTTAAAAGTCCCGGGGGTCAAAATTTCATATTCCAAAAAGTTTTCAACTTAGTCTATCTTGTAATTTAAATCCCCAGTCTGACTTTCCTAGCTTTTAAACCTCTTTCTGAAAAGTTCTCTTTTCTCTATTTCCCATTCTATAGATAGCTCTCAGGTTTGCTCACTTCTATTCTTGAGTCACCTCCTCTTCTTTGAGTCCCACTTTCACCCAGGCTTACTTTAAAGGGGCAATTTCCGCAACAGGAGTTGGAAAAATCTCACCCAGATCAATCACACTGTTCCTCAGATTCTATGCTTGCTTCATCAGTTGGCTGTCACAGCTCTGGTCAAGCATGCAATGGCCGTCTTTTTCTTCTCACCAGATTGAGAGCTTCCTCCAAATCAAACAAACAGTTTGCAGTCTCCTTGTGATTGACGGAGAGTCCTCTCTGTCCTCATGACACCTCCAGAATGATTTGGGTCCCTTGGAACTTCCTAGCAGGTTGAATTCGGTGCGATTCCATGGAGCGCTGTGGAGATGTGTCATGTTGCCGTAACATCAGCCCCACCTCCCATTTACCTTTGCTTCTAAAACAATTATTTGTTATACGTTAGTTCAATTGACTATTATTTTACATGATTAATTCTGTCACTAACATTTGGGGGGAGGGGCTGTTAATTTAAACTTTACCATCAACAATTATTTTGTACTGTATCCCTTAGAAATTATTCACAGAATCTTGCTAAGGAAGGTAAAATATGAAGATAGCATCTAGGAGATTAACATTAATTAAAATCAAGAATGCATATTTATAATATTTTTGTAGTTTCATTGACTAGAAAATTCAACCATCAGAGTAATATTGTGTGACATTCTACTGCACATATAACTTGTTTCCTGCCTACAGACTAATATTCAATTCTGGAACTTTTTTTAGGGAAACATGTAGCAGGGACTACTGATGCTGAAGAAGCAACTAGAATTCTAGCAGAGAAGAGACGTCAGGCTCGACTTCAGAAAGAACAAGAAGAAAAGGAAAGGCAAGAAAGACAAAAACTTGAAAGGTATCCTGCTCTCCCTACATTAATAACTATAATCTCTTAGTTATAGGGCAGACATGTGCAAGTTAAGAGTATATGTTTCACATATTTAATTAGAAATATGCAACACTTCTCTTTATCCTCTTCAAGTTCTGTTACCTTGTTATTTGGAGCCAGTTCTTAATGATATAAATATTTAATAGAAAAAAATCATAAATGTACTCCCAACAATATATTGTGGTGTTTTGAAGGCTAGAAAAAGAAGAGCTGAAAAGAAAAGCAGAGGAAGAGAGGGCTCTGTTGGAAAATAAGGATCATAAAAGAGAAGAGGAAAGGAAATTGGAAGAGGAATTAGCAAAAAGAAAAGCAGAAGATGAAACAAGAAAAAGAGCTGAAGAAGAACACACACTGAGAGAAAAACAAGAAAAAGAATTGCAAGCTATGCTTGAGATACAGGTGTGGTGATCTGATGGTTCAGAGCATGTATTTTTCTTTATTTACAAGGTGCAACATTTTATATAATGTACAGAATATTCAGAAATTAAGCTGTTGAAAAATATAATGAATCCAGACTAAGAATTTATAATTTCTTTTAATTTTCCTTTGCTTCTATAAATACTGCATATATGTTATCCTTAGGTATATGATCCATAACAATTTTTTATGTATCATATCTGTGTTTACTTAATACTGTAGTATTAAGTAAATATTGTACTGTAGTTTGGATCAAACTATGTGGTGTATTGCAGACTGAATGTAACAGAACTTATATGACAGTAACAGAACTGTAGTATTAAGTAAATATTGTATTGTAGTTTGGATCAAACTATGTGGTGTATTGTAGATTCTGAATGTAACAGAACTTATATGACAAGTTATACAGAAAACACTGAACCTTTGATATTATTTGCATTCCTCTTTAAATAGCAAGTTGTCTTAATGCTATCAAAATTTGTATGCCTGGATAGAGTTCAAATGTCTGCCTTTTGAAATTGCCTTGACAAATCAGACCCTATTTTTAAATGTTTTAATCCTACTGGATCCTATTGAATCAGTAGGCAGAGATTACAGTTTATATTTCAAAGGACACCTTTTTCCTCTCTGGCTTCTTCAGGTTAATTCATAGAAGAGTCTCTGCTTTCCATTGTGCTATATTTTGGGGGAAACTAATAGCACAGATACCTGTATTCCCTATATGCAGTAATTACCAGGCAGGTAATGGGAAAATGTTCATTATTTTCACAGTTGCTTGAATCAGTGCTCACAAAGGTATGCACGTAATGCTAGCTGAGAATGTGAATCAAATTCTAGAACTCTATTTCAGAAAAACACATTGAAATTAAATTTGGTAACTGAATGTGTTGGGTCAGGATTTCACTTATAGTTTCTGTTGCAAGAATTTTCATGACACTGGGTTGCAAGCCTGACACCCATGCCCTTGCAATTTTCCTCCACGGAAAATTTTATCCCATGTATTTTATCCCATGTAGTTCACTCCCTCACCACGTTGAGGAATGCAGTGGGATTTTGAGGGGGTAATTCCCAAAAACTCTGAGATAGTGATAGAACACAGAATGCGTTTTGATAGACACATGCTCCCCATGAGTGAGCAATGTTCAGCAAAGACCTCAATTATTGGATACCACCAGATGGAGAAAAAGAGGAAGGCCAAACAACAACAACAATAAAAAACCTGGCACCAAACATTTCAGGAAGATCTTTACTTTAAAAACACCAGCCTTAAATGGAAGGATGCAGAGACTGTAGTTGCTGACTGAAAATTGTGGTGTATGCTTGTAGCCCAATGTGCTTAGCACAGGATAATAATAATAATAACAACAGTAACAAGAACAACAACAATAAATTTTTAACAATTGTCGTTAAGAAAGACAAAAAAGTCTGGTAGTGGATGTGGCAGTGTCTGGAGACAGTAGAATAGAAGAGAGAGAATTAGAGAATATAACAAAATACAAAGATCTACAAATAGAAATAGAATGACTGTGGCAAGGTAAGCAAGGATAGCGCCAATAGTAATTAGGTGCCTTGGGTGCAATTCCAAAACAACTGGAGCACCACTTGAACACTATTGTCATTGACAAATTTGCCATCAGTCAATTGCAGAAGGCAGCTTTACTTGGAACAGCTTCCATCCTGCGACGATATCTGTAATATCATCAAACATCCAAATCTGCCTATCAAATCTGATACCAAATCTTTGGTAAGGACTCGATAGGTACACAAAATTGCCAAACTCAGTCTGAACATCTGGCTGGCTGTGCGATGATCAATATTTTTAAATTAATAAATAATAATAAATAAACAATAGTAATAGGAACCCTTGAAGCAATAGCCAAAGGGTTACCTAGATATATGGAAATTTTGAACTTATCAGACCTGAATAGTCTGACTTTGCAAAAAAACCCACTTTATTCGGAACTGCCTATATGAGGGGTGTCAAGGCTCACGGGCTGAATGTGATGCTTAGATCTGACCCACAGGGTTGGCCTGGAAATGGCAAAGGACTGGCCCATAGTGCCTCTGTTAACGAAAATGGGATGCGGGAAGGCCACCTGCACCTCCCACCCTGCAGCCTGTTTTCGGCCTGGACGGCCTCCAGCAAATTCCCGCAGCAACCATAATTCCCTCACTAACCTGATTTCCAGCTCCGTTCTCTGGCACGCAGGGCAACAAAAGAAGACCATGTGACTACCACTTTAAAAAAAGTTCAATCAGATCTTCTAACTTCATGAGATCATTTTTTCCTGAGAAGTTGGAAGGTCTGATTGCACTTTTTTTTAAACTTGTAGTCCCATAGTCTTTTTTTGTTGCCCTGCATGCTGGAGAATGTGGAAAGCAAGTTAGTGAGGGAATTATGGTTACTCTGGGGTGGGCTGGGAGTGAGGATTTTGCATTATGATTGCTCTGGGGTGGTGTTGTGGTCAGCCAGTAGCCTGCGGAGCTGGCAGCAGAGTTGGACAGTGAGGAGGCTGGGGAGGAACATGAGCCAGTCCTGGAGTCTGGGGAAGGTTTGGACGAGGGATCTGTGTCGGAGGCAGAGATGGGGCCAGGGCCATCTGGGAGTTATGTGCGGACTTCGGAGCCTCCAGAGTCGGATATCAGAGAGGCAGAGGAACAGGCAGAGCCTGTTTCTAGTGCGTACATGCGCAGAGCTGCCAGAAGGCAAGAACAGTTAAAACAAAAGGGATGACTTGGGAGTAAGGCTTGGAGATGATTGGCCCCTCCCATAAGACATAAAGGAAGAGCAAAGGCACGTGGGCCATTGCAGGAAGCAGCATTGTGGATGGTGTTAGTTTGTACTTTGAAGCTCCGTTTTGACTCTGTGTTTCCATGTGGCCTTGCCAAGATAATTGCCAATTAAGTCTTTGGCAGTGTGTCAAAGAAGATAAAGGTTGGTGTTTACCAGCCTTATCCAAAGGACTGTGGCAGACCTCTGTTGGACTATTTATAAACTCTTGGTGATTCAACACGAGCTGTGAATGAAAGGAATTCACAGCTGTTAAAATAAAAAAGGGGGTTTTGGGACTAATTGTGTGCTTTTTACTGTATCAGGAAGCCTAGGTCAGAACAGGTGGGGTGGGAGTGAGAATTTTGCATTATGATTGCTCATAAGTAAGTAAGAACCAGTAAAAGAGGAATGGAAAAATCCCTATCTGTAGATCAGTGTTTTCTCAGTCTCGGCAAGTTTAAGATGGGTGAACTTCATGCTGCCTGGGGAATTCTGGGAATTGAAGTCCATTAAAGTTGCAAAAGTTGAGAAGTATGGGTCTAAACTAGAGTTTAGGATTTTCCATTCCTGTTTTAGTTAGACTTTGGTGCAATTAAATAAATCAGTTGTGGTTTCCTTAACAAATAGTGATTAAAGCGATATGAGCCATTCCTGGATTTTTGTGAGAAACTGAAATTAAAAGTTGATCTGGTGTTTTGATGATTAGATTAGATTAGATTAGATTAGATTAGATTGTGGAAATAATATAGACAAATGTTAATCCTAGAGTAAGAGTTTGATGTATTTTTTACTTATATCTGTACCAGTAAAAGTTGGAAGTCGTTCTTTTTCAGTTTTCCTTCTTTTCCTCTTTCTTTCTTTCCTGAGCCTTTTCTTTTTTCAAATCTGTTTATTGGTTTATCCTTAACTTTGTATTTTTTTTGTTGTATAAAGGATCAAAGACTCAGCCATTATAATTCTATATCCCCTATTTACAGAAATCATACCAAAATTTAGAATGAACTCCATTGGATACCATCTCATATAAGGCAGGCTCTGAGTAACCAAAAAGTGTTTATCGATAGAAGAGAATATTTGTAGCTCAGGGTTGAACTGTGGGGTCCTTGGTGTTCTCGGAGCTTGATGGTTTTCTTGTAGATGTTTCATTACCAAACTAGATAACATCATCAGTACTAGAAGGGAGTGGCGTTTGCTCTTATTTTCATATACTGGTGGCTTACCTGTTAGCGATCATCAGTTGCTTCACAAAAAGTGTTTTGATTGGTGCCAGGTCTCAACAGCCTCAGGCAGAGAAGAGCTATTCTGCACCCCTCCCTCAAATGTTCTTTAAAATACAGTTTCCCAGCATTCCTTTAGGAACCTCCAACATGCAAACTGTGGTTACTCATCCTAAAATGAATCCTCTTTACCTAGAGCTTCAAAATTTACTGTTTGCTGGGAAGGTGTGTAGCTAAAAGTCAGTCTACATTTAGTCTACATCTGACTTTGGACATATTTCTTCATAACCAAACAAAAGTGTATTTTGTGTGCAGTTTACACCCTTTGCTCGCTGAATCTGAATGTCACAAAGCAAAGCCCACATTTTGTAATTAACCCCTATGCCCTGTTTTGGCTGGCAGAGTGCTGCAGGAGGCAGAATGCTGTCACACCCAGCCTGGCAATGCCCCTTCCCAGCCCTTTGACGTCAAACAACCCTGATGTGGCCCTCAATGAAATTGAGTTTGACACTCTTGGCCTATATACTCAGACATTACCTTAGCAGCTCTTAGGTCCTTGATTAGGACTTGAACTGTTCAGTTTTTACCAGTCTCAAACTGTAAATTGAATTGAAGATTAAATCAATAATAATAATAATAATAATAATAATAATAATAATAATTCATAGCAGCAGCAGCATCCCACCAAGGAACTTTACCTTGTTGGGTTGAGGGGGGGGGGCTTGTGTGCTCTGTAGAAGAGTCAGACTCCAAACTCATTTAACTATGGTTAAAACACATCAAGTGAATTCTATGCTAGATCAAGTGTCGCCCGTCTCAATAAGATTCGAGTTGAATACTATGGCTTCTGGGTGTTCAGTGAAAAATATGCCACAGGGCTCAGCTCCCTCTGCTAGGCAACCATGGCATGGAGTTGACATGTGACTGGAAGACAAATGAAAAAAAATGATAAATGGACAAAGGAAGAAAATTAATTATGAAAAATCTGAGCCAACAAAACATGGATTTCAAAAGCACATGTTCAAAATTTGGAAAGAGAATCACCTGCATATGGAAATCAATGAACAAAGACTTATGAACCAGAGGCATGTTATTTTGAAGCACAAGCTCTTCACTAATGCAGAATTACAAGAGATTGCAAGCAGAGCTGTTCAAGATCAAGGCTCAAGTATAACTGATAATAGAGATAATTTAGAAGTGAAACAACAAGGAGTGGAGAAAAGGAAGGATGGATGAGGAATAAGAAGGCTGGATTAGATGTTGAAGAACCAATAACCATAGCCAACCTACGCTGAGAAAATTAAGACTCAGATGGAAAACATGGAAAGAATTTGATTGCCAAAACTGAATCAAGTTAGTAAGAGAGGTTTGGCTAAATTATTGAAAAATGTAAATGAAGCTGCCCAGATTATTCCAACAGAAACATTAGCTCAAACAAACCAGCTAATGTATGCAGCAGTTTTTGTTACTACTGAAGAATTAGACTTGAAAATTGGAAAGAATAAAGCAATTAAGGGCAAACCAAAGTGGAAAATCAGTCGAGTTAAAGAGAATTAGATTAGATTTAAGTAATTTGAAGAATTTGAGGCAAGGAAACCTGAATAATTAAAAAATCAGAATTAGCCTTACAACAAGATATGACCTGGAAAACAAGGAAATTGCAGTTGTGGTTGAAGAGCTGAAACAAAGAGTTGTAGCTACAGTATTGCAGAGAAAATAAAGAAATATGATAACCAAATAATGTAGTTTCAGCAAAATTCACAATTTTGAGCATCATTTCTATAAGATCCTTGAAAGTTACTACAAGTGGGATTCAACCGGAAGCATCGCAGCGAGACAGTCAGGGAATTAGTGATGAGCTCCGCGAAAACCCGGACTGACAAGCTGCTGCCGAGGGGTGTTTGGATGGAACCATCCTGTAGGGACGGGGAAGAAGGAGAGGCACCTCGGAAGACCAAGAGGAAAAGGCAAGTTCCTCTAAGGTCAGAGGAAACTCTCTCCATCTCAGCGGGGGGGGGGGGGCGGCCATTGCGGCTGCCAAGAAGTTGGGGCAACCGGGCTAAGTATTGAGCAGGAGTGGTGACTGGAACAGAGTTTTGAGGTCAGGTGAGTGACAGCCAACTCATAGGCAAAATAACAAAAAAAAAAAAAGATTTTTAAATTTGAAAAACTGCCAACATAATAATAACGGCTAACGGGCATTGGGGGAAGAAAAGAGGATGTTTGAAGCAGAATTTAAATGGACAAAAACCCGAAAAGAAAATTGACTTTTGAATAAAATTACTTGGAGAACTTTAAAAATTAGAAGAAATAACCCCAAAATTGGCTAAAGGATTGGAAAGAAAATAAGTAGATCCTTTTTTTTTTAATGCTAAGAAAAACAAAAGAGAAATTGGAAAATAAGCCCTGCAATAGGAGTGCTGTACTAAGGGGAAAAAAAGAGGGGAAGAAAGTATTATTTAATTTGGACTGGACTATAAAACTGATTTGGCATCTTCAAAATTAAAAAGAAGAAAAGAGAAACTAGTAAAGACTGTTAACGTGGATTGAAACAAAATGGATATTGCAATTTGGAACTTTTGTTTTAGAAAACCCTGAACTTTACTAGTGATAAGAGCCGTGAGAACTTTTGGGGAGGATTTCTTTGTCTGCAAGCGGCTTGACTTTAAAAAAAAAAAGAGGAATACAACAAAACTTTTAAATTGGAATAATACCAACCCGGAAAGAATAAAATGGCACAGGAAATTAGAGAAATGATGAAAATGATGTACTCATCCTGGAAAACGGAAATAAGGGAAACAATTATAATGTTACATGGAGAATCAAAACCTGAGGATCCAAAAATTGTGATAGAGCATATGCAAGCTGACAAGGAAATAACGACAGAGAAGCAAGACACAGAGACTGAAAATAAAGAAGAAGATAAAGATAATAAGATTGACTATGGAAAATTAAATGATTATGTGGATAGTAACAATAAAAAGGAGGCTTTTAGAGATTACATTGGGATTAACAATGGAAAAAATAGAAAGGTGGAAAGAGACAAAGAAGGAAAGAAGGGTGGAATAGAAAGAACATAAAAAAATTAAATGATTACACTGGGATTAGCAGTGGAAAGACAAAAAAGAGAGAAGAAGGGTGGAAAACAGCAGGAAATACAGGGCAAAATAGAAGAGTCCAGGACTTTGAAAATCAAAATGATTACACTGGGATTAACAGTGGGAAAATAAGAGAAAGAGAAAAAAGATGGGAAATAATGGGAAATATAAGGCAAAACAGGAGAGTTCAAGATTTTAAAGCACAAAAGAAAAAAGGGGAAAGAAAAAGGCAAAAATATAAATAGAAAGGGAGAAAAGGAGAAAGAAATGAAAGACGAAAATGCTATATATATTTAGAATTGAAATATGAATTGAAGTAAGAAATAATGGAAAATTATATGAATGTATGAATGTATAAATGAATTGAATAACAATTGGAACATTTTATCTGCATTTCTGGAATTTAGATAATGATAAGTTTTTAAAAATATGAATAAGTTTAATAAATTAGAGCAGTGATTCCCAAAGTGTGAGCTATCGTCATAAGGGCGCCGTGAAATATTCAATTAATACCTGCGCCCGCTGGGTCTAACGCTGATGCGCCATTTCTGAAACGTCTAGTGCGCATGCGCAGTTACAAGTCGAAAAAATCCGAAGTGTTATGGGAGCCGCAAACCGAAAAAGATTGGGAACCTCTGAATTAGAGGATAACAGCTAGATTATTTTCAAATCTAGTTAGGGGAAAAAAATTTTTTTTAATTTGATTTATATGCCGCCCTTCTCCGGAGACTCAGGGCAGCTTACAATGCGTTAAGCAACTGTAATAATTGAAATACTTTTAATGGTATATTGTGGCGAAAGCAGAAATGATTAAGTTGTGGTTTTGAGGAATATATGGGGAAAGCTATTTCGTTTATTATTATCATGTAAAAAGAAAAGATGGCTACATAATTATCTGACTTCTTAAGAAGTTGGATTGTATGGAAATTGTAATAATTGGGATATTCATGTCTATATTTCTGGAATTTATACAAGGAAGTATATGGGTGTGAGAAAATGGATTATTCCTGTAAAAAGCATAGCCTGAGTAACGCCATATTTAACTTTTATATATGTCATGTATCCTGATGTAACCTCATAATCAGGACATGAGTAGGCGGTAAGGTTTGGAACAGAAAAGGGGAACAGTAATGTTCATATGATACTTGTTTTGTAACACTAAAATGCTTGGTCTGGAGAAAGTTTTGGGTACTTTCTAAGCTGGGTCACTCTGCCCTGAATGAGGAAGAGGGCCTAATGGTTTATCAAGAAGTATAATACCCCATGGTCTGGAAACATCTGTTCTGGGCAATTTATGGAGGGGAATTTTGGAGGGGAACTCCAAAAATGGAACATGTATAGAGAGTCAACTGTGTTATATAAAACCTAGCCATGTGTCCCTAAGGGGACATTCATATTGTTTTGCTGTATTATGAGAATTGTATATAAGCCATGTAAGTGAAGTGATTAGTCGTTCTCTCTCTTTCATGGGAGAACCCTTTTGCAAAAGCTTTGAGATATATATATATGTGTGTGTGTGTGTGTGTGTGTGTGTGTGTGTGAATATATATATATTCTTAATAAATTTGCTTATCAGTTGTTCATGATCTCTGTTTTATTTTATTTTATGGGGGTTGGTGTTTTCCTATTTACCACAATGGGGAAAGTTATTGGGTTTATGATTACTATATAAAGAGAAAAGATATCTATATAACTCATTGACTTTTATTAAGATGTTGAACTATATTATTTAAGAAAATGTATGCTACAAAACAATTGGGTTTATTATTCTGATAAGAAATGAATGATTGTAACACCACATAATTAATTAATTTGTACTGAGGTGATGGATATTGAAATAGATGACAATGGAAAACATCAGTAATTATAATAAAGGAATATAAGGTAATACTAGGAATCATATTAGGTGAGATTTTAAATTTGAGGGGTACAATATAGAATGGAAGGGAAAAATTGAAACTTGGCTAAGATTAGAGGTTAGGATGAAGGGTAATTTTGGTTTTTTAAAAAAATAGAGAGAATAAATATTATGGCAAAAAGGAAGTATAGAAATTGTAATTTAGTTGAAATGACTAAAAACTGTTTAAATTTGGGAACCGGCCAAATACTCTGTTCAGAAAAAATACATTGTATGTACGTGTGTTTGTGTAAAAAATAAAAACTTTTTTTTTAAAAAAAGTTACTGCAAGTGAAAAACCTAACAAAGAAAACACCCTGAAATTTTGGAAGTACTTGTGGGAAAACAACAAGTAGCACAATGAGAATGCAAAATGGATCAAGCAGGTTGAAAGCACTGTAAAAGAGACTAAAATGGAAGATCTTCATATAACAAAAGAAATGGTTGGAAAAATAAGCAAAGAAGGTAAAAAACTGAAGTGGTTTAGATGAGTTGCATGGTTGGAATCACTAACAAGTTTGCATGCAAGATTAGTAAACTAAATGAATCAGATTCTGGAAACACCAGAAAGTGAAAGAAGGCTAAAAACTGGAAGAAACTTTTTGATTCAAAAGGATACAGAAAAGGGAAATAAACCTGAAAATTACAGGCCAATCACTTGTCTGCCAACAACATACAAGGCATATTGCAAACCAAATTTATGTACATCTAGAAAACAATGATTTGCTACCTGTAGAAGAGAAAGAGTGCTGCAAAAATTCAAGAGGAACCAAAGATCAATTCATGTTTGATAAACTGTTTTTGAAGAATTTAAAGAAAAGACAAACGAATTTGTTCATGGCTGGATTGATTATAAGAAAGCATTTGATTCTGTTCTACACAACTGGATTGAGAAATGCTTAGACATTTTTGGAATTAGCAACAACATACAGAAATTCCTGAAGACTTCCACGAAGCTATGGCAAACTAAGTTGATGGCCTTTGGAGAAAAACTTGGTGAAGTTGAAATCAAACTAGGAATCTTCCAAGGTGACTCACTGTCACCTCCGTTTTTTGTACTTTCGATGGCACACCTAACAAGCATTTTGAAGAAAACAAACTTGTGGTTATGAATTAGCTTAAAAAAGGATTGAAAATTTCCCATTTGCTCTACATGGATGATTTAAAACTGTTTGGAAAAACAAATGCTGAATTGAGTTCACTGCTGAAAATCATTGAGGAGTTTAGCAGAGACATTGAAATGAAATTTGGCATTAACAAATGTGTAACAATTGCTGTTAAGGCAGAAAAAATTGTTAAAGATGATGGATTTGAACTTGATAATGAAGAGTTGATAAAAGCAGTAACACAAGAAGAAGAGTACAAGTTCTTAGGAGTTTTGGAAGCCTCTGACCTGTTGCACAACTAAATAAAGGAAGTTACTTCAACAAAATACATAAAGTGAGTCCGGAAAATCTTGAGATCAAACCTAAGTGGAGGAAATATCATAAAGACAATTAACACCCGGGCAGTGCCTGTAATATGATACTTAGCTGGAATAAAAGACAAAACTAATCACAATGCACCATGCTCTGGATCCAAAAAGTGATATATATTTATTATACTTGCCTAGATCTTTCGAATACCTAGTGCCACGTAACAGAGTGAGCTCCCGTTACACATCCCAGCTTCTGCCAACCTAGCAGTTCGAAAGCACGTAAAAAATGCAAGTAGAAAAATAGGGACCACCTTTGGTGGGAAGGTAACAGTGTTCCGTGCGCCTTTGGCTGCCAAAAACAAGCCCTGCAGATCAATTGCATGAAGGCAAAAATTCAACATGTCAGTAACAACAGCAAATGTTGTTTATGCAAAGAGAAAGATGAAACAGTGGATTGTTTTAGCAGTGGCAGTGCAGCAAAATCTCACAAACTGATTATCTGCAACGTCACGATCAAGTTGCCAAAATCATACATTGGAAGTTTTGCCAGAAGTTTGGGTGTTCAAATGCAGTCAATTTGGGAAACCAGATTGACAAAGTTCTTGAGAATGAACAGGCCAAGATCTTAGGGGATTTTCAAATCCAAACAGACAGACATCTGGCCCACAACATGCCTGATATCACTCTTGTGGAAAAGAAAAAAGTCTGGTTCATTGATATTGCAATACCAGATGATTGAAGAGAAACAATCAGAAAAAATAACAAAAGTACTGCAATTTGCAAATTGAAGTTGAGTGATTGTGGAGGAAGAAATCAGTGGTTGTACCAACAGTAATAGGGGTCCTTGGAGCAATAGCCAAGGAGTTGCCTAGATACATGGAAATTTTGAACTTATTAGATCTGAATATTCTGACTGTTGCCGGAGATATTATGTCTCAAAGTTGCTGGAACCTCAGAGTCATACTGTAGAAGGTTGCGGTATGGGGTCAAACAAATGACCATATCTCCGCAAATATTGCATCGGCACACATAACACTTTACCAATGTTCATTGGGAACATGTGTGCATATTCACACAAAATTTCATCGAAATCTGTGATGGTTGAGCAGGGACCTCCAGACCACTTGACATGGAATGACCTTAAAGAATGAAAAGCTGAAAAATAGTTTATACAAAAAACACAACCTGGAGAAAGAAACAATAACAGAAATCATGGAAGAACTAAAACAGCATGTAATAGCAACAGCAAAGAAAATCGAAAGATACAAATGACAAATAGAACAATATCATGAAAATGTCCAATTCAGAACAACACCTCTTCTAAAATTTACTTTCTATTCCAATCCTGATAGATCCTGGTTGAGAATCGATATGACCTGGATATATGGAGATCTACTTAAAGATGTTGAAACAGTAGAGATTAGGCCGATCATAATCCCCTCAAAATAATTTGGAAAGGGCAAAAAAGAAAGAAAGGCAGATGGACATTGAATCCACAAATTCTAAAAGAAAAAGAATATGTTCAAAAGATCCTGAAAGAATTGGAATTATTTTTTTTATATAAAATATTTTTTATTAAACAGTTTGTCTTTAAAAACAACACAAAAAACAATCACACATATATAAAAACAAAACATGTCAAAACGTAACGTATTGAACATTACATAATATTAATGGTAATTTTACAGCATTTCATATCAACTTACACACTTTGCTTTTGTAGCTCTCTATTCTATCATTTCTGTTTACTACTCAATAGTAGAATAATTGCATTACTCCAACATATATATACACACATAATATTCATTTGTTCTTATCTATACATTTATATTCGTTTATATTTACCTCCCTTTATTTAATGTTGTTCAATTACTTTTAGTTTCATCAATATTAAGTTAAACATTTCTTGTTCTGATTTCTATTTTCAAGCCAACTGTACATTTTATTCCATATTTCATAATAGTCCGAATCCTCTCTCTTTCAACTCCATAGTCATTTTATCCATCACTGTGCATTCTAGAATTTTCCTTATTACAGTTTCATCTGACAGTATATTTTTTTGTTTCCAATTTTTTGCAAATGTGATTCTTGCTGCGGTAAGTATGTGCAATATAATGTATTGAAGGTTTTTATTAATTTTCAGGTCCAGTATTCCTAATAAAAATAATTCAGGTTTCATATCTATTTTTTGCTTTGTAATTTCTTCCAACCATTTTTGAATTCGACACCAATACTTCCTTGTGATGGGGCACATCCACCACATATGGTAGAATGTTCCGGATTTATAGTTACACAAGAAATAAATATAGAATGGTGGCCCTATCTACAAATCAAAACAAGACTAAAAAAAGATCAAGAACAATTCAGCATATATGAAAAACAATTGGAGTTGGATAAAATTTTATTGGGAACAGAAGGAAAAATTATTACAAAATTATATAAATTTCTACTAAGACATAAAATGGAGGAGGAAGTTGTAAAAGAAACGATGATTAGTTGGGGAAGGAATTTCAGCCACAGCATAGAATTAGAACAGTGGGACAAACTATGGGAAAGGAACTACAAACTCACAACAACAGTTACCTACAAAGAAAACCTCTATAAAATGTTTTATAGGTGGCATTTGCCACCAGCAAGATTGGTCAAGATGTATCCCAACTTATCACCTAATTTTTGGAGATGTAACTATAAATCTGGAATTATTTTTTAGAGACAATAAAAAACACCACACCTCTTTACAAAATCTCTGGGACACTATGAAAGCATATTTAAGGGGGATTACAATAGCATATAGTGCAAAAAGAAATAAAGAATGTGGAGAGAACATAACATTTTGTCCGAGGAAATTAAGAAATTAGAAAATCAACTACAAATAGACCCGGGGGATGAACAAATTAAAAACAAAATGGCCCTAGTCAAGCATAAACTGAATATTTTGGACCAAAAAGAAATGGCAAGAAACTTAAAATTTGCAAAACAAAATTATTTTGAACATGCAAACAAGCCAGGGAGGTGGCTAGCTTATCAATTAAAAAAGGAGAGAGAAAAAAGAATAATACACCAACTACAGGATGATGAATTGTGGAAAGTAATATGGAGAAGAAAAAAGAAATCACACAATAATTCTTTGAGAGGCTTTATAGACAGGAAGAGACAGAACGGGAAAATAAGCGATTACTTGAAGGAAGGGATTGGATTTTCATTGATGGAAGAAGAAAGGGAAACATTGAATAAGGAGATAACATTGTTAGAAATTAAAGAAGCAATTCGAAAACAAAAAGTAACAAGACCCCAGGACCAGATGGGTTGCCAGGAGAAATTTATAAACACTTAAGAGATTCGGTAGAATTATTATTATTGGAAGTATGTAATGAAGCCCTGAAGGAAGCAAAATCACCAGAATCATGGAAGAAGGCATATATTACCTTGATCCCTAAAGAAGGCACAGACAATAAACAAATCAAGAATTATAGACCAATCTCACTCTTAAATTCGGATTACAAAATATTTATGAACATTATGATGAAATGGATAAAAAATATTCTAAATGATAAGATACACACAGATCAAAATGGATTTCTTCCTAAGAGACAAATTAGAAACAATACCAGAATAGTAATTAATATAATGGAATATTACGAGGCGCATTCAGAAAGACAAGTTGCCTTTGTCTTCCTGGATGCACAAAAAGCCTTTGATAATGTGAATTGGGAATTTATGATTCGACAAAGCCATGAAATTCGGAGAGAAATTTGAAAAGATGATTGAATCAATCTATTCCATGCAAAAGGCAAGGGTAATAATAAATGGGGAGATTACAAATTCATTTAAGATAACGAAAGGAGTTAAACAAGGTTGTCCTCCGTCACCTCTGCTCTTTATCCTGACCCTTGAGACATTATTACAGAGAATTAGACAGAAAATGGAAATAAAAGGAACCAAAATTAAACTGGAAGAATTTAAAGTGCAGGTTCATAGAAGACCCATTGGAATCTGGACCAATACTACTGCAAGAGATAGAGAAATATGTGGGGGAGGGGGTCGCAGGCCTTTAAATTAACAAAGAAAAAACTAAAATGTTAGTTAAGAATTTAACGGAAAAACAAAAAGAACTTGAGGAAAGAATGGGACTTCAAACCATTAAAAAAGTGAAATATTTAGGTATTTGGTTAAAAGCAAGATGTTCAGCATTAAAAAAGTATAATTATATGAAATTAATACAACAAATAGGGAAAGACTTAGAAAGATGGGGGAAATTACAGTTGTCACTCTTAGGGAAAATCACAACAATTAAAATGAATATTTTGCCAAAACTACTCTATTTATTCCAAATGATTCCAATAAAATCAGATAAGAATTTCTTTAAAGAGTTAAAACAAAATAATTATGAAGTTCGTATGGGCAGGAAAAAAGGCAAGGATAAAATTAATCTCACTTCAAGATAGAAGCAGAGGTGCCTTTGGACTCCCTGCGTGGGGAACTTATTACAAAACAGCGAATTTGGTTTGGGTTATGGAATGGATTAATTTAAAGAATAGGAGAATTTTAACACTGGAAGGGCATGATCTCCAGATGGGGTGGCATACCTTCATATGGAAGACCAGAAATAACATTCACATTCATACTTCTATAGACATACACTTCGAGATTCACTGATACAGACTTGGGAGGGAATTAGGAAGAAACATTTTCTCAAAATACCAGGCTAATTATCCACTATGGAGGCAATGATCTACCCCAACACATTAGATATTGGTAAAATGGTAAAATACAATGAAATTTTGGACAATGGAGGAAGATTAAAATCTAACCAAGAATTAAAGGAACAGGGAATAATCATAGATTGGTGGCCGTATCTTCAATTGCAATCTAGATACAGAAAAGATTTAGAGGAATTTGGATTTGAACTGAAATTTACATAATTAGATAAATTATTAACAGACCTGGAAGAGAATATATTATCTAAAATATATAATTATTTATTAAATTTTGACTTAGAAGAAGAAATTGTAAAGGGATCAATGATAGCATGGGCAAAAAATATTGGGCATAACATTGAATTAGAAGAATGGGAAAAAATTTGGGGAAAAACTATACATTAACAAAATCTGCCACATATAAAGAAAACCAGTATAAAATGTTCTATAAGTGGCATTTAGCCCCAACAAGACTCACAAAAATGTACCCCAACCTAAAACCTAATTGCTGGAAATGCAACCAAGTACAAGGTACCTACTTCCATGTATGGTGGCTTTGCCCAGAAGTTTAAAAATTCTGGATTAAAATACAAAAATGGCTAAAAGAAATTACACACTGTAAAATAGAATTTAAATCTGAACTGTTTCTTCTGGGGATTATTAAAGGAAATTACCCTAAAAGGATAAAATATTTAATCATTCATATAACTACAGCAGCTAGAATTGTACTTGTGCAAGCTTGGAAAATGTCCACTATACCAACAGACTGTGCAATAATCCAGAAAATTTTTGAATGTGCAGAAATGGACAAACGTACTTTAGAACTAAATAATAAGGAAGACTTAACTTGGGAAAATTGGTATCAATGGATAGAAATTAAAAATAAGGAATGTATAGAATAAAATAAGATATAAAATGTGTTTTAAAATGTTGATTTAGTGGGAGTATGTGGCAACAGATGAAGAAAGTTGAGAATTACGTACTGTCAGAAAGACGTTGAATTGTATAATTATTACGGATGTATTTTTGTTATAGATGTATTTGAACTTGTATTTTTGGTTTTTAAATGTTAATAAAGGTTTATTTTTAAAAAAAGAACAACACTTCTTCTACCGGTCACTTGATGAAAATCGAGTCCAAACTAAAGTTCACCCATGTAAAGAAAAAACTTTGAAGTTTTGGAAAGAACTGTGGGAAAACCCAGTGGAACACAATAGAACTGCTGGATCAAAGATATTCTAAAACAAGCAACATGAAACAAAATGGAGAATATTGTAATAACAACTGATATGGTTGCAAAACAAGTAAAGAAAGCCAAGAACTGAGTGCACCTGGCCTGGACGAACTGCATGGATATTGGCTAAAACATCTGACCAACCTCCATCACCTCATGGCCACTCAATTTGATCAAATGCTTCAAAATGCAACAAGCGAAGAATGGTTAACAGCTGGTCGGACATACTTGATAATGAAAGATCCAGAAAAGAGCACAGAACCAAGCAACTACTGCCCAATTACTTGTCTGCCAACAACGTTCAATCTTTTTACAAGAATACTGGCAAATTCAGTATTCAATCATCTGATGGAAAACAGTTTGTATCTGGTAGAACAAAAAAGGAAATTATAAAAAATCAAGAGGAACAAAAGATCAGCTGCTCATTAACAAAATGGTACTAAAAATGCAAAATGAAGGAAAAAGAATTTAAATAGGGCATGGATTGATTACAAGAAAGCATTTGACTCATTACCCCCACAGCTGAATTAACACCTGTTTGGAAAACTTTGGAATCAGCAAAAATATCTAAATTTTTGAAAGTAAAAATGCAAAAATGGTAAACAGTTCTAATAGCAAATGGGGAGAACATTGGTGAAGTCAACATCAGACGAGGAATCTTCCAAGGGGACTCACTTTCGCCACTACTGTTCAACATCACATTAATTTCACTGACAATGATCCTACGAAATACAAAACTGGGATACCAAATCTCAAACCAACATGGCAAGACAAACCATCTACTATACATAGATTACTTAAAACTTGAATCAATACTCAACACAGTTCAACTGTTCAACAGCGACATCAGAATGAACTTTGGACTTGAACAATGTGCTATATTATCCATGCAGCAAGGAAAAATGGAAAAAAATAGAAGGAATAAAATGGGGAAATGGAAGCATCATGAAAGCATTAGCAAAGTATGATGGTTACAAATACCTAGGCATATTGGAAGCAGATGACATCTTGAATGGAAAAGTCAAAGAGTCAACGCAAAAGGAATGCATCAGGAGAGTCCGCAAAATATTAAAATCAAAGCTGAATGCTGCAAACATAATTAAACCATTAATACATGGGCAGTTCCAGTGATACGCTACCCAGCTGGAATCATCAACTGGGCTTTGGCTGATCTGGAAAACTTGGACTGGAAAAAGCGTAAACTTCTGAATATGTACCATGCTTTACATCCACAAAGTCACATTGACAGGTTGTGTCTGCCAAGAAGAATAGGAGGCAGAGGTCTATTGCAAATCCATCAAACTGTAGAAGACTGAAGATTCAAAGACTGTGTGAATCAAAGTACAGAAAAATTGCTGCAGGCTGTGAAAACGGAGAACATTATAAAAACAACAGAAACAAAGGCAGAATCTAAGGAAAAACAGCTGGATGACAGATTAAATGGATGGAAGACCAAAGCTTTGCATAGACAGTACTTAAAAAACAGAAGGAAAATGTGATAACAACTTGACATGGGCATGGCTTAAGATGGGAACCATCAAGAAAGAAATGGAAGATTTAATACTGGCTGCTCAAGAACAAGCACTACAAACTAATGCCACGAAAGTGAAGATACAAAAATCCACTGACAATCCAAACTGCCGATTTTGCAATGACAAAGTTGAAACTGTTTCACTTTTAATATGTGAGGGCAGCAAAATTGCGAAAACTGATTACAAAGCTGGACAGGACCAAGTTGCTAAATTAATCCACTGGTCATTATGTAAAAAATACGACTTACCTGTATCCGAAAAGTCATGGGAAAATAAAATGGAAAAAGTTGTCGAAAATGAGAAGGTGAAGATCTTGTGGGACTTTCGAATACAGATGGATTATCATTTGGAACACAGATCTCACAACTGTCGAAAACCAAAACGTACAATTTATTGATATCGCTGTACCAGGAGATGCCAGAGTCGAAGAAAAAGAATTGGAAAAAATCATGAAATATCACGACCTGGCCATAGAAACTACACGGCTGTGGATGAAACATGTAACCATGATACCCATTTGTCATCAGGGCACTTGGTACCATGTCCAAGAATTTTATAAATACATCAAAAAATTGCAGTTTCCTGCAATAACACCAGCGGAACTGCAAAAAACTGCACTACTTGGAACATCATACATTTTAAGAAGATACTTGGTTGATACCTAGGACGCTGGCAGCAACCTTTATCAACCATCAGCACCAGTCAATGATATTTGTGATACCTTTTTTAATGTTCAGTTGACTGAGTTTCATGTTTAATGAATAAAAGAGATAATAATACCATGTTTTCTTTTGCGCTTGAAAATAAGCACTCAGACTTATTTTCAAGGAGGTCTTTATTTTTAAGTGCAGGAGGTGGTGAGTGTGGGGGCCAAAGGGAGTGGGAGTGCAGTTAATTCTGGCCCTGCCCTCTCCGTCGCACTGTCTGCTTGCCTGCAACTGCAACAGGCCAAGCTCTCGACATATCTCGGCCTCCTTGGCGCAGCACATATATCATTAATTCTGAGTATGGAGGCGGGGAGGGAGAAGACAGGCAATCCAGACATGCTGCATGGCTGCCTGACTCACAGGAGGCTCATGAGAGATTTTTTCCCTTTGATTGGTGAGCTAGCATGTCTTTCATTAGGGGGAGTGGGTACATATTTTCCATGCAGACCCCATTAATTCCTCTAAAATCAATGCACAGTTTCATCGACCCATCCTTTTTCTCTTTGAATAGCACCAGTATGACCACCCTAGACTTTGCTGGTTGCATGAACCTTCTGACCAAGTTTTTATTGATGTACTTCCTTAACACACCATAACACACATTTTATGGACACACCATAAAAACCTGGAGGCACTCCTTCATTTCCCTTGGGGTCATTGAGTATAGCTTTGGTTTGGGTAGCTTTACCCCGGCACAATCTCTGTTGCAGAGTCAATGGATCAGTGAGGGGGCAACATGTTGCATTCTGCCTCACTGAAAAGTTCTTCAAGGTCTTGGTATTCCTTGGGAATCAGGGTGATTCCTGGAGGCTGTTCAGACGTGGCTTTCGCTTTATCACTCCGCTTAGTGTCCTCCAACCGTTGGACAACTTCCTTCTCAGGGCTGCTGGGAGGGGGGAGAGCCTTAGCTTTCTCTCCCTCCCTTCCCACCAGATGGTAGGAACCCATTTGTCCAGCCAGGACAGTCCCAGGATCACCGCTTTGATCATTTTTGATGCCACCATGAAGCAGATGTTTTCCCAGTGCCTGACCATCTCTAGCTTCACCGGTTCAGTGAGGAGCGTGGTATCAACGATCCATCAACTTGCTTGAATCTTATGGGTCAGGTCAGGGTCCTCACCCTGATTCCTAGCTTCATGACAGTCTGCCAAGCTGATTAGGCAATGGGTGCACCCCAAATCTATTATGGCCTCTATATCTCCCTGGGCTCTGGATTTCAGTGCTATGATTTTTGAGGGGGTGGCAAAGGGACTGATGACTTCACTTACCATTGGGTCATCAGTGTCCTCATCAGCACTGGCTGCCGGATATCCCCAGCTGGAGTTCTCTCCCATTCACTTATAGGGGGAGAGACCTTGACGGCCTGATGGGCGAACTTCCCCCTGTCTCTTGGCTTATTAGAGGGCTTCTTCACCTTAGCAGGCTCCGGCAGCTTTGCCCTGGGTTGGGGAGTGGGAGTGAGGCACTCCGCAGCCCAGTGGCTTTGCTGGCCATAGCAAAAGCATTTGATGGGCGGTCCTGAAACCCCTCTGGAGGAGTCTGCGGCTTGGCTGGGGATTGATCATCTCCCCAGTTGTTGCTTCTCCAGTTGGGCCTTTGACTTTGGCTCCATGGCTCCGTGCCACTTGTATTGTTTGAGCTCGAGGTCCATTGCTACTGCCATGTGGTACCACTTGTGGATCTGATCAGAGACTCCTCGGTAAATGCAGACATTCAACAGCTCATGGTCCAGGCCCTCTTTAAAGAAGTAGACCAGTAGCCTCTCCAGCCACTGTCACAGTCTCCCAGCCACTTGTTGGAACTCTCTGACATATTCTTTGGTGGGTCAACCCCTCTGCTTTAGTTTGCGGATTTTGGCTTCAGCTTGCAGGGTCTGGTAGTCATCCTTGAACCTAGACCTCAGCTCTTGAAGAAAGGTGTTGATGTTCCCTAGCTCTGATGCATCCTTGTCATGGAGCTGGGTCACCCATTCAGCTGCCTCTCCCTCCAGGTTCACTGTTACAGCACGGACCATCGCCCGGTCACTCGGGTAGTCCACCATGTGCTCATCTAGGTGAGCTCACACCTGGTTCATAAAGAATGCCAGTTTCTCTGGGTCCCCGTTGAAGATGACTTCCATAGTGGAAGGTGTGGCTGGTTGAGGAGGAGGACATTGTGGTGGCATCCAAGCTGGAGGCCAGTTGCTGGGAGCCTAGCTGGCCCCAGGGTAGTATGCCCCGGGGGTGGGCTCACTATCCTGGAGCATTGGACACGCAGCCGGGTGGGCTTGCTACCCAATGGCAGTGTGGTGGGCTCCGCTGTGGTCCTGGGATCAACTGAGCTGACTGTGGCGGTGGAGGGCTAGCCAGCTGCATCACTGCCACTTGAGCCAGTTCATGACAGGGTGGAAAAGTCAGGACAGGTCTGCTCAGGACCCCACTGGGACATTTTACCCCACCCCCCTGCACCATCCCCTTGATGCTCATCCAGTTGAACCTCTCCTGCAGGGTCTCCACTGCTGGCTCTGGGTGAGCTGTCACATATGTCCGTTCTACAGACTTGTCTAGCTCAGGAGGCCTTCCCTCTCTCCAGTGCAGGGCGAAAGCAGCTGATTCCCATGTAGATGTCAATGGGAATTTCATTCCAAGCCTTGAATGGAGCCCTGGAATCTGAGGTCCTCCTCAGCCTGGTACAAGTCCCTGATGGCTGTCTCCTCTGCTCGGACCTTGGGACGGGTTCCTGCCAGGAGGGCAACCTCTGTCAGCATCACCACGGTCTGCAGAGCCTACGTGGGGGCCTGCAGGCTCTACGTGGGGGCCGGCTTCTTCCCCCTGCTTCTCCATATCTGCAGTCTCTCCTGAGTCTTCTCTGCTCCCCTCAAGAGATACCCTGGAAAGTAGCTCTAGTTGGAGCCAAAAGTTAGGAAAGTTGGTTTAATGTCAGTGTTCCAAGTAATGCATCCATTGAAATCAAAAATCAGAGGCAGGTAGATTCCTCAAAGGCAGGGGTGAAATCTAAAATTTCTTACTATTGGTTCTGTGGGCATGGCTTGGTGGGGGGGATAATGTGACTGGGTGGGCATGGCCAACTTCTTTTTTTTACTTTTAAAAGCATTTTTTCTACAATCTTAAGAGGTTGCAGAAAAAAAATGCTTTTAGAAGCCTCTGACGATCAGGCAACTCAGCTGGGATCACCAGAGGCTTTTAAAGGCTTTTTTTCCCCTACAACCTCTTTGGCCGAAGAGGTTGCAGGAAAAAAAATGCTTTTAGAAGCCTCTGATGATCCCAGCTGACCTGCGCGATTATCAGAGACTTTTTTTTTACTTTTAAAAGCATTTTTTCCACTGAAGAGATTGTAGAAAAAATGCTTTTAAAAGTAAAAAAAACACAGTCTCTGATGATCGCGCGGCTCAGCTGGGCATGGGGGGGCACAGGGATTTTTGCTACCAGTTCTCCGAACCACCAGCCACCATCACTACTGGATTGGGCGATCCGATCCAAACCGGGAGCATTTCACCCCTGCTCAAAGGTCATGTTTATTGGATATATCATATCAGCACAACCAGTGAAAACCAACTCTGAAAGTTCCCGTGGTTTTCACCTAATTGGGTGAAAACTTCCCCCTTCCCCAGTGTTATCAGTCACATTGTCCAATGAATATAACTGGCAGGCTCCTCTCCTCTTTCACCAGCCACCTGTTATGATTACCTTGGTTCCAACAGGAAAACTTTTTATTTTGACTGTAAACTGAGCTATCTACTTCCCCTCCCCCTTCTTCTTCCAGGCTTCATGGCAACTGTGAGGCAGCACAAGATGGCTTCAACCAGGTTCACTTGAGAGTTGACACCGGTAGCAGGCGGAGGCATGGGGGATGGCGGAGGCAGGCGATCCCAACACCGCATGTGGGTGCCTGTTTGGCACAGCTGCAGGCAAGCCGAGAGACAGTGGGAAGGAGTGAGTGGTATGTTGGGATTGCCTCTGCCTCCACCTGACTCTGCTGCACACTTCACCCAGAGGGAGATGAAGCTTTGTCTGCTTGCAAAGAGGACGGTTTGAAATGGACCTAATTGCTTCCTTTCAAACTGTCCCCTTTGCAAGCACACGATGCTTTGAGTCTCCATCGTTTCTCCATCTGGGTGAAAAGTGTTTGGTCAAGTGAAAGAGGAACAAAAGAACAAGCAAATGAAGAGGGTGCCTTTGCGTTCTGGCCCCATTTCACCGCCGAGGTTCTGCTTTTGCCCCCCAAATTCTTTACAGCAGGGGTGAAATCTAAAATTTGTTACTACTGGTTCTGTGGGCGTGGCTTGGTGTGGGGGGTGTAATGTGACTGGGTGGGCATGGCCATTTTTTTTTTACTTTTAAAACCATTTTTTACATGTAAAACCATGTAAAAAAATGTTTTCAAAAGGCTCTGACAATCCCAGCTGAGTTGCCCGATTAGCAGGCAACTCAGCTGGGATCGTCAGAGCTTGGCTCGCCAGAGCTTGGCTTGTCAGAGCCATTTAAAAGGGAAAAAAAGGCTCTAAGGATCGCGTGGCTCAGCTGGGCATGGGGGGCGGGGACAGGGATTTTTGCTACCGGTTCTCTGACCTGCCCGCTGCCATCGCTACCTACTCGCCTGAGGCGGTCTGAACCGGGAACATTTCACCCCTGCTTTATGGGCATTGGGAGTGGAATGGGGCAGGAAGTGGTTGGGAAATGAGGGCAGTCCACAGTTGCCCATATATTGATAAACCGAGGTGGAGGGAGTGAGCTATTTGCAATGTCCTGCCCCACCACTGATGAGCCAGGGTCAGGGAATTCTTGACACTTCCCCAGGAATGCCAGGGAGGGGAGTAAAAGGGATGCCAAAACAAAGATTTGGAGTGTCGGGTGAGAGGGGCAGATGGGGATAATCCGTCCTAGTCCTCACTCTGTTTTGTTTAAGGGGTTCCTTCAGGAGAGAGAATAATGGTTTAATATACCGTCTGAATGTGTAGCATGTGTTGTGTCTCATTTGCAGAAGGGTGGGGGGAGAAAAGGCTTGTTGTTATCAGCACGTAGCAGCATAGTGGGGGGGGGGGTGTGAGAGAAGAGAGAGAGAAAGCTTCTTGATTCCTGTGCATGTCTTTTCACTAAGTGTGGGTGGTTGTTGTGGGAAGCAGAGCTCTTCCCAAGGGAGAAGAGTGCAATTTGAAGGTTGTCATCAAATACACACACAGCTCAGCCAGTGAAAGACTCAGGAAGAGCTGTGCTCCCCTCTCCATCACACACACACATACACACTTACACTTAGTGAAAAGACAAGCACAGGAATCAAGAATCTTTCTCTCCATGCTCAGAATTAACAGTACTTGCGCTGCACCAAGGGGCTGGCCGGCTGCAGCTGCTGCCGGACACCGTCAGCCCCTGCGTGCTCACTGCCTCTCGTGCTGGCCACATCCATTCCCCCGGGCTTATTTTTGGGGTAGGGCTTATATTAGGCCCACCCCCAAAAAATCAGGCTAGGGCTTGTTTTCTGGGTGGGTCTTAATTTCAGGGAAACATGTTAATAATAACAATACCCTGTTTCCCCCAAAATAAGACATCCCCTGATAATAAGCCCAATCAGGCTTTTGAGCATATGGCAATAAGGCCAAACACTTACTTCAAGGTTCAAAAAAATATAAGATAGGGTCTTATTTTCGGGAAAACATCATCATCATCATCATATCATTATCATCTTATGGGACTTTCGATTCCAAACAGGCAGACATCTGGCCCATCACATGCCTGACATCACTATTATGGAAAAGAAAAAAGTCTAGTTCATTGATATTGCAATACCAGGTGATGCACAAATTGAAGAGAAACAACTAGGAAAAAAAATGAAATACCGCAATCTGCAAATTGAAGTTGAGTGATTGTGGAGGAAGAAATCAATGGTTGTACCAATAGTAATAGGAGCCCTTGGAGCAATACCCAAAGGGTTGCCTAGATAGATGGAAAATTTGAATTTATTAGACCTGAATATTCTGACTTTGCAAAAAACCATCTTACTCAGAACTGCTTATATACCAGTACTCAGACATTATCTTAATAGCTCATAGGTCCTTGGTTAGGACTTGAAATGTTAAGTTTTTACCAGTTCCAGACTGTGAAGTGAATTGAAAATTAAATCTTTAATAATAATAACAATATGTTGGCTTGTATTTAATTAGAAAAAAGCAGCAGAAGCTAAAGCACGAGAGGCAGCTGAACATTTACGTTTAGAAAAGGAACAAATTATGCAGCAGATAGAGCAAGAAAGACAAGAACGAAAGAAGGTAACAATTTATTCAAATCAAATCTTGTTGCATTGTTATTTTACATTGTTCTATAACTATGTAAAGGCTGCTGTAAGAAAATAGCCGTCAGCTACAAAAAATACATGATTTAATTACACTCTCAGTATGAAATGCTGTTACAAACTGTTCAGAATTAATTTTTCAAGTTTATTAGAACTATTAACAATTGTTTTATCTTCTGCATCTTACACAATTGATTTGGTAATAGAAGGGTGTTGGCATTACTGATTGATCATTTTATTACTGTTATATACTGTAGATAAGTCCTATGTTGCCTGGGGAGAAGTGGAAATTTTAATGTAACATTTCCAAATAATTACAGTACTTTCACCAAATTAGAACTAAAAGAAGATATGCTATAGATGCCAATAACAATGAGGGCTTTTTGGAAGAGATGCCAAGAATATAAAGCAAACAAATAGCAATGGCTTTATGATCTGATTATATGTTTGTAGAGTCCTGTACATTGATTCAAAGCTTTCTGGGAAATGAATTTTCCCCCACATTATATACTTCTTTAATTTAGTTGTTAAATAAGGAAAGCAAACTTTTTTTTTCTCATTTCAGCGAATAGATGAAATAATGAAAAGGACAAGAAAAAATGAAATAGCAGAAATCAAGGTATTAGAAAAAAGTTCTTTTAACAGAAAATGCAGAATGTTGTAAACTGGTTCCTCCAGAAATCCTCATATTATTCCCCAACTTTAATTTAACAGAATAATTAGATAACTTAATCTTCTCTCTTGTCTCTGTTGTATGTATTCGCTGTGTAAAGGACAGAGGTGAAACAAAGTCTTCTTTAAACCATCTTAGAGCTATAACGTTTAATTTCTTCCTTATAAGTGGGAAAACAAACTGAAGAATTGTTTTAAGATGACAGGTGATAATGGGAAGAAAAACAAAATTCTTCTCTTGCTGGTTTTCCCTTCCAGATCAGTCAGATTATGTATGGGGAAGAGTTGTGACTAATTCTTACTTGTTCAAGGTGTGCTACTTTCTTTCAATACAACTGATTTAATTTGAAGATCTTTTCAGTGTTATGTAGAGTCAATGCATAATAATAAAATTGAAAACTATTGGCTATAAAAACAGAATATATACACTTCTTTATTGATTGTGTTAGATTTTTTTTTAAAGAGAACTAATAAGTTGAGATAGAGTGCTGGATTCTTTGGTCACATATGTAGTATACAGTATGTATTGTATCTATATATGCACAATGGACTTCTGAACTAAAAGACAAGAATTCTGTTATTCCTATTCCTCATATTACGTCTTATTAATCTTTGCTTTAAATATATAATAGTGGTAAAACAACTGTTAATTCCAGTCAACACACTCAGCCTTTCTGTGTGGAATTATAATCCTCAAAATTTAAAGTTATCTGATTGAAGCAGAGATTTATTTAAATACAGATAATATTTAAACCCTGTTGAAATCTGCCACATATTTAATTTGAAAAGGACTTATATTTAATGCATCTGTGCATTGTATGTAATGTAATTGTATGTAATGTGTTTGATGATAACAGAAAGAAGACACAAAATCAGATGAGCCAAGAACCTTGAATGTGGATCAATATCCCAACCCACTTGCCCTTAGTCAAGCAGGTAAAATGTGTAATTTCAGTCACACCTGCATACTAATAATCACTCAAAATCCATATCTTCATGAAAGGTGTTGGCTGTTATCCTTTCTGATTGTATATTCACAAAGCTGAATATTTTAGGATGTTATTCTAGGACCTTACTCTGTAGCTTTACCATACATGTTTTGCTGTTTGTGTTATTTTTCATTGTTATGTCTACCCTTCATTTTTGAGCTTGTCTTATGGTTTGGGATTTGGTAGTGCATGATGTAATTTTATTAAGCAAACATTCAGCCTTATTCTTTTTTCCTTTTTTTGCAACACCAGGGTGAACTGTTACTCCTCTCATGTGGACGAATGTGTGTGTATAAATAACTTCAGTCTTCATTTGTATTAGTGTGTGTGTGTGTGTATACATATATATCTATGTTTGTTTTCTGAGGTTTTTGTGGGTGTTTGTATGTAGGTCTTTGGTTATTCGGGTTTTCTCCCGCGTAAACCAAAGACCTACATATATATCTATATATGTATACACACACACCCCAGTAATGAGTTCCACTTATCTTCGCTAACGGTTCGGAACGGTGAGCGCGTGCGCATGGCATTTCTGCGCATGCGCAGAGCGTCCATGATGACGTCTGGGCGGGTGGGTGGACCCTCCTGCCACCGCCACTACTGGTTCATTCGAACCAGGGTAAACCGGTAGAAACCCATCATTGACACACACTAATACAAATGAAGACTGAAGTTATTTAGGCAGTGGATGCTATAGTTGCAATATTTCCAATCTAAGCAAAAAACAATAACCAGTTGTATTACTGGTTAGTCCCTGAAACATTTGGGGCATCTGGCAAGCAAAGGAGTTATGCTTTGCAAAAATTTGGGAAACAAGAAACAGTGCTTACCTATACTAATCAACTTGTTGTTTTCTACTTGCTCTGGTTAATAATCATCTGTTTCCTAAAAGATATACTCAGAGAGTAGCTCTCTTCCTGGTTTAGTTTGATTAAATCAGGAAGATATTCTAGATCAGCCCTGCTCCTCCTTATAGTGAGTCAGAACTCTGTCTGCACATTGTTATTTATGTAATATTAGTAGGCATGTATCTTATCTGGAATGATCACAACTCTCTGGATTTAATTAATTTGTTAATTGACTTTGAGTGTAGCAGGATTTCTATTCCAAGCAGGTCCCTATGCAGGAATAAAAGATTATAGAAACTGAGGCAGTGATGGTAATTACAGAGAAGTATTAGTTTTCTTACTAGATATGCTAGGTTAGCAGTAAGTCCCAGGAGTAGCTAGACCTAGGGCTAAATCTTACACACAAACACATATACACACATACAGAGTTAGAAAAAAGGCCTTTCCCTTTTTTGCAATGAGGAAAAAGGAAAGAACTCAAAATCAGGTCCAACATTAGATGATTTTTTTTCTCATATTATCTGCAACCTCGCTTGTCATGCAGTATTATCACAAAAGCCAAGAGTAAGATTGGCACAATTTACACTCCTTGACCTGCTTGAAAGTTAACTTTTCTGTTCCTCCCTCAGGACTAGAACTGGGGATGCTCTACAGTGAGGAATCCTAGTATTTTTTATTTTGCGGAAGCTTAAGACTCACTGCCCCTGACCTCAGTTGTCTGGCAGTTTTCTATTTTGTCCTAGGCAAGACTTTCCTTGCCTTCTTTTGTGTAACACCATTAGAACAATTTATTCTATTGAAAGAGCTTCCTCTTTCTCCCAAACTGTGAAAGGCCTAAACAGAACTCGGAGGTCGGTAAAAGAAAATACTGTTAGCAACAGTACATACATCTTACATAATGGCTTTTTGAAGAGTTCAAGGACTTGCCTGCTGGCTAGATAATTTTATAGCCTTTGTAGTTCTAAAGACATGGCTCAAACTCAGCTCAGCTATTAAAACATAGTTTAAGACTGTACAGTGCTTTGGATTTGAGGGACAAAATGTTATTTTCTCACAACTGAAAGAAACAGTGCCTTCTTCCAGGACTTTGTGACTGTTCTTTGCAACTGTATCTGATCCAAATAAAAGGTATTTTTGGTTTAGGAACTGTCAACAGGTGCTATGTGCACCCCCTTGCACTCTCTAAGGAACCTTTTTTCTTTTGAATCCAAAATGTTGCACAGCCTAGTAAAGCAGTGTTTACTTTTTATTGGCGTTACAAACTTTCTTGACTTAAGGAACCCCTGGAATGCCAGGAAGACCCAGCTCTCTATAATTTATAAATATTTATCTAACACTTCTGTGATGACAGATTTTCTTCTTGTAGTAGCGGATATCAGATTAAATGTTCAATTTGCCCTACAGGCATATAGGATTCTACCTAGTTATTCTAACATAAGGGCAAACAAAACTAAGACACTTCTTTTAACTGATATTTCCATGCTTTTTCTTCTTTGTCCTTTTTGTTTGTTCATTAGTTGCAGTGATGTCATTTACCATAGCCCCTAAAAACTGCTCCAGTTTTGCAACAAAGTGCCTTTCCTCAGATAGTTATAGCACTGTTTTATAGCTCTTCCCCAAACCTGAAACAGCTACTTTCACTATGTCCAAGAGGAAATTTTTATTTATTTATTCATTTATTTATTTTCACATTTTTAACTGCCCAGCTTTCTCAGAGATGTATGAAGTTGTAGAAAGGTCTCTCATTCTTGGCTGCGATCATGAAATATTTCATTTTGCTTTGCTTTTCTCAAAGTTGTATTCAGAATGAATACCCAAACATGTACCCTCAGTTTAGAAGTTATGTATACTGCTTTTGAACATACTATTGGAGGATACTTTCACTCACTGTAGAAAAACAGGTGATTGTATTCTTCTACAGCAGGTGGAAGATATTTACCCTGGGTGGAGATGTTTGAGCGCTAGGAATGTAGCAATTCCTGCTTCTTATGGTAATTAAAAGCAATTCCTGCTTTTAATAAATATAGCCTGTGTTCTAGTAGAGACCTGAGAGTTGGTTTGGAACACCTTTTCTCAACCTGGCTGCCTTCAAGTCATGTAAACTCTATCTTCCAGAATTGCCCAATCAATATTGTAATTGATGGTAATACGGGTTTAAAGTCTACACCTCTCAAGAACCTCCAGATGGGGGAAAATTGAGTTGGAAGAATTATTGCCTGTTTGATGTAATGTTTATTTATATATTCGGTGGGAATTTCTCTCATGTAGGAAAATGTATGTATGATTTGCATAAGGCCTACCAATTGAAATTAGTGGGAGAACCAATTCACGTTTTAGCCACCTGAAAATTAAACCTCTTGCATTAAATTCAGTTTTTAAGAGAGAAATATTGAACACATGCTGATGATATGGGACTCCAGTAACTTAAAGCCTGTACTTATGTATTAAATGTATTATATGAGCACAGATTTTCATGTGAGAATACTTTTTGAAAAATTGGAAGGCTTTTAATCGAGGAGAACGCATACTTAAAATTAATGGCTTATCTTTCTCCAGCAATTTCTTTTTTCCAATCCATCTACTCTTAGTGGCTAAATTTCTGCTATTAGATTCTCCTTTTGTAAAGGGGAAGACAGAGGAGGATTAACTGTAAAAAAGAGAAATGGAGAAATAACATTCAAAAGAGGAGCTCCTAATTTCAAATTTCACTGGGAATAATATCAGATGTCTTATGATAAATGTATTATCTATTCAGTTCTTCAATGACATATATTTAATTTTTCAGGCTTGCCTATTTTAATTCTTTTTATATTTCTGCTTTGAATTTTGTCTAGCCAACTCAGGAATACTATATAATAAAGTATTCTATGGAATAATGTGAGTAAACCTGATGGATTTGTGAGAGTTGGAAACTTGTGGGAAGTTTTTAAAATCACATTTTCTAATGTGACTTTTTTGCAGAAATTAATGGAGTAATAAATTGCAAAAATCCTAAAGGTGTTGAATGTGCTGTGTCTGAATCTTTTCCTCCTGAAGTATTTTCTAATGGTCTTAAGCCACTTATGGGCCTTATTCAACTAAATGTAATGGATGGGAAATCTCACAGCCTGGATGAGTCAACAGATGAAGTTCAGTCTATGGATGTGAGGTACATAATACATTTTCAGAAATGGTATTAGTAATCTAAAGAAGGTAGCAATTCATTTTCTGTGCTTGAATTTGTCAGGTCCACATCGTGACCTGCCATTCTGTTGCGGGGGGGGGGGGTAGAGGTTGGCTGCTGGCATTTTTCGCATGTTTTTGCTGTAATTGCCTGGGAGTTAGGGAGGGGGATTGTCTTCAGAGACAGAGCAAGACTCCCTCCCAGCTGGTTCCAGCCTGGATTCAAAACCATCATGCCCTAAGAGTTAACTGTTATCTGCCTAGCATCTCAGTGTTCTCAAAACAACTTTGCAACATCACATTGGCTGCTGGTGGAATGGTCAGGGAATTTCATTTGGGGAAATGGAAAAATTGCTTTGTATTTTATGTGGGCTTTTTCATATTTCGCCTGACTTTGCTGCAAAAATATTCTCTCAGTAAAAGTTCTTTTGATTCAATTCAATGGAGTCAAAAATCTTGCTTTCGTGAGGGACCAGCTGGGGCAGGTCCTTACATTAGGCAAAATCTGCAAAGTCAGTCAACCCAGAAAAGCATACTGCCCTATCATGGGGACCGGTCACACCATGTCTGCCCAAGGCAGTGACCAGGAAGAAGCTGAGTGCTGTGGGGAGGCATCGTCTAGGCCTCCCCCCAGGCTGGACATTTCTGAGTGGATGGAGGAGGTCAGGAGCCTGGGAGATTCATTGAGACTCAGGTAGTCCATTGGTGTTGGAAAGAAGGAAGACTGGGAAGGAATAACCAGAGGGGCGACTATCACCTGAGAAGGACAACCGGAGCTGGAAGAGCTCGAGGGCAAGGAGGAGGAAGGTGGAAAATCAGGTCATGCCAACATACTGATGAAGCAAGCCATATGGTTCATGATGCATGCCTTCCAAACCCTGAAGGCACACAAGCCACATGCCATGGCTGCCACTAGTGAGGCCCAGCAGACCCAAGATAAGGAAGATGGGGGACCAGCGTCAGCATTAGACACCATGGCAGTGGTTTCAGCAACCCCAGCTGCCATAACTGCAGCGCCAAGGAAGGCCGCCAGGGCTGCTGCCCGGCAGGAGCTGGTCAACTGACAGCAAAGAGCTGGAATACCTCACCCATTGGTGTGAAATTGGATGGGAACCCCCAATAACTGGGGTTCTTCCTGGCCCACGTTCTGATGTACATGCAAGAATATAGGCCAGAGATCCCTACTGAGGGCGCCAAGATGAGAAGTTAATCCTGGCACTGGAAGGGGTCGCAGCACACTGGATAGTGACATTCCACAATGCAAAAACACTGGAGCTGAGAAACTTTGATCGCTTCATTATGGCCCTTCCTTGGCATTTCAAATACCCCCCAGCCGACCGCAAAGCAAGGGACCACATCAAAACTGTGCATCAAGGCTGCAGGGTGGTGGCAGAGTACACCGAGGAATTCTGTGACCTGGCATGCCAACTCAGTGACTGGCTGGAGGACATCTTCATTAACTGTTTCAAAGATGGGCTGAACAATGACCTGTACAAGGGTGTTCAGCAAAAAAATGTTCGGATGAACAACCCCCTCACCCACCGACCAAACAACTCTGCCATAGAGATCCTACCTGTGAACAACTGTGGGTGTTCATTGACAAAAATCTGGCCTGCAGGTTCATTCAACCAGCCTGATCATGAGTAGCAGCCCCTGTCCTGTTTTGTAAAAAGAAGGATGGGATGTTTCTTTTATGGGTGGATTATAGAGGGCTAAATGCTGTTTCTGTGGAGAACATCTACCCCTGATAAAAGACATGCTAGCCCATTTGGTCAAAGGCAAAATATTCACTAAGCTGGACCTGTGAGCAGCCTACTGTCATGTGAGAATCGGGGAGGGGGATGAATGAAAAACTGCATTCAACTGCCCTTTGGGATACTTCCATTTTAGAGTTCTCCCTTTTGGCTTCCAGGGCACCCTGGCAGTGTTTATGCAGTTGATAAATGAGGTTCTACACAAGCACCTGTGTAAAGGGGTACACAGGTATTTCCTGTGTTCAGGAAATACAATTATATTGATGATAACTGATTTATTTTCTAAGCAGGTGCATTTTGTCCCCTGTCAGAGGATTCCCTTAGCAGAGGATTTGGGCAAACTATTTTTGCACCATGTCTACAGGCTACATGGAGCACCCCAACATGTTATTTCAGATAGAGGGATGTAATTCACCTCTAAGTTTTGGGGAGCTTTTATTTACCTGCTTGGTACTGACCAAGGACTTAGCTCAATTCACCACCCCCAAACTAATGCCATTGATGATTGAGGGGGAGCAGCATTTTGAAATCCAAAAAATCCTAAATTCCCGTAAGCATAGGGGGACCCTTCATTACTTAATGGCATGGAAAGATTTCCCATCAACTCAGAATGAGTGGCCTTGTTAAAGCCCCTAAACTTTTAAAACACCATAATCAGTATTCCATAATCAGTATTCTGACAAACCTAAATGACACTTTTCTTGTTTTATGTTTCTTCTCTCCCTGTTTGGTTTTTTTTCTTCTCCAGGACTAATGTCGCTGTTCAGGGGGAAGCATGTCAGGTCCACATCGTATCCTGCCATTCTGTTGGAAGGGGTGGGTGGGAAGGCTGGCTGGCTGGCTGGCTGCTGGCATTTTTCACATGCTTTTGCCTGGGAATTAGGGAGGGGGAATTGACTTCAGAGACAAAGCAGACTACCTCCCAGCCATTCCAGCCTGGATTCAAGGCTGTCATGCCTTGAGAGTTAACTTACCTGCCTAGCACCTCAGTGTTCTCAAAACAATCTTGCAGCATCACATTGGCTGCCGGTGGACTGGTCAGGGGGTTGGGTTTGGGAAAAATCGAAGAATTGCTTTGTATTTTGCACAGGCTTTTTCAGATTTTGCCTGACTTTACTGCAACCACACTCTTTCAGTAAAAGTTCTTTTGATTCAGCTCAATGGAATCAAATCTTTCTTTCCTGAGGGACTAGCTGGGGCAGGCCCTGATAGGATTATGCTATATCAGAGGGTTAGTCACTGCAACCTGGCACTGATTCTTTTAAACATTCTTGTTTCAGTGAAAAAGGCTTAGTTAATAAATCCCTTCCTTGTCTTTTGTTCTTTTATTTCCACCATCACCTGAAAATAAATGATATTCAAAGTATCAAATATATTTAATGTCAGTAAATATAATATGTAAATACTATGCATCAGAAGAAGATTCCAGTGTGTCATACTGCTTAAGAATTTAGGATAGCAGCTTCTTTCAGTTCAAGACTTAATATATACCTAATACATATTCTCTTATCCTATTATTCTTCCATTTTAAAATAACTGAGATGAAATCATGTTTTTAATCACATAAAGGCAGTTTTATTGTCATACTTATATATGTTAAGATATTCAGCAATACCTTGATTCTTTCCTTTCTTCCTTTCTACAGTCCTGCTTCAAAAGAAGAACTTATATCTGTCCCTGAATTTTCACCATTGAATGAAATGATGCCAAGAATCACTTTGGACCAAAATGGATCAAATAATAGGAAGGCTCTCGAAGAACTACTAGATTTTACTGGCCAGGCTACTTACCCAAAATTAACAAGTGAAAGTATTAGCATAGATGATTGTAATAAAAATTTGATTGATGGATTTAATAGCCCAGGCCAAGAGACAACACTAAGTACCTTGTGTTGACAAATACATCGCTACATAGCAATAAGGTATGGTCCTTTCATAGAATACAACCATTCAGCTTTCTTTTCCAGTCAAAAGTTTTTTGACAGACGTCAATTCATTTCTTTCTTTAAATGTTAAATAAGCGACTATGTTGTCTTTTGTCTTGCCTATATTTTCCCTAGTTATGTTAAGCACAGTCACATGGGGGGGGGGGGGTGAAAAAGAAAAATTATAAACCAGAAAGGTTTCTGGTGGTGGCAGAAAAGCAAATAAATTCCATCAAGTCTCAGTCATCCAGGTCATGGTTGCCCCAAAGTTGCTTTTTCAGGAGGCAACTAGACTTTCTTGTTTTTTCTTTGAAGACATTGCGCTTCTCATCCAAGAAGCTTCTGTCAGAGCTGAAGAAGCTTCTTGGATGAGAAGCAAAATGTCTTCAAAGAAAAACCAGAAAGTCCAGTTGCCTCTTGAAAAAGCAACTTTGGGACACTTTTAAAGAGAATTTATGCAGTTTATATATATAAATTCCATTCATAGGAGATGCACTTGGCTTATCTAGGGATATCTGTCTATATCCTTGCATCAATTTACTTAATCTAAAAACAATGATGTCCTATAAAATCCAAAAATGAATCCGAAAATGTATGTCAAAGAATCTTGTGCCCTTTATACTGCTGTATAAAGGTTAACAAACTTAACTTAGCAAAAGCATTTATGGATTGCCAAATTAGGTACATAGAATATTACCTGCCATCACAATGGATGGTAGAGATTGAAATAGTAAATAAGGAGTAAGATAGATGTAGTAATCTGTAAACTGATTAACTATATAACATGATAAGACCTGTTATGCTACTGGAAGTTCAGATGCATGAATAACGATGGCTCAACTATTCAAGGATAACATCCGTATTTGTGATTTCTTTGCTCAAGATTCAGTACTTTTGAGTATACTCAATGTATTTCTCTTTCTAATTGGCAGAGGAAATTGAGAAAATAGAACACTCTCAATGCTGCTACTGTCAGTAAAATAAGAGCCTGTCCTTTTAACAAGCTGCTGTAGTCTGCAACACTGGATACCACCAATTCTGCACTGAATTTACAGTCTTCCCAAATGCATTGCTGAGTAGTCATTTGATAAAAAGTGGGATTTTTTAATGGTTTGAGGAGTTTTTGTGGGAGTTTTGTTTAGAATATGGTCTAGTGAAAATATGTGTCCCAAACATCTCTCTCAATGGATTCCATTTACCAGTATTTTAAAAGAAAAAATTGCCAATATGCTTGTTTTTACTGAAGGACCATCTTAATATCATTTTATAAGTATTTCACTGAAGATCTATAACTGAAAAGGTTTGAAAAATAATATGCAACTGTTGGAATCCAACTGTCTTGAAGACAGTGTAGAATTAGAATTATCCATCAACATGTGGCACATAACAAATTTTATGTTGTTTTAATCAATAATTTAGTCAGCATTACGCTGTGATGACAATATATGCTAAAATTAGAAGGTCTTTATTACATCGGTCTAAAACATTTAAATTTGTTCCTTTGGGATAAAATATAGCTACATTTAATTATGTATATTATACTGCTTCATAAGCCTGTATCAATGGATCAAAACTGAAATGTTTATATTGAAAATGTATCAGTTCTCAATATCAGACTTCATAAATCACTGGAATTCTGAAACTCAGCATTGTAATAACATAAACAATATATACACATGGCAACATACTAAGATGTAATTACGAATGCAGAAAATTATACTTATTCAACATGATAAACTGTTAGCATCTTTCACTTGACAAATGTGTCTGAAGAAAGGTTTTTGAGATAATTGGTATTTTAAAATATATGAAGAGCATGACATAGCTCAGACAAGCATTTTAAGAACTGTTGCTTTTAACAACATAATTAAGCTCTTATTTAGGTTTTTCTTGTTAAAAATCAATGGAACTTGTATAGATTTAATTTATCTTGGAATTTGGCATAAGGGATTTCAGATTTCATTGACCTCTTTAATGCTATAGTCTATGCTGCCCAGAGAGGTCAAATTTTGTCCTATTCTATATAACAAAAAATGTTGCTAAAGCTAATGAATTTTTTATGTTGATGTGTGTTAAACTATAATTCTGTTCTTGTATCTTTAAAAAAATGACCCATTTAATAATTAAACAAGCTACAAAAATATGTGACAATATACAGTATTGCTTACAATACCTATATTAATGTATTTCCACAAAAGTAATTCCTTGATGGCTTGCAATATGTTGTAGCATGGTATAGTGTATTTCAAGTTAATCCTGCAACTTCCATTTTACATAATAAAATATATCAACCTATCATATATGGCTATGATATTGTGATGGTGGTATTTTTGTCCTTGTTCGAGAAATCAATTCATGCCAGTTGTATATGTTCCATCAAAATATAGAAATCCTTATTTGAAGCATGTAGTTTTGCTTGTGTGTGTTTGTTTCTATAAGGTTTCCCAAATATCAGTCTTCTATTCATTTAATATTCTGTCCTCAGCAGTATTGGAAGGCAGATTCAGGAAGACATCCTTCAGTTTAGAACCTGCCTTCGGGCTCAAGTCATTAAAACCCTGGAAGATTCTGCTTTATTATATCTTTCAGACAAATATAACTAGCAGCCTAATTAGGAAAACTCCTGGTTAACCTAACAATACGTTACATATTTTCTGAACTAAGAAGACCCAAGTTGCTGAGTTGTATTATCCCTGTAGGACTACCGTAAGTACCTGCATATGAATGGACCCTACTTATAGTATATGTCAGCTGCCATCTCACTCTCACTTGTGTTTCAATACAATGCAGTGACAGTCTGCCATGAATCATGGGGAGGGTGGATGGAAGGGGAGTTGCTTGGGGGAAAGTGAAAGCGCTGCTTGGGGAAAGTGAGAGTGACTGCCATATCCCCATCCCCCCCCCCAACCAGACGCTGCTTGCTGTATCAACCTGAACATTGTTTCAAGGTCACCCAGCTGGGAGAAGAATGCAGCTGCATACCAACCAGTGGTGAAATGTAAAACTAAGGGTACTGTGAGAGTGGCTTGGGGGGGGTGTAATGTGATGGTGGGCGTGGCCATTTTTAAAAAACTTTTAAAAGCATTTTTTCTACAACCTCTTCGGCTGAAGAGGTTGCAGAAAAAAATGCTTTTAAAAGGCTCTGACGATCCCAGCTGAGCCGCGTGATCATCAGAAGCTTTTGTTTTTACTTTTAAAAGCATTTTTTCAGCCGAAGAAAAATGCTTTTAAAAGTAAAAAAAAAAAGCCTCTGATGATCACGCAGCTCAGCTGGGCATGGGCGGGGGGGGAGTAGGGATTTTTGCTACCGGTTCTCCAAACCACCTGCCACCATTGCTAACCGGATCGGGCAATCCAGTCCAAACCGGGAGCATTTCACCCCGATACCAACCCATGCTTGAAGTGATCATTCTCAAAACATCTTGTTTGAATCTGATTGGTTTGGGGGGGCGGTGTTAGTGATGGGAAGCAGCTAAGGGAGGGAAAAGTTGAACTCAGGGATTTGATTCTCAGTTATGGCTATGCACTGTTGCAATGCACTTGTCTTTTAATAAACATATACCTTTCTCAACAAATAGAGCAAAAGATCATTTCTATTTAGAGATTTTAAGTTGAAGCAGGTCTGACAGTATATTTTAATGTACATTGAATTAAAAGACAGAGTACCATGCAATTTTGTTGTATTTTTATTCTATAATAAATTTAATCTCACAAAAATTGATATAATTAATACTTGAGAGACCTCCAGGAAATCCCTGACCTGTAGGCTAGAATAGCAAACTTCATGGTTGAAAAAAGGTTCTGGAAGAAAATGACAAACCATTTCCATAAGACTGTCAACTGTATGGACCTGCCCATTGAGTCAGCTGCAGTCAAATTCACAACTTGGATGATTTACCTCCAGTACAGCATTATATATCAAATTTCACATTAGCATTTGTTTTATCATGGAGATATTTTACATATTTTGAATTACCACTAAACTAGTTGCCTGGGACCAACTTTAAAAGGCAGGCTATGTGCCATAGCCCTTTCAATAATTAACATTTTCTATATCTATATACAGTATATAAAAGCGAAAACCATTCACACATTAATCGTGGAATCTCCAGAACCATAAAGCCTACAAACTTGAAATTTGCCACGTATGTTTCTCTTGGCTTCTAGGTGCTCACTAAGAAAGGATTTTTCAAAATGACCATGAGAACATTAGTATTTCCTCTATTATTATAACACGCTCTGATGCTAATTAGTTAGATGTTCTACTCCCAATCCCAACTTGAAAATAACTCTGGAGAGAATGGGATAGCATAGGACAGGCTTCTGTGGGGCAAGCCTCATGGAGAGAAGGGGCTAGAAAGCCTGAGAAGGAGAAGGGGAGAGGCTTCTATGAGGCCAGCCTGAGGGGGAGAAGGGGATAGGAGAGGATCTATGGGGCCAAGCCTGAGGGAGAGAAGGGGGTAGGATAAGAGAGGCTTCTGTGGAGCCAGCCTGAGGAGAGGCTTTTGTGGGACCAGTCTGAGGAAGAGAAGGGGAGAGGATAAGATCTATGGGGCAAGCCTGAGCGGGAGAACGGGAGAGGAGAGGCTGATCATAACTACTCACTAATTTTCAAACTCTGTCAATTTATCAAACCTCATCACATAGTTTCGTAGGGTAGCACTGGTATCCAGCTAGTACTTAATAATGTATAAAGTTGTAAGAAAAAGTATGTGAACTCCTTGGGATTACGTGGAGTTTTGCATGAATTGGTCATAAACTGTGCTCTGAACTTCATCTAAGTCACAACAATAGAAAAACACAGTCTGCTTAAAATAATACTATACAAACATTAGATGTTGCCATGGTTTAATTGAAATAACATGTAAACATTCACAGTGCAGGGAGGGAAAAGTATGTGAGCCCCTAGCCTGCTTATATATATAGATGCTTCTATATCAACAACAGCTGGTCTCAGGATATAACTATAATATATAAATTCTGTGACGAAAACCTAGAGACATTAACTATCAAATGCAAACCATATTACTTGCCTCGTGAATTTTCCTCATTTCTTCTAATTGCTGTTTATGTCCCACCACAAGCCTATGTAAACAAGGCATTATGAACTCTAGCTGACCAAATTATGGAGGTTGAAGCCAAATACCCTGATTCACTGCCCATTATTTTGGGAGATCTAAACAAGGCAAATTTAAGGAAAGAACTACCAAAATACTTTCAGCATGTCAATTGTCCCATTAGAGGCAAGAATACTTTAGACCAGTGGTTCTCAACCTTCCTAATGCCGTGACCCTTTAATACAGTTCCTCATGTTGCAGTGACCCCCAACCATAAAATTATTTTCGTTGCTACTTCATAACTGTAATGTTTTACTACCGGTTCTGGGGGCGTGGCTTATTTTGTGGGCGTGGCTTGAAGGTCATGTGACTGGGTGGGCATGGCTAGCTGGATATGTGACCAGGTGGCCATGGCTATGTGTATAGGGACTACTCAGAGGGCTGAAAAAAGTCATTTCTCACAGGTCCTCGCACTTTTGACTGGTCCTCACACTTATGAGCATCCTCACATTGATGCCGGTGCAGCATTCTTAACAACCATGTCACTCATTTCACAACTGCTTCTCTTCACCAAGGTGATAAGATAGGGCAAAAACATAAAATGTGAGGACAGTCGTAAGTTCAAGGACTGGTCAAAAGTGCGAGGACCAGTCAAAAATAACTTTTTCAGCCCTCTGAGTAGTCCTTGTGCATAAAAGGACTACCCAGAGGGCTGAAAAAAGTGATTTCTGACAGGTCCTCACACTTTTGACCAGTCTTAGCACTTATGACTGGTCATCATTTATGCCCATTGTAGCATTCTTAACAACCATGTCACTCATTTCACAACTGCTTCTCTTCACCATGGTGACAAGATAGGGCAAAAACGTAAAATGTGAGGACAGTCGTAAGTTCAAGGACTGGTCAAAAGTGCGAGGACCAGTCAAAAATAACTTAATCAGCCCTCTGAGTAGTCCATGTGCATAAAAGGATACAGCAATAGAGAGGGATGAAGGAAGGGAAGGGAAATTAGAGTAGGAGTGAGGGTAAGAGGGAGGAAGAGAGGAGGAGAAGGAGAAAGGAAGAGGAAGTAGGGAGGAGAAGAAGAGGGGGGAAGAGAAAGTAAGAAGGAAAGAAAAGAGAGAGGTGGTAGGTTTGAGGAGAAAGATTGCTGTACAATAAAAAAGATGAAAGGGAAGAAAACTAACCCCAAACAAATATAAAGATATTAAGATAAAGAATGAATTGTTAAACTTTAAAGAATAAAAGTGAACAAATATGAATAAATAGCAATAATTAGAAACACATACAAACATACAATGTATTTTCTTTGAACAGAGTATTTGGCCTGCTCACAAATTTAAACAGTGTCATTTCAATTAAATTTACAATTTCTATATTTCCTTTTTGCCATATTTATTCCTCATCTTTTTTTTTATAAAAAACCAATATTACCCTTCATCCTCATCTCTAATGTTAAATCAAATTCAATTTTTCCCTTCTATTCTATATTATACCCCTTCCCATTGTCATCTATTTTTATATCCATCCTCACATTGGTTAATTATGTAATTATGTAATACAGTTGTTTAATACAAATTCAACATTTTAATATAAATCAGTTATATAACTATCTTTTTTGTATATTAATCAATATGAACATGAATATTCCAATTATTTCCATGCAATCCAATTTCTTACAAATCAATTAATTATATTTACCAATAATAATAAAGCAAATAATTTCTCCCATATATTCCTCCAAACCACAAATTAACCATTTCTGCTTTCAACACAATATACAATTAATAGTATCTCAATTAGTACAATTCCCTAGTTCAATAGAGCTTTTTTTCTTTTGTGTTTTAAAATCTTGAACCTCCTCTTTTGCCCTAAATTTCCCATTGTTTGCAGTTTTGCACCTACCTTTTTTGGTGAGGAAAAAGAAAAATAAATCTCTGGGACTTCCGGTTGAGCCGCCGGCATCGCCAGACGCTTCTTTGCGAAGCGCCAGCCCCAGACTCCGTAGAACCGCAAGAACAGCGAAAATCGGCTGTCTTGCGGTTTGGAATCCTTCCCCCCAGGAAGAAGGGGGGAAGGAGAGCAGACGGGTGGGGTAGAGCTCCCTGAGAGCACCAGATTTACCTAATAATCTGGTGCTCGAAGATGAGAGCTCCCCGTGAAGCCTGTCAAAAGCTCCGGACCTGGGATGCCTCTGACTGGGAAGTCTTTCCCTGTCAGAACTAGATGCCGCGGCCACCCCATCAAACAACTTTAAACAAATACCTTTTGAATCAAGTTGGCAGAGCACAAGTTGCACGAAGGAAACAGCAAGTATTTTTTTTTCTCTTTTTCTAACTCCAGGGATTTACTTTCTTAAAAGATTTCTCTTAAGTGGAAAGTGAAAGCAAGATGGCGTTTGAGTTTCAACGGGGCGTGAAGAAGTGAAAGTTAAAAACAATTATTGATAAGCCCCTGCTTGAAACGTAAAACTCCTTTTTGAAAAGTGGATGGAATAAGAAAGGATGTAATAATAATAACTCAAGCAGCAATATAAATTAAAAAGTCTTTTTTTTTCTTTTTTCTTCTTGAAATTCCTTTTTTTTTCTTTTTTTTTCCCCCGTCCTTCTGGAGGGGAAGGAAGAAGGGGGGCAGGATGGCTGGGCTTTTTGAAAACAAAGAAAGGAAAGGAGGGTTATTTAACCCTCAATGGTCTGATTTTGAGGAAGCTTTGAGTTCAATTACCTCTGCTTTATTGAAAAGAATTGATACTATATTTCAAGCTTCTCAAGCTGGAAACAATGAAATACATGGAAATACTGAGTTGCAATCTAGCAGTGGGGGATTGAATCAAGAGCTGGGAAAGGAAAAAAAACAACAAAAGACCATAGCAGATTTTACAGAAGAGAGAAAGATGAAGGCTGAGCAGCAGCAAGAAACTCTGCAAGCTGATGAGCTGTTTCCAGAAGAAGCCACATTTCTGCAAAAAGTTTATAATATCCAATCCCAAAAACCGCAAATTTCTGCTGGAGTTAAAAAAGGCAGAGGGATTAAAGTTAAGAAGAAAGTTCGTAAAAAGGAAAAGAAGAAAGCCTGGAGAAATGGAAAATAACCCTGCTTGACGAGATGATGGTCCTTAAAAAGCATTGTTTAAATGTTTAAAGACTTTGGACTTTTGGGGGGGAAGAAAAAAAAAGTAGACAGCAATTTAATGCCAGTTAACCAAGTGATGAACGATGAGGAGGCAATCTATAGCTGTATTGGAATATTTTGAGAAGAATAAACAGATCACAGCAATGCTGGTGTGTTGGGCTGTGAAATATGCCCTGACTTGAAGGAATTGGAATATTTTATTAAGGACTGTGATAAATCTGGATTTAATTGTAAACGTAGAAGTTTCATTGAATATACTAAATCGGAGCTTTCTGTCTGATGGTAATAAATATAAGGCAAAAGGACTATGGATCTAGAGCAATTGCAGTTGATCTGGTGGTTTCCTTAATATGTTTGATGGATCTACTAATCTAGTTTTGACTGGATTTGATGGATATTATTACAAATATAATTATAAAGTCACTCGGGGGGGGTTTTTTATAAAGAAGCAACTTACTATTTAGGTGGGTAGACGCAAATGATGAAGATATTCTATATGCTGTTGGAAGATGTGAAGACAAGAAGATTAGCAACTGGTTTAATCTAGTATGAAGAATTAAAATGTTTGATATAGTTATTAAATGATGTTTTATCTGTATTGATAAATTTATAAGAGGTTTGATTGTTATATTCTTTTTTTGACTAAAAATTTTATTATTATTGTTTTAAGTGTTTTAACTATAAATGGACCTTGATGGTTCAAAAATGGAGGACGGAAGATTTTATATAGTATTCCATTTTAAATTTGGGGTTTTTTTTTTTTTTGACTGAGGGTTTTTTATTTTTCTTTGTTGTTGGGTTTTCTTTTTCTGTTTTAAATGAAAGAAGTTACAAAATATCTTGTTAGATTGTATAGACTTAATAATTTGCTAAGTATTAATTAGTTATACTGAGTAATGATAGGTGTGATTACGTAATATTTAATTGTTTTATTAACTGCTGTAACCATAAATGGAGACATGGAGATTAATTTTGTCGAATTAGATGGAATGAGAAGAAAAGAAGACTTGCTTTCCTTTTATTTACTTGTTTAATGATTAGGATTATGATAAGTGTGAAATGGAGTTTAACTTAGAGAATTTGAGCTGTATTTTATCATGTACTTGTATTTGCTCTGGGAAGTCCGGGGGGGTGGTTGGGGAGGGGGGAGAAAATATATGTAAAAATTTTATTAAAAAACTTTTTCAATAAAAAAAAAAAGAAAAATAAATCTCTCTCTGCCTCATTTTGTCACCTTGCAGCAAAGACCCTGCTTTACTTTCAGTTTCGCTTTTCAGCATAGCTGGGCGGGGGGGGGGATCTGCACCTCTTTGCTGCTAGCAACAGAGCCCTGCGCAAAACAGCTGAGAGCAAATCAGCTGAGAGTCGGTAGGCTGATCAAATCAACTTATGGTAATTAACCTATGCTGAAGCTGAAAGGGGCTGTTTTTTCTATTTTTGCAGGCACCGGTCTACTCATTTGTTTTCTTTTAACACTGATCAGCTGTAGGGCAGCCCTTTGAAGCCCCGTGGCAAGAATTTAAACAGTTTTTTTCCCCTCTAGTCATCAGCTGGGACTCAGGAGGCAGCAATAGATTGGGAGTGGGCGGGGTAAGCGAATGGCGACCAGCGATCCAACAGAGGCAGAGGGTGAGGGTGAGTGAAGGCGTGGGGGGGTGAGAGAGGGCTTTGGCGACCCCTGTGAAATGGCCGTTCGACCCCCAAGGGGGTCGCGACCCCCAGGTTAAGAACCGCTGCTTTAGACCATTGCTACACAACACTAAAAGATGCTTATCGGTCCTTACCATGAGCAACTGTGGGACACTGATCATTGCATGATTCACCTTGTACCTACTTACAGGCAAAGACTTAAAACCACAAAACCAACAATTAAATCAATGAAGACCTGAACAGAGGAGGCAAAGTTAAAGCTACAGGCCTGCCTTGACTGCACTGATTGGAATGTTTTTGAAAGTACCTTTGCAGACTTAGATGAACTCACAGATACTGTAACATCATATGTCAGTTTCTGTGAAGACCTCTGTGTACCCACCAGGAACTTGCAAATATACAGTAACAACAAACCTTGGTTCACAGCTAAACTTAAACAGCTATGTTGTAATTTGCATACTGAGCAAATAGATCGACAGATGATGCTGTTAATATGGTTCTGCACTACATCCTACAACATCTTGAATCTTCAAAGACCTATGCCAGGGTCCTCTTTATAGACTTTAGTTCAGCATTCAATACCATCATTCCGACACAGTTCTAACTAAGCTAAACCAGCTACAGGTACCTGAACACACTTGCAAGTGGATCATAAGCTTCCTAACAAACAGGAAGCAGCAGGTGAAGCTAAGCAGAATCGCATCAGATACCTGTACAATTAGCACAGGGCCCCCCCAAGGCTCTGTGCTTTCCCCACTTCTCTCTGTATACCAATGACTGCATCTCTAATGATCCATCTGTTAAACTGCTGAAGTTCACAGATGACACAACAGTGATCGGTCTCATTCAAGACAATGATGAATCCACGTACAGATGGGAGGTTGAACAATTAGCCTCATGGTGTAACCGGAACAATCTGGAACTGAACACACTCAAAACTGTAGAAATGGTGGTAGATTTTAGGAGAAACCTTTCCATACTTCCACTTCTCACAATACTAGACAACACAGTATCAACACTACAGCCCTTCAAATTTATAGGTTCTACTATATCGCAATATCTAAAAAGGACACTAACATCAAAAACGTCATCAAAAAAGCACAACAAAGAATGTTCTTTCTGTGCCAACTCAGAAAGCTCAAACTGCCCAAGGAGCTGCTGATACAGTTCTACAGAGGAATTATTGAGTCTGTCATCTGCACCTCTATAACTGTCTGGTTTGGCTCTGCAACCCAACAAGACAGACACAGACTTCAGAGGATAATTAGAACTGCAGAAAAAACAATTGCTACCAACCTGCCTTCCATTGAGGACCTGTATACTGCACGAGTCAAAAAGAGGGCTGTGAAAATATTTACAGACCCCTCACATCCTGGACATAAACTGTTTCAACTCCTACCCTCAGAATGACACTATAGAGCATTGCATACCAGAACAACTAGACACAAGAACAGTTTTTTCCCGAATGCCATCACTCTGCTAAACAAATAATTCCCTCAACACTGTCAAACTATTTACTAAGTCTGCACTACTTTTAATCTTCTCATCGTTCCCACCATCCATCTCCTTCCACTTATGACTGTATGACTGTAATTTTGTTGCTTGTATCCTTACAATTTATATTGATATTGTTTCCAGATTGCTTATTATTTACCCTATGACTATCATTAAGTGTTGTACCTTATGATTCTTGATGAACATATCTTGTCTTTTATGTACACTGAGAGCATATGTACCAAGACAATTTCCTTGTATGTCCAATCACACTTGGCCAATTCTAATTCTATTCTATCATGGTGGCCTCAATTGCAAATAGAAGCTAGATATGGCAAAGATTTGAACATGTATGGCTTCTATAAATGACAGCCTTTGATCAGATATTGTTGAATTCTAATGAAAAACTAAGAAAATATATAATTTTTTACTAAATTGGAAAATGGAGGATGAACAAATAAGACACAATGATACAGTGGGCAAAAGACTTTAAATATAACATAGAATTAGAGAAATGGCAAAACTTATGGGAAAGAAACTATACATTAACAATGACAATGTCTTATAAATAAAACTTATATAAAATGTTTTATAGATGGCACTTGCCACCTGCTAGGTTAGCTAAAATGTTTAAAAATATATCTAGCAAATGTTGGAAATGTAACCAAAAAATTGGGTACATATGTGGTGGATTTGTGTTAAAGCAAAACCATTTTGGGCAAAAAATACATAGATGATATGAAAAGATGATACAAGCGAAACATCTTCAAAGAAAAACCAGAAAGTCCAGTTGCCTTTTGAAAAAGCATTTTTGGAATAATGTATTTTATGGAAGACTAATACATATGTCAAGCACCAAATACAGTTCCAAGAAAAAGTATGTGAACCCCTTGGGATTACATGGAGTTTTGCATGAATTGGTCATAAAATGTGCTCTGAACTTCATCTAAGTCACAACAATAGAAAAACACAGTCTGCTTAAAATAATACTACACAAACATTAGATGTTGCCATGGTTTAATTGAACATAACATGTAAACATTCACAGCGCAGGATATGGAGGCTGATATAAGGAGTATTTCATCCATCTTATTAGCAAGTGAACATACGTTGGTTAGGAAAATTGAAGGCAGAGGAATTTTATTTCTCCTATTCCTTAATTTATTTAAAATCCCCACCTTTTTACTTCTCTTTCTTCGCTTCTTCCCTTTGGGTTTTTTTTTTGGTAATCCATGGCTCAGGGAAATTGCTTCTTCCTGTGTTAGAATCTCCTCCACGTTTGTAAAGAAGGGGGGCGGGTGGGGGTAAACATTGCTTAATGTTTAGAAGATGGTCTCGTGAGAAATCTCTAGTGAGTTGCAGAGAATAATTAAAAATACAGAAACCATTAGAGAGCATTTCACCAAGGCAGCCAACGGTGGTGCTATCTTGGATCATCTGATAGTTTAATAATCTGGTCTTCAAGCTCTTTTCCTTAATTTTAATTTCCCTTCAGTGTCCAAAATGTCTTTATATGTCACAATTTTTTCAAACTTCACCAGATTTGGACAGGTGCACACTTCCATTGTTGAAAGCCTTTCTGGGATTCTCAAATATACCTTAGCTTTTAATTTCCCATACAGATAATAGTGAGTTTCTTATGTAGTGATTTTGGAAGAATCTGTGAATTTTATTCTTCTCTATCCCTCCTTCTTCCTGCTGGGTGACCTTGAGGCAGCGTGTTGAGGAGATACAGTCCTTATTTTCATTTCCCCAAGCATTCCCCTATTCATTTCCCCTTCCCACAGTTCATGGGTCACCAAAGCATAAGCAAGCATAAGGTGGCAGCAGACAGTATTCTTTTCATTAATAGGACATTAGTGAAAAATAGGATAATACTGAAAAAATCAATTAAACATCTATTTCAGGGGTGTCAAACTGAAGTCCCGCCTAATGGCTAGATCCGGCCCTCACCTCCATGGTAGTCCGGCGGGCACGTAGGAGGAGACAGGCGCATGTGTGCACAGGCGCGGCCCACCCAATCCTGGCGTGCGGGCCAACGTTGCCTCATCTGTTACTCGTCCCTCGGCCGCCACCGCAGCCCCCTGCTCAGGGAGAGAGTGAGATGGTGTGCGCTGCAGCTGCTGGGCAGCCCAGAGGCTGCAGCTGGAGCGGCCGTCACTGCTGGGCGCAGACAGCGGAGCGCGAGAATCGTGGGGCAGCAGCCGGAGGATCATGCCGACCACCCAGGGCTGGCGCGGTGTGGGTGGTGAGGAGGGGGCAGCCACCGGGGAGCTCCGAGGCTGTGGCTGCAGCGGGCACGGAGCAGGCTGAGGAGCGCGAGAATGGAGGCTCACATGCAACTCTTCCGAGCGCTCATCAAACAGGAGGGACTGTCCAGGTTAGGGGGAGGGGGGACGTGATTTTGTAAGTAATCATAATGGAATCTGAGCCAGCAGCAAACAGGACGTTGTTGCGAAATACAGGTTTAGGTCGCATCGGTCAAAATGCAAGCTGGAAATCGCCGGATTGCCCTCTTCCCCGGCACCGGAGGGGCAGCAGCTAAGAGAAGAGATCGCAGCACCGGGTGGGGGTGGGGGTGGGGGTGGGGGTTCCTTCTCAGCGAGCCCTGAAAGGCGAAGGAATCACCCTTCCGTCTTGGCTCCGCGGAGGGAGCGGGGCAAGCGAAGGGGCGTCTGCAGGCTCGGGCGAGAAGCTGTCACTGCGCACCACCACCCCACCCGCACCCCACCCCCAGCCACGCTGTCCATGAAGCTTCAGGGCTGCCTTCGCCTTCCCGGTGGGCAAGGCAGCCGAGATCCCGCGCAGAGGAGGTGGCTTGGACTGAGACTGTCTAGCGCGGCAGCAGGCGCGACACTACCAGCTGCTCTTGGAGCTGCAAGGGCTGGTGAAGGAGCTGCCCAGGTGGGTTGGGGCGAGGAGGGGCGGCGGCGAAGGGGGATTCGCGCAGGGCAGCGGGACTGACCGATGGGCATTTCACTCGCTTCACCCTAGGCTCCAGCCCTCTCCGCCCGCCAGGTTTTCCCTGCAACGTTTGTGGGAGATAGGGGAGGCCGAGAGGGAGCCACCGAAAGCCTCAAAGTGGGTTTAGTTTGTGGGGCACAGCAAGTTCATGCCCATTTGGAGATAAGCCATTCGTATTCAGGCCCCTAAAATTGGAGAAGAGCAGCTTCTGGAAAGCCTGATCTATTCCGTAAAGGCATTTTTAAAAAAACGTCTTCTCCCCTTCCCCATCTTCCTTTCCCTTCGCCTTGCCTCCCCTCCCTATCCCCTTTTTACCTTCTCTTTCTCCCCGCCCCCTCTCTTTCCCTCCGCTTATCTCTAGGAAGGCATCTTCCCTCTGATAAATGATAGTAACTGACCATTTAGCCTGCAGGGATGAAGGCCTCCCTTCTCCTCCTATCAGAGGGCACCTGCTCCTCCACCTTTATGACCTACACCTGTGCCACACAAAGGTCTCTAGGAAGTTACCAAACCAATCACTAAAGCTAAAATAATTGTCATTTTTTGCAAGGTAACCATAGCACTTTGGATGTGGATAGCCTCTTGCTATAGATCAGTGGTGTCAAACTCAAGGCCCCTGGACCACGCCCAGTCGATTGCAACCACCCTGCCCACACCCCTCCGACACCCCCGCCAGGACAACCACAATGCTGATCCAGCCCTCAGTGAAATTTGAGTTTGACACCCCTGATCTATTTTAATATTAGTTGCTTCACTGTTTACAATTTATCTTTTCACTATTATATTGGGTGAATTTCCCTGATTTCCTAAAATCAAGACTGGAGGCTGGCTATTTGAAAAGGAGGCTTCTCTCTTTATTTGGTCCAAAAACAATACAAAGTTTGCTTTGGGGCAGCTGACCCCAGACTGAGCAATCAGTAAGATTTTTACAGGATTTCTGAACCCTTTGGATGTAATTTAATAATAAAAATGGAAATAAAAAAGGGATGCTTTGCGAGTTGACAATATGCTTTTATGGCTGAGGGAATTTAGAGGAAATATTTTGATATTTCTTATCAAAGCTGATATTTCTGGTTTAGGTATTTGACCTTTGTTGTTGTCTTTGGGGGAGTCAAAACACTGGGCAAGTGTTAAAATTCCCATGCCCCTTAGGTGTGGATTGGTTTGCTGGCAACAAAGTATATTAAACTGTTAATTAGCAGTTTAAAGGGGAAAGATAGAAGTATTTTCCCATGGGATTTCTTCTAATTTCTTAGGGAAGCATTTGGGGGGAGGGGTGTCTTCTAATAGGGGGGTTCGAAATAAACTATAATTGGTACCAGTGTTATCCTCTACACCAGTGTTCTTAGTCAATGGTCCACAAAGACTTGATGAAATGTTATGATTTAAATACTGAATTAAGTCTTGGGGGTCCGTGGCCACAAAAACTAAAGGGGATTAGTGAAAAAGGATTGAGAACCTCTGCTCTAGTCTACAAGTTAAATTTGTGTGATTGCTTACTTATCATATGTACGCACAACTACTTAGCCATGAGTTAACTAGCTTCATTTTAGTCCAGCATATTGCACTAATTTAATGTAGTCTAATGTGCCTATTAAATTTAAGGGAACTTTCAGCTTCAGCTAATCATGAATGCGATAGCAGCTATTTGCCTGCGAAGAAAGAAAAGACTATTGGAATAGGGGTCCCCTTTGGAACAGAAGGGACATTTCGAGATGGGGAAAATACTGTTTTTGGCCGTCGCAGCACCGGTAACCGGTAATAGTTTGAGATGATAGTAGGAGAAGCTGAATACTACAAACCAGTTTGACTAATAAGCGTTTAGTGTCTCGTGAGAATTTAGCCTGGAAGTAACCAGTACACTTTCCTGAGAAAGGGAAGATCATACAAGCCGCAAGCACCAGAAATGGAGAAAAGAATTCACACGGGCTTGGCGGGATAAGAGGAGTGAAGCACACAGCCACCGTCGTCCGCAGAAGAATCACCAAGAGAGCCGACGGATTCCCACTTTCTTTTACCCCCTACTTCCGGTTCATTTACTTCCGGGACACTAAGCCCAACCCGTTTGTCTGAGGCGGAGTAGGCAGGCGGGCTGGTGGACAGGCTTTTATTTTCAGCCCTCCGCGGCGCGGGGGTTCTGCTCTAGCCCGGCCCGAGCCTGGCGGCTTCAAGTTGGACGGAATCCGGGCGCGGGGGAAAACTGAGTGGCCGCTCCGAGAGCTTTTCTGAAACAGCGACTACAGGAGGAGCAGGAAGGGGAGGAGGAGGGCTGGAACGGCGGGGCGAAGTGGAAGGTGAGCGTCTCCGGGTGCCGCCCCCTTCACGGGGCCTCAGCGCCTAGGCTCGCCGCGGCGGAGAAGCGCGCCGGACGGGCTTTCAGGGACACGTATGAATCTTGGGGTTTTTAGAGGTAATGGCATTGCGAGAAGGTGTGGCGTCCCTTCTACTGTAGGCTTTCGAGTCTTGGTTTCGCAATCGGGACGCCCCAGTTCCATGGCCCTTTTCTACGGGGAGAGGGACATCTTATTCTGAGAGGAATTCCATATTAATAAATAGAGTTACGTTTCAATGTGTAACACAAGTAATGTTTTAAATATAATAATGTGAAAGAGGATTCAAAATATGCCATGGTAACATTTTTTTAAAAAAATCCATTATGATGTATAATGTTAATTCTTACCAAATTAATGGTCACTTTTTTCTACATCTTGAGAGAGAGGAGCATTTACTTCAGCATTTAACCTTTGTATTGTAGAAGAATGCCCTGGGCCATGGAAATTTGTTTTACAAGGAAAAACAGATTAATTAATGGCAATATGTTTCTATAAATGATACAGAATTCAGAGCAAATAAATTCATAGTATGATTTTTTTTTATTGGGAGTTTGATTTATTTAGTTTTTTTCACTTAAATAACCAGGCTGATTTAGAAAGAAAAGCAAAACCGTATGCCTTTAAGAAAAGGCAATGGACATCTCTCATGATTAATCTCTAGCAATTAATACTTAAGAGAAATAGTTAACACTGTCGAGCCTCTAAGAATGTTACCATTCATTCTCCTATTTCAAACAAGTTGCTGTAATGCTGCTGTGAAAAAGTAAGTTCTAAAAATCAGTGGGTTGTCTGTGGTGGAAAGCATACTACAGTAGATGTACTTCTAGTTTCATCTGATGGAAGCTTAAATAATATAGAAAGTTACCGTAGATAGTTATATAGAAAGGCATAGTTAGGTTTATATGTGATGAGGTTTGATGTTAGTAAACTTTTAAATCATATATATATATGTGTGTGTGTGTGTGTGTGTGTGTATATATATATATATATATATATATATATATATATATATATATATATTTATTCTCCAATAGTTTTGTAAATGTGTTTGCATGATGTCAACATAAGTGTTAATATCATTCCACAAAGTAGTAACTTAGTATTTTGTAACTTGGCATTGGGGTTGTTTCATTTGGAAAATATATTCATTTCAGAGACAAGACTTGCTTAGCAAAGTTTCCTGTGAGATCAGATAATTATAACTAATTTGGTAGATGCCTCTACCAAGATAATGTCTCTTACTCCAGATATATTTCTGCAAATTCATTTTAATACTGTTGTTAGAATGTGGTTACATACATCTGTTCTTTCCATAATTCAGTTCTTATCCTATGATAGTCACTGTGTTCATTTTCAGCAAATGTATTTTCATGCACTAATGGTGATGTTAAATAAGATTTCCATTTGTGTGATTGTTCCCCAAAAATGCATAACATGATAAATATAACACCCTGTGAAGATTTTTCCTAATATATAATAGTGTAATCCAGAAACACACAGGCTTCCTTATTGGATAACTTTTGCTTTTTTACAAGGATAGGATTTAAATTTGTTGATCTCATATGCAGGTGATATAGATGAGACTTTTGGATCAAGATTGGCTTCCCTGGATTCCCAATTATCTGAGAGATAATTGTCAGAGGAATTTCCATAGCATGGAGAAAAAGTGATCTTTGAATTATTCTATGGCTGTTTTATTTTTATTTATTAAATATATATGCCACCCATCTCTCTTTTTCCAAAGCAACTCTAGATGGCTTAGAATGCTATTGTAAATCATAAATATAGAATCATTAAGAATTAAAAATTAAAAATGTAGAGCACAAACAATATGGGGGTGGGCTCTTGTCTATCACTCCACCAGCCACCTCCAGCATAGCATGCCCCCATTGGAGTCCCAAGCAATTGGCAGAGTCAGATTGTAAGGCCCTTCCAGAAAGCTAAAAAGGTGGAGGTGGATTTCACGTCTGGCAAAATGTTTCAGAGGATAGGAGTCACTGCAGAAAAAATTTCTAGATCCTGCTGGCTGAAATTTCTTGACTGACAAGGTCTGCAGCAGACCCTTTCTACAGAGTGAGTGGGGTCAGCCAATTCTATTGGAGCAAGATGGTTCCCCAAATAAGCAAACCTGCAACCAATGCAGCTCGCCTAACAGCAGTGTTATATGTGCCACCCTAGAGGCCTCCTAAACTGTCTGTACCACTTCATTCTGTATCAATTGTAGCTTCTGAATACTTCACTTTTTAATCACCTATTTTAAAAAAGTAACCAGTAATAGTAAATACTTAAATATACAGTGCTCTTCAATTTTGATATTTTTTCTAAAAAAGCTAATTGGAGCATTGTAACGAATTGAAGAATTTAAAGCTATAAAAGTATGATCTTAACAAATATCAATTTCTAGCACATTTTTCAAATTAAATAGTTCCCAATTTATTAACAATCTTCATGTTTTCCCGAAAATATGACCTATTCCGAAAATAAGCCCTAGCCTGATTTTTTTTAGGTGGGTCTAATATACACCCCACCCAAAAATAAGCCCTAGTGAAGGGGTAGATGTGGCCAGCACAGGAGGCAGCCCTTCCCTTCCCCAGTTACTTCATGGCTGCTGGGGCCCTTAACCACGGCCCACTGATCCAGCGAAATCCAGGAGTTCTGTCTCTCCGGGTGCCTGGAGATGTTTCCAGTGCACTCTTGGTAGCCCCAGCCCTGCCCACGGCGCCAGGCAACCTTGCAGTTGAGGGCCCCTCTATTCCACAGCTCACCTTGTGGCTATGGAGCAGGCGGCGACCATGGTGGTCTTCCGGGTGTGCTTCAGGGTGTTGGTTACCACCTTTAAAGCGCTCCATGGCTTAGGACCTGGGTACTTACGGGATCGCCTACTACCTCCAATAGCCTCCCACCGACCGGTACGCTCCCAATGTCGACTGGCGGCCCCCAGGGGGAGAGCTTTTTTTGTGGGGGCACCCACTATCTGGAACGACCTCCCCCCAGAGATTCGGCGGATCCCGGATCTTCGTGCTTTCCGCCATGAGTTAATCTCTCTGCCTGGCATAATCTCTCCCCTCTTTGTAAGAAAATTTTAATTTCATAATCCAAATTTTTAGATTCGGGATTTACATATTTTTTTTAAAAAAAGGGTTTTGAATTGTTGGGGCAATCATTTAATTCGGTTTTAATTGGTTTTTAAATTTTATATCTATGTCTTTTATCTTTGCCTGTTCACCGCCCTGAGTCCGCTCGGGGAGAAGGGCGGTATATAAATCTAATAATAATAATAATAATAATAATAATAATAATTATTATTATTATTATTATTTGCACTCCACCAGGCCTGGAGCTCAAGTGTTGCTTAGGCTGCTGCTACGATGAGGCAGAAAGCCATGTGGCCCGTCAGAATTGTCTCCCCTCCCCCCCCACCTCTACCGAGCTGCTGCTGCTTGAGAAAAGGACAGGCGATTGTGGGAAGTGCATGGTTACAATAGAAGCAAAGTCCAGCCTGTCCCTTTCAAGCAATCAAATGTCTCTGTGTGAGAGAGAATGAGAATGAGAGATGATGGAGGAGAGTAACAAAAATTGCAGGCAACACTCTTTGAAAAGAGATTCCTCCCCCTCTCTGTCTCTGTCTCCGTCTCGCTCTCACTCACACATACACACACACACACACTTGATGAGAAATGATGGAAGGCAACCAGGTAAGGGGACTCACCCTCCCCCGCCTCCAACTCGGTGCCTGCTCAGGGTGGTGCCCCGAGGCACGGCGTCTGCATTGGGCGACCGCCACATGGCCAACGTGAGAAATGGGCTACCTCGCAGCGCCTCCTCTCTGGGCCTCGTCTGCCTCAGAAGCCAGGGATCCTGCAGGCATCCCAGCCACTTAAATGCTGGCCAAATCCCCGGGTTGTTCACAACTTGACTGTCCTGCCACTCGTGGCTGCGCTGGTATGTCAAATCTAGTGCTGCAAGGCTTGCTGTTCCATTGCGCAAGAAAGAAAGACAGACAGACAGACCAGGGTCTCTGCTGCTTCTGCTTTTGGCTGGAAAGCAGAAGGAGCAGAGACCCTGGCTTGTTTCTCTCCCCCAAACTCCGTGCGGGAGCAGCAGCACTACCATGAGGTTTGTCATACCGGGGCAACCTCTTGGAGCAGGACCCTGCAAGGCTTCTTGTGGCATTGCGTGCGTGAACAGCAGCACCGCTGCGAGCATCATACCTAGTCATGTTTGGCGCCTGCTTCATTTGCGGCGGCTCTGCAGCCACCTCGCCTTCTGCCTGGCCCAGCCCACCACCAAGACCCGATCGAAAACCTCTGAAAACCTGATCGCTGCCAGCCTGCCTGGCCCCTTTGTGAGCAGCCACTGGTGGAGCCATGCCGCCTTGCCCACCACTGTCCCAACCACAGCTGGAATGAGAGTTGCAGCACCCGCCAAGGCCTGAAGAGCATTGGGCTCAGTGTAGCTGTAGCCCAGTGCCTGCAGCACCAAGTAGACATGCAGGCCAGCGCTCAGCAGCCCAAAGGCAGCAGCAGGCAAGGCAGCACAGGCAGCATGGCTCCACCCGCAACACCAGCAGCATGGGGCCTACTGCAGCCGAGAAGTGGCCCAGCAGCAGTTGGGCCAGCAGGCAAACTTCACGAGATTTTTTTTTTCATGAGAAGTTGGAAGGTCTGAACTATGGTAATTTGTTTTTACTGTAGTCCCAGAGACTTCTTGCCCTGTACGCACAGTGGAGAATGGAGTTGGAAAGCAAGTTAGTGAAGCGATGTGGCTGCATTGGAGCGGTGTGTGTGTGAGAGAGCGCACATCGCCGCCAGCCCTCCGAGATTGGATCAGATCTCTCTCTCTCTCTCTCTCTCTTTCTCCCTCCCTCCCAGCGGCAGTGGCGGAGGTTCAGTGCCTGGCTGGCGGGGAGCTTCTCACCCACCCTGTCTGCTTGCCCAGCTGCTGCTAGGACACTTCTCGGCTGCAGTAGGCCCCATGCTGCTGGTGTCATGGGTGGAGCCGTGCTGCTGCCTCGTCTTCTGCAACCTTTGGCGGAGCGCTGGCCTGCATACCTATTCAGTGCTGTGGGCATCAGGCTTACAGCTATCTGAGCCCGGCACACTTCAGGCCCTGGTGAGCACTGCAGCTCTCTTATCGGCTGTGCATGGGGCAATATAGACTGAGAAAAGGAGGATAGGCAGGAGAAAGCCCAACCTGACGCAAACTCTGCTTCCAACCGCCTCTTCATCGTGGTGAAACTCCTCTTTGAAAGGACAATCTGTGCGGGGGGGGGGGGGAGGGAGATTACCATGTTTGCTGAAGACAGTGACCTGAGTGGCACCCATGAAGCACCTGTATCGTGGATGGTGGGATGGCCTGCTGTGACCCTTTGGGAAGCTGGCACAAGGGGCTGCTCACCCCCGCCCCCCGCCCCCGCCTCATGGGAGAAAAAAAATAAGAAAAAAAATAAGACCCTCTTGAAAAAAATCCCTAGCTGTTTTTTCAGGGGTCAAAAGAAAATAAGACCCGGTCTTATTTTCGAGTAAACATAGTAGTTTCCATTGCCTAAGAGCAGAGTACGGAGAAGAAAATAATTCAAACTCAACTGATGTGAATCCTTTTAATCTTGTAACAAAATTGTATTATGTTTGCTTTTTTGTCAGTTTTAAAGACGAACTTTACCAACTTAATTCTCACCAGTATTTGTAATAATGCAGGAATACAAAATAAGTCATTTAAACATTGTTTGGGTATGCAGGAAAATTGTACAAGGCAACTGGTTGAATCCCTTTCAGGAAAAACTATGTTTACAAACTACCCAACAAATTATATAAAAATCAAATCATATAATGGCTTACCTTTACTTGACTACAGTTAACAGAAATAATTTACAAATTAGTAAGAGATTTTCATGAACTACTAAAATATATTTTCTTTTTGAACCATAAATATAACGTAAGTAATAACATGATAGATCAATAGTGGGCTAGATAAATTAAAATTAGATTCAGACAAAATGGAGTTGGTATAGATAAATAGAAATCTGGTTTTGGGAATAAGGTTCAGCCTGTTTTGGATAAATCTTACATCTATTAAAGAACAATTCCATAATATGGGAGTGCTCTTTGAACGATTCAGCTGTCACTGGATTCACAGATAACATGGATTTTTAAACAATTAAAATAGAAGTGCCAATAGTGACCTTTCTTAGTCAGATTTGGTGACAGTTATACATACCTTGTTTCTTTTGGAATTTTCTATTGCAACACTATATATGGGATGTAATTGTAAAGCTTCTGGAATCTGCAGTTAATACAAAAGATGATTGCTAAATTGCCAACCAGTACGAAGTATAAGAATCAATTGATTGCTTTTCCGAAAGATCTATATTGGTTGCCAATTGCTTATTGGATATAATTTAAGATATTGGTATCTGCTTATCTGGCATGAATTTACTTGGGAGATCAGAGAGCTCTTGGACAAACAACATAGGCAACAATGTATTTTGGGAAATTAGTAATTTCCTTCATAATATCATGCAGACTTGTCTGGTTCAGTGTTTTTCTTACAGCAGACTGACATCAGACAATGCAAGAGTGGCCTACAGATCCTTTCCTATTACTCTTTGGGTTTTTGAAACCTCTTCAAGTATTGTGCATCTTGCTCTCAGGATGTTCTTGTTTTTGTTCATAAAGCTTCTGTCCAATATGCTGATACTGAATTTTTAAGGTATTGATGTACCTGAAGAATTGCATTGGAAGATTAAAAAATAATGCAAGCCTAATCGATTCATTTTAAAACTTGCAATAACATTTCTTATCCAGTCATGGATTGTTCCTGTTGCAAACCTTAGCTGTCAGCCATTGGGAGAATGATACCTTTGTCCCGTTATTGTTGATCAGCTTCCAAAAATTTTTAAGTCCCTTACCAAAGATTTTTGAACAAACAACAATCACAGGAAAAGAAAAGAGGTGCTGTTACATATCGATATTTTGTTAAGCAGCACAAAACAGGGAATAAAAATAAATGGATAACATTTCCCAGTGAAGCTTTCAACCAAACATATGAATTTAACTGTATCTTTGGCAAAGTTTTCCTCACCTAAAGTAGATAAATTTCTGAATTTGTTTGCTAAAAGATCGTATGTTAAAATGTATCAACAATTTTTCTGCAAGATAAAAGTATCTGCATTGGAAATTATACTAGTTTTATTTATTCCTAAAGCTATCCCTATCTATTTCAAATTTTCCATGATTTGAATATGAAGGCTTTGCCTGGTTGTGACTTTATTCACACGTATTCAACTTCGATAGAGCTTTAAGTTTTGCAATGATTTTCTTGGCTGAAATAATGTTGAACATGGGCAGGAATGTTGTTCTGTTTCTGAGTTCTGTATAAAAACACTTCTCTGGTATTAGACACTTTACTGTTTTATTAATAAGCAGAAATCTGAAATGAAAATTTGAAAGATGGATGATATTGGGTAGAAATATTAAAGCATCAAAAACACAAGAAAATCAAGTGTGTTTCTGTAGTGATGTGCACAAGAGAGATCTATTTAAATGAAAAGCAGTAGTATTCTACCACAATGTAGTAAGCATGGAAGAGACATTAGTATATATTTTCTGGTTCCTTCTTTCCCCTAGCCTTTCTTAGTTAAATCCATATGTATAAAAAGGTTTTTTGGATGAACAGTGATACTGCCCACCATTAAAGGAGGCAGGTCCATTTTATCCATGGTTTCTCTATAGTTTACAGTATATAGAGCTACTGTATTGTAATAAAATAGCAAAAATTGGTGGCTGAAAGTCTACAAACATTTTGTAATAAACATTTTTGTAAAGTAGATTCCACTTCAGTCAGCAATAAAATTACTAAGGTTTCTGAATTGTCTGCTATGATTTTCTCATTTAAGGCAAATTCTACATTAAGGCATAGTGTCTTGTCATTAAATTTATTTATTTATTTATTTACTTACTTACTTATTTATTTATTTATTCATTTATTTATTTATTATTCCGATTTATATGCCGCCTTTCTCCCTGGGGACTCAAGGCAGCTTACAAAATGACAACTTCAGTACAAATCACAATGAAAAAAAATTAAAATCAGCAACCCAATTAAAACAGTTTAAAATTATAACAGTGTACCCCCAAACAGATCAGTTTAGTTGACGGAAGAGCCACGTCTTCAGCTCGCGACGGAAGGAAAGAAGGTTGGGGGCTGTCCTGAGCAATCCATTCCAGAGGGTCGGGGCTCCCACAGAGAATGCCCTCCTCCTGGGGACTGTCAGCCGACATTGTTTGGCACCCTGAGGAGGCCGACTCTGTGAGAGCGCACAGGACGATGGGAGAGCGGCTGGAGATGGTCCTGCAAGTACCCCGGGCCTAAGCCATGAAGAGCTTTATAGGTAAGCACCAGCACCTTGAAATGTATCCGGAGCGCCACCGGCAGCCAGTGCAGCTCACGCAGGAGAGGTGTTACATGGGAGTATCTAGATGCCCCTGTAACTACCCGCGCGGCTGCGTTCTGAACTAGCTGAAGCCTCCGGATGCATCCCAAGGACAGCCACATGTAGAGGGTGTTACAGTAGTCCAACCTAGAGGTAACGAGGGCGTGAGTGACCATGGCAAGGGCATCCCGGTCTAGGAAAGGGCACAACTGGTGCATGAGACGCACCTGTGCGAAGGCCTCCCTGGTTACGGCCGTCAGATGGTCATCTAAGGACAGCCGAGAATCCAGGAGGACACCCAAGTTGCGGACCCTATCAGAGAGAGCAAGAGTTTCTCCCCCGATCATTAAAGATGGAACCTCCAGATCCCGGGATGCCGGCATCCACAGCCACTCAGTCTTGGAAGGGTTGAGTCTAAGTCTGTTCCTCCCCATCCAAACCCGCACCATTTCCAGGCAGTGGGACATCACGGAAAGGGCATCCCTAGAGTGGTCAGGGGTGGAGATGTAAAGCTGGGTATCATCATCATATTGATACCTCACCCCAAAACCATGAATGATCTCACCCAGCGGTTTCATGTAGATGTTAAAGAGCAGAGGGGAGAGAACCAATCCTTGAGGCACCCCACAAGTGAGATGCCTCTGGGAGGATCCCCAACCCCCTGCCCAAACAGACTGCAGACGACCAGAGAGATAGGAGGAGAACCACTGTAGAACACTGCCTCCTAACCCCATCCCCCTGAGCCGCTGCAGCAGGATACCATGGTCGATGGTATCGAAAGCCGCTGAGAGGTCAAGAAGGACCAGGATGGAGGAACAACTCCCATCCCTGGCCCTCCAGAGATCATTTACTAGGGTGACCAATGCCGTTTCCGTGCTGTGGCCACGCCTGAAACCAGATTGGTAAGGATCGAGGTAGTCAGTTTCCTCCAGGAATTGAGGGAATTGCTGCGCCACCACGGACTCGACAACCTTCACTAAAAAATGAAGATTGGAGACTGGACGATAGTTGTTAAGAATGCCAGGGTCCAGGTTAGGCTTCTTAAGGAGGGGTCGAACCACCGCCTCTTTAAGTGCAGTGGGGAAGACCCCTTCCTTTAGCGAAGCATTGACAACAGCCTGGATCCAGTCTCCAGTCACCTCTCTGGCTGCCGAAACTAGCCAGGAGGGACAAGGGTCCAATAAACACATGGAGGACTTCAGCCTACCCATAATCCTGTCCACATCATCCAGTGAAACAGGCTCAAACTCAACCCAGATGTCTCCACCAAGACTAGCCCCTGTCATCTCAACGGACTCTGTCCAGTCGGAGTCCAACCCGGTCCGAATCTGAGTGATTTTATCTTGCAGAAACTGTGCAAAATCCTCAGCACGGCCCTGCAAGGGGTCCTCCCTCACTCCCTGATTAAGGAGGGAGCGGGTCACTCTAAACAGGGCTGCTGGGCGGTTTTCTGCAGATGCAATGAGAGTGGCGAAATAGTTACGTTTCGCCACTTCCATTGCCACAAGATAAGACCTAATATGGGTTCTTAGTTGTGTTCAGTTGGACTCAGATCAGGAGAATCTCCAACCACCCTCCAGGCGTCTTCTGACGCTTCATTTCCCTGAGCTCCGCGGTGAACCAAGGAGCCGCCCGGGATCTGCGTCGGATTAGAGGCCGCAAAGGCACGATTCGATCCAGGGCCCCCACTGCAGCCTGTTCCCAGGCCATGACAAGGACCTCGGCTGAATCATGGGCTAAGGAGGCGGGAAATGTCCCAAGCTCCATCAGGAACCTTTCGGGTTCCATCAGGCGCCTGGGGCGGAACCATCTTACCGGCTCCACACCCCTGCGATGGGGGATGGTGGTGGGAAAGTCAAGCCTAAGGAGGGAATGATCAGTCTATGACAGAGGGTCTATAGATAAAGTCCCCTCCCTGCGATGATTTATCCACTGTCCAGAGAGAAAAATCAGGTCGAGTGAGTGTCCTCCAATATGAGTTGGGCCCTGTACAATCTGAGTTAGGTCCATGGCCGTCATGGAGGTCATGAACTCCCGCACCAACTCAGATGTCTCACCAGCTGACAGCAGGTTGAAATCTCCCACAACCAAAAGATTGGGGAGTTCCACTGCCAATTCGGCTAAGACATCTAGTAGTGCGGGCAGGGCTGAGGCCACGCAGCTGGGGGAGAGGTGTATGATCAACAACCCAGACTGAAATCCAGGGTCCCATTTCAAACGGAGGGATTCACATCCACCTATCTGAGGCACAGTAACCTCCCTAGGACTGAGACTTTCCTTAAGTACCGCCACTCCTCCGCCTCTACCCTGGAGTCGCGGCTGGTGTAGTATCCGGAAACCTGGGGGACACAAATCCACAAGAGGGACACCACCCTCTGGCCCCAGCCAGGTCTCAGTAATACAAGGAGTGCTAAAGAAAGCATTTTCTTTTTATAATAATGCAGTAGAAGTACTCCAAATCTAATACAAAAAACTGAGATATGATATTGAGTTGGTATAATTAGAAAAGCAAAAAGTTGATATTTCTCCATGTTTGAACTTGGGAGATTATTTTGACAGCACAGATTGGGGATTTTGAATATTTATTTTGTATAATGCTAATTCAAAACTTGTTTATGTAGAAGATAATTTCAATATTGCATAATTTTTGCTACAGTGAATATCATGACAGGTTGTTACAATTAAACAAAGGGTATGATAATTCAGAAAATAACAGTACATACTGAATATATCTTAATTATGGCATGACTATTAAATTATTTTGCATTTATATTTTTAAAAATATAACTTTCTGTATCCAGATTTGTTTATGTCAGTGTGTGTGTGAATCTTAACATCTAATTGTTGCATAGTGGTCTACCATTATGGATAGACTGCAGGATATTGTCAGACCTGCCCCAGTCTGATCTTTTAGGGAAGTAAAACTCTCGACTCCATTTGAAATTACTAAGAGATGCTGATTGCAAGAGAGTCAAGTGGAATCTAAAATTCTTGCATGCCAATACGGAGCTAAAATGCCTGGTTTCCTTACGCCCTTTCCCTGGGGTCTGTATGAGAGTAGCCAATCCAGCACCACCATAATGTTATGGAAATTCTGAGGTGTTTGGGCTGGTGAAATTTCACACTCAAAGCAAATGGCCTTGAAGATGCCAGTGCTCCAGCATGAATCAGATTCCAAACGGCTCTGTTCTTCCTCAACTGTCAATTCCCCCCTCCCAGTTTTCTACCATAAAAGTATACAGCAAATTGCCCATTTGTTTCCCCCCCTTTCCCATTGATGACAGAATGCCAGCAAGGCGCCAAGCGTTAATCTTCTGCTAATCCCTGTTTACATTACTTTAATGGGAGTGTTATAATTTAGACTTCTATCCCATTTTCTTCGTGAGCATGTTTTTTCTTCAGAAAATAACTTAACATATTTTTCAGACTATAAAACGCACCAGACTATAAGACACACCTTAATTTTTGGGGAGGAAAACAAGAAAAAAAGAATCCTGATCCTGCCAGCATCAGGATCAGCACGTCCTCACTTCCACTCGGATTTTGATAATGAGTAGCACAGATCTTTTTATCCATTTAAAACAAATCTATCACTCCACACATTTAACTGGAGTGGTGGGGTGGGGGATGATTTTCATGGGGGCAGAAGAGGGACTTGGAACCGAAGGCTCCACTCTCGAGACTCCCCTGTATTCCTATCTATAGCTGTAGGCGTTGAAAGCCTGGCTTTCTTGCAGCAAGGTCTGATAGAGACACAGCACTTCAGTCCTCCTGGACACTGCCATCTTGTAAAGACGGTGCCGGGCTTCCTGGCAATCCCCCTACACCTTTGTTGCCTTGGTTGGACCCTAATTCCGAAAGCAGACAGGGAAGTACAGAGGTCAGGACTTGGTTGACGAAGTGGGCACTGCCACCTGAAAACACTATTGCCGCTATCTCCGCCGCCTGGAACCACCTGAAAATGCAATGTTCTTTTTTTGCCTCCGCACACCCCGTTTTTGGAATCAGGGAGGAAAGTGTTTTCAGGTGGCAACGCAAGGGGTGTAAGGTAAGGCTCTGTGAACTGCATCGGGGAATCGGGGAGGAAAAAGAGCACTGCCTCCATGCATCACATTTTTCTTTTTTTTAAAAAAAATATATATTTTATTTGTTTTTAAACATCTTAAACATAAAATATATCTTTTAAGAGCTAAGGTTTGGTCTGGTATTAGATAAGTACAATTGCCCACACTTCTTTAACCAATTTGATTCCAAATTTCATCCATTTACATCTTTAAAAAGAAAAAAAAATCAAATCACCGATTTTTTATCATACAATCTAACATCTTATTCTAAACACTTGACATTCTATTGTATCACCATAAATCTTAAATCACAAATACACACAGCTCCTTTTTATGTACAATCTTTCATTTCCAAATAAATACCATTCTAAATGTTTTCCATTTTGTCAATCAGAATTCCATATATATTCCTTAATCTTGTCATGAAATACACTTCTCATTTTACATAAAATCACTTCAGAATCGTTTCACATTATCATTCTTTCCACGTTTCCATCCATAATTTTATCTAATTCCCAATCTCTTTTATTTTGGCTAATTTCCAGGGTATTCTCCATTACTCCTAAATCTATTATTTAGCTGGTTCACAACTAAATTAGTTATTTTCCAGCATATTCTCCTCGACTCTTCTCACTGATTCCCAGCATATTCTCTTCCACTCCTGAATCTATTATTTAGCTGGTTCACAGCAAGCTGTTTTCCAGCATAATCTCCTCCATTTCTCCCACTGATTGCCAGCATAGTCTCCTCCATTCCTAAATCTGTTATTTGGCTGGTTCACAGCATTTTAATTTAGCTGTTCTCCAGCATAGTATCCTTTACTCCTTTCACTGATTACCAGCATAATCTCCACTCCTAAATCTATTTTTGCTGATTACCAGCATGCTTTTCTCCACTCCTACTTATTTGACTGGTTCACAGCATTTTGTTTTAGCTGTTCTCCAACATAATCTCCTCCACTCTTTCCGCTGATTGCCAGCATAATCTCCTCCACTCCTAAATCTATTGTCGCTGATTACCAGCATGATTTCCTCCACTCCTACATCTATTATTATAAATGTTTTATTTTAGCTGGTTCACAGCATATTACATAGGTTGCTTTTTCAATATATTCTCCTCCATGTCTCCCGCCTATTTGAAATAGAAACGTGTTACAACAAATATCTTCTCACCTATTCTCTCCTGGATTATAAATTTTCCTTAAATTCGTTCCATTTCATATTTATCCTTATTTTTCTATGAAAACAACATTTTTATCTACCTTGAAATCAATTTTTTGTAATTATTAAATCAATAAATAACTCCTGTTCATATTCAAAATTCATTTAAATATTTAAAACATCCTATTCTCTTTTAATCATTTATATTCTTGTTTCATAACCAGATTGATATATGTATATCTAAATAGTCAAATTTAAAAGGAATGGAAATAAAAAGTAAAAGCAAGAGACAACAAGAAAGAGAGGAAAGAAAAAGGTAACAAAGAGGAAAAGAAAAGAAAAAAGAGAAAAAGTGAGAAAGATAAAAAACAGCTATTAATATTCAAGCTTCATGCAAAAATTTAAACATTACATTTCCATTTTTAATCAGGCTATTTTATTTTTCTTATCTCACAACCAACTATATTCTATTTTTTCCTTTCGCCATCTGTCCAAAACTGTTCCTTATTGTCAAAATTAAGAACTCTGTAAAGTTTAGCTCTTTTATAACATCTATTCCATATATAATATCATTGTCCCTTCTTTTGTTGCTGCGCCATTTTCTTTTGTTGCCACGCCTGCTAGTTCAATTTTAATTGTTCCATTTTATTTCTTCTTTCTTCCCATCAATAAAACCACCAATAGACAGATTGGGAATCCCCAGAATCAACTCTCCTTGGTTGTTCAAAATATAGGTAGCAATTTAGGTAGCAAGACACATTGTTTCTCTTTCAAGCCAAAAGCAATCCACAATTTACACTTTCACTTCATCGCGGCAATCTTCCATTTTGTCCAGTATATAATTGTCCGTTTGTCCTTTCCCTTTAGTTTTTAAAGATTCCTGCTTATCGCCTCTCCCCTCTTTTTCTCTCCAAGAGTAGTCCATTCCAATTTAAAGAAATTTCAAAGTTTTGTAATTTTCCAACAGTCAATCATTCCAAATCGGTCCATGATAAAAATAACTCCTTGATGGGTCTCTTCCTCCTGCAAATTATCTTGTTTTTTTGCCCCAATAATCCATAGCCACTAATTAAGACTAAGGGCTCACTTGTAAAAGTCCATTTTTTGAGCGCTGTTCCCGCCTGGGTTAATATCATTCATCTGGCTTCCAAACGCCTCCTGCACAATGCTTCTCCGGTTTGCCCCGGCTTCGAGGCAGCCACCATGGCTGCCACATCCCTGCCGCTGACTCAGAGGGTTTCCTCCGGCCCTGAGGAACTTGCCCGTTCCTCTCGGCCGTCCAAGGTATCCCTCTCTTTCCCCTCTCCCTACAGGACAGGATCGGTCTGCAGACCTGTCGGCGGCGGCTCAACAGTCAGGGTTTTCGCGGGGCTCATCTGAGCCCCACTATTTCCCTGACTGGATCGCTGTGGCGCCAAACCAGAAGTCCCCCTATGCATCACGTTTTTCAGCGTTTTCCTCCCTGATGTAATTCGCAGAGCCACGTGCCCTCATGAAAACGTGGCAGCGGTTTTTGGTCTGTTCCAGGCAATGGAGATTGCCAAAAACAAGCATCGCATTTTCGGTCTCCGCATGCTGGGAGATGGGCGGCGCAAGCAGTTAAAATGCTGCTTGAAACTGCTGAAAACCGCCGCCTCCGTGTTTTCATGAGGGTGCACAGCTCTGCAAATTGCATCAGGGAATCAGGGAGGAAAACACCGGAAAAAGCGATGCATGGAGGTGGTGCTCTTTTTCCTCCCCAATTCCCTGATGCAATTCGCAGAGCCCTCCTTCTACACAGGCTCACTTTCTCTTTCCTCCTGGCCAGATCCATCTCTTGGGCCAGGAGCAGAAGCCAACCACCCTCTGCCTGGGGTGTCTGGAGAAGGTGCAGGCCCAGGCAGCGAGCCACCTTGCCTTGCGCCTCTTGTGCAGAAGCACCTGCTTCGCCAAATGAGTCCCGATCTCTGCACTTCCCAGGCCACTTACAGAATCAGGCTCCGACTGAGGCAGCAAAGGCGCAGGGGCTTGCCAGGAAGCCCGGCACTGTGTTTACAGTGGCACCATCCAGGAGGACTGAAGTGCTGCATCGCTATCAGCCCTTGCTGTGAGAAAGCCAGGCTTTCAACGTCTACGGCTATAGGTAGGAAGACGGGGGTGTCTCAAGAGTGGAGCCTTCAGTACCAAATCCCTCTTGTGTCCCCATGAAAATCATTCCCCATTCCACGCCACCCACTCCAGTTAAGTGCGCGTAGAGTGATAGGGTTTGTTTTAAATGGATAAAAAGATCTGTGCTGCTCATTATCAAAATCCGAGTGGAAGTGAGGATCCCCGCCACCTGGAACTGCTGGAAAATGCAACGGGCGGAGGCCAACAACCTCCAAAGGGTGGGGGCCGGCGGCTGTGCGGGGCTACTTTCTGTGTATATGATCCAGATTTTCACCCTCTTTGGGGGGGGGAAGGTGCATCTTATACTCTGAAAAATACAGTAGTGTAGATTTTTTAAAAAAAATACTAATGAATACAATACATGAAATCAGCAAATTATCAACATTTCCATTTTAGATAAAATACGAGGTTGTTTTCTGTTGTACCTTTTTTGAAATATATTCTAGTAAACATTAAACTATTAACAGTTATAGTACATACTATTTATTGCTAAATATTTACTTGTTTACGTTTTTCTAATAGTTAAACGAAGACAGCTTATAAGTATATGGAAAGATGGTTAGATCACGGTCAAGATCACCACAATGGAAACGAAGGTAAATGGTCATGTTTTTCTATTGCTCATACAGGTTATCCTTAATTTACTAGAAGACAACAGCACTAAATGATTATCTGAGAAATATTATTCTTAAGTATTAGAATTATATTTGGAAGTGAATGTATTCAGGATTTTAGAGTGAGAGATCCTCTTAATCTGTAAGAATGGAATATAATATTCCCTACTGAGAATATAGCTGTCATAACATTGTTTACATTTTGGAATGTGGCGGTTGACGGAACACCAGCTGCAGCACTTAAAATTTACTGCACTTCATATGAATAATTTCCAGAAGTAGTTAGTCTGTATAATGGGAATTATCTACATGAGGAACCTCAGTTTTGCTTCATTTTCCCTCAATTTAACCAACAAATTTTAAAAATTTCAACATGCGAAATGTAATAAGCTCCTATAGAACTATGTAACTTAGAACAATATTTTATGCTACTTTGTCAGACTCCCACACCTACTGACATAATGTATATTGCAATAATTGAATTGAATTCGGTATTTATGTGTTTTCATGTAGATCTTTATCACCAGTCTTCAGAGCACAGGAATACAATAGACAAAGGCATTATCACATTGATTATGACTCTGAATATAAGATTTTCCAAAAAGACTCAAAGAAACTTATATCTTGGAAAATGGAAGAGGCAAAACATGGGCAAACCAATCCCAGATATATACCACATGAAACTAACTATCATCAACTTCATGAATCCAGGTCATATTCCCCTTCTCTGAAAAGAAACCCTTCAGAAGACATTGATAATCATAAATCTTTTAGAACATATTCACCTGAAAGAAATGAAAGTATCAGAAGAAACCAATTTAGTTCCAGATATTTAGAAATGTCTCACAAAGAATACCATCAGTCATTTTATCCATCTAAAGTACATGTAAGAGAAATGCATGAAGGTACTCGAGCTGTTGGAAACACAAAAGAAATGAAGACATATCATAGGCCATTAAAGAGTTTATGTAAGTTTGAAAGGAAGTGGCATGAAAATGACTTGAGGCACTACCAAGTACAAGAAGACAAATATGTTCAGTCATCTCGAAGATTTTCTAATGAATGTACGTCAAGGAGTTCTTCCAAGAAGAGGTAGAGAAATTGCCCAGTTTTAATTATTTTTTTAGTGGTGTAAAGCCTCAAGTGAAAACTATTTTCCCTAATAGTTCCATATTTCTGGCCAGAAAATTGTTTTCTCTAACAATAAAAATATAGTTTAATTGTGGGCTACTGGTGTTAGAGGAATATTATTTCTTTTATATTAATTCTGTTGGTGACTAGCATATTCAAGATCATAATTTCCCCTCTTTTGGTGGCTTGAGGGATTACGGGGTGACACATTCTACCTAACAGCTGAGTTTACCAGCATTCTGCAAACATAAATTCTCATTTTCTTCCTTACTGCAAGTATAAACTACTTTATATCAACACAGGTATCCTGACCGTGATTACAGAGAATATGGGCCCAGCTCTAAAAAGGTGAATGAAATGGAGAGGTATGATAGAGAATCCACAAGCAGTTCCAAATGGAAGCAAAACTATTCTTCTTCCAGTCAGAAAAGGGAAGAACAAAGAAATCTTGAAGATCAATGGCATGCTGAAATTGAATACAGTAATAATTGTGAAGCTAAGGTTACATATGAGTATTCTCATAAACGTCATAGACATCCAGAGGGAGGAAAATACTCCTCTGATGAAAAAGCAGAGAAATATGTCAAGTTGGACAACGAGAAATACAGCTACTGTAAAGGAGTTTGGAATAGTAAATATTCAGATCATTATAGCAGAGACAGGGCAAGCCGAATGGGACAGCCTCACACTGAAGTGGCAGTGAAATATAATTCAGGGAAAGGCCACAATTCATGTGTGAAATCCTTAGATCAAAATGAAAAAGAACGAATACAGAAAGATTTGGATTTTAGGGGAAGAATAGATTTTTCCAGCAACTACCAGCATGATACTGGTAGTTCAGATGTTCATGCTAAGAAAGAGAAACTCACTGTCAAAGTGGATATGAAGAAAACAATACATAAATACAGGTAATGTCTCTTAATTATATTTTATTTTAACAAATTATTAAAAGGAACATAATCATTTTGATAATTTAGGTTAGTACAGTGGTACTTCAGTACTCATTGTTAATTAGTTCCGGGAGGTACAATGAGTACCAAAAACTATGAGTACCAAGCAGGTGTTTCCCATGAGGAATATTGGAGAGTGTGGGTATCAAAGCCTGCAGGCCAGATCCGGCCCTCGATGTATTTAGATATAGCCCGCAGGGCCGCCCTGGAAATAGTGAGGGACCGGGTGCCACCCACCCCAAATTGGCCTGGCGCTTCCCCTGGGCATGCACACAGGAGGCGGCGAGCATGTGGGGGCTGTCAGTGCCCAGCAGCAGCTGAAATTTGTTGGCCCTTTGGCCGCTCATTGGCCAGCAGCCTTTGAGCTGGGCTACATGGATCAAGGCTATGGCTGGTTCTGCACATCTTCCCTCCCTGGCCAAGTTGGGACTCTGTCTCCAAAAAGGCTGTGGGTGAGGCAGGGAGCCAGGGAGGGTGGGCAGGATCTGCCGGGGGAGAAATGCTTGGGTGGGCGGGCTGCCACAGGGGCCTTGCTCAGTGCCACCTCACAGGATGCAGCCAGCCAAGCAGGCCAGACTGGGCAGCGGTGGCAGAGCTGGAAGGTGGCGGGGAAGTTGTTCTTGAGAGGAGTGGATCGGCCACATCGGGCTCCGGGAAGCCTCACAGATTTCTCTCCTAGGTTGCAATGCATCGAACTGGGAAGAAACAGCACCAGCTCTGGGTTTGGCTGCCAGCATTTCAGGGGAGTGAGGAGCAGTGGCAGCGCCAAGTTGAAAGGGGGGAAGGGCAGGAGGGAAGTAAATCTCCTCAGGGGAGGTGTCAAATATCCACATTTTGCTTGCATCCGCTGAGTTTTTGATGCAGATACAGATGCAGATTTGAACTCTCTCAACTTCCCTTTCCCATAGTCTCAGAGGATGCCCCGGCTTTCCTTATCCTCTGTAAGTCGCTCCCCAATCTTTTTCCAACCCAGCACACCATGGGTGGCGGTCCTTCTGCCTGGCAGCTGCTTGCCAAGAAGTCAGTGGAAGGGCAGGCAATGGGCACTGTCCCCCCAAGACACCTTTTTGCCTCTGCCTTTGTCAACTGTTTGTTGGGCTGATGCCCAGGGGCTCTCCCCCCAGCCCGATCTGCTTATTTGAAGGTTGTAGGAGTGGGTGTTGTTGGAGAAGGTTCAGCCCTTCTCTCCCCTAACAGTAGACAGCAACATCTGGAGAAAGTGAGATTTTTGTCTGCCCTGTGAGGAAATATAAAAGATGAGCCCTGTCCAGACCCAGGTAGGCTGAAACCTCCCTGTTCGGTTTGAGGTGGAGACATTCCTTGTTTCATAGTATCAGGGAAATATCAAAACAGAGCAGGAAGACACCAATCCCTGAGACCCCCACACGCTGTTCTCTGTTACCATGCCTGGTCAGTTAGGCAATGTCATTCAGGTGATCACCCAGTGCCCGGAGGTTGTGATGGTCCGGATGGAGAGGAAGCAGTTCCCTATCATTTGAAAGGCTAGAAACAGGATGGGGTCAAGTTACTTGCAAGATTCACTCTCTCTGAGGGTACCTGCCTGCCTCTCCAAGGGGAGAGGGGAGATGCCTCCAGGTCCTCTCCCAATATTGTCATCCGCTGAGATCATGCTCCCCCCTTCTCCATAGCATTCCTGCTGCTGTGAAAATGATTCCACCATGGGATTCAGCAGCCCCCGCCTTCCCCCCATTGCTGAATTCTGGGCCCTTTACCTTTACTTGCATTTGGTTTCTTTTGTAAGTATGAATAACTGAATAAGTATCATAGGTGCTTCATCACTGGAGGTTTTTTAAAAAAGACTGGGCAGCCACCTCTCTGAAATGGTATTGACAGATCTCTGGAGAGGAGGAGAGGGTGGCAGGTACTGTGTGAGGGAAGGCTGCCCCAACAAGCCAGCATCCTTAACCACACACGATTGGAAACGGGGATTCCCTTTCAAGAAGGACCAGCCTCCCTCGTGGAGGACTGGGGAGCACTGCTCTCCTACCACCTCCTCTTGCTCTCCAGAGATCTGTCAAGGCAGAAGTTGGACTCAGGAAACTGCTTCCTGCAAACTTTCTCCTCCATGCTTCCATACGTAGTAGCATTGTCCTCTGCCTCCTGCTTTGCTGGGAGGGGGCACCAGACAGGGAAAAGCCAACGATGTCTGGGAATGGAAGAACGACATCTCCTTTGGTATGCTGTGCACATGCATGCACACACATGCACATCCCATTCCAAGCTTGGAGACTTTTATCCACATCTGAGCTTACAAACTGCCAATCGTGCCTGGGCTTAGGGAGAAGGCCCTCTTCTCCCTCTGTGGATAAAAGTCCACAAACTTGGAATGTGGCGTGTGTGTGCATGCACGCACTTCCAGCAGTTTGGGGAGGTGAGCTTGTGGGGCACCGAATTGTCCCCACCTTGACTTAGCTAGTGTGACTTCTTCCATGCTGACCCAACCATGCCCAGTGAATGGTTTTGAGGCGGCCATGCTCACCCAACCATGCCCACCTAGTTGCGGCAAGCCAGCTACTGGCTCTTTGAGAGCAACCATAATGCTGATCCAGCCCTCAGTGAAATAGATTTTGACAACCCTGATGTAGTGAGTTACAAGGCAGCCGCACCAACAAGTTCTAGTTTGTGCATTGAGTATCAAGCAAATAATGGGTACTGGGACAAAAGTTTTAGGTCAAAATGTGTAGAGTACCAAATTCAATGAGTTTCAAAACATTTGAGTACCAAGGTACCACTGTACTGTTGAGTTCAGTGACGAGGATTCAGAGAATTGCAGTAGCATCTTGCTCCATTGTCTCACCAGCTTCCTGAAAATCCGAATATCATGGGGTATTTCTTCCCTTTATCTCCATGAATATCTCCAGTGCAAGGGGCTGCAGTTAAAATGAGAAATCATGAAAACAAAGCTGTGTTGCCTAGTGCATCCTGAAATATGTTTGTTTGAAAGTAATTTTAAATAATCACCTAAAAGAAGAAAAATGTCATATAATTATAATTTGCTTGAATTAACTTGGCCCTTAATGGTTTATTTTGTGAAATTGAATCATGTCTGTAATCAGTTTATATAACCAAAACTGGATGACAAATTTCCTAGTTTGTATAATTTCAGAGACTGATTTGTGGTTGCTTCAAACATGTTTTAAACTTGTATGTTTAGATGTGCCTTTATCAAGTAGCATTCTCTACTCAAATCTTGTATATTGTTAGATGAAGAATGGGGAATCCATAGCTCTTTAAATATATTGATCCTGAGCAGTGCTAGCTTACAGAATAAATGTGAAGAGATATTGAAAGTTGTAATTGGTCACAGATTTTCAATATCTATATGCTGCCTTTTCATTCTGTATTTTGGGGAGGAAGTCTCTCACAGCTATACCTTAGAAAAAAACGATCCCTCTATATTTTTTGTTTATTTATAACAATTTTTATCATATATAGTCTCTGGAGTTAGGCCAGCAGCTAACTTCAGAGTTATAAACTGCATGGGTATGAAATGCTGGCAGTTGAAGTGTTAGCCTATTGAAAGGATAAGATAATTATAGTGGTGCTTAAAACAAATCATATTTTAGGTCACATTTATGCAACAATTTTGAAAATTCAAAAGGGTACACAAATGTTTAAGCACTATTGTAAAAAGTTTGAACTTGCTCAGTGTATCATTCATTACATAAGGGAAACATGACAATAAAGCTCAAAGGCTATAGATCAGTGATGGCTAACCTTTTTGCCATCGCGTGCCAAAAGTGGTGGGAGCGCAGTGGGGTCACACGCACGTGTGCCCACATCCATAATTCTATGCCCTCCCCATGCTCCCCCCGCTTTTGGCACGTGATGGCCCGGTGGGCCCGGTAGGCCCGTTTTTTGCTCTCCCCAGGCTCCAGAGCCTTTCTAGGAGCCTGGTGAGGGCAAAAACGGCCTCCCCCCCCACCAAGAAGCCATCCGGAGGCCGGAAACAGTGTGTTTCCTGACTTCTGGTGGGCCCAGAAGGCCCGAAAATCAGCTTGCTGGCGCACGCATGCGTGCCAGAGCTGAGTTCGCGTGCCCACCGATACGGCTCCGTGTGCCACCTGTGGCACCCGTGCCATAGGTTCGCCATCATGGCTATAGATACTGAAATGAAAGAGAACAGATTTTGAGAAGTTTAGACAGTCTAGAAAAGAATGATGGTTTTAGGTTATAGCTAAATGTCATTTGATTAGTCTTTCATCCATTTATAATTTTAGAACTCCACACAAGTCTACCTCAATAATCTTAGACCAACCGTGTGCCAGGTTCCATTTCCATTAATAACTGGGAATAGTGGAATTTTAATTTGGCATTCCATTGAATTGTGATTGTACTGGGCAGAGATTATGGACAGCCTATATACCTGTATACTAATTAACTTGCTCTTGGTAACCTAAATAATAATTGTTAGCTACTGTTAACTTTCTTTTTTTCTGATTTAAATATTACTTTTTGTTATGTAAATGATTTAGAGAATTTAATATATCCAATTCTTCATCAGTTGATGTATTTCATAATATAACATTTTGTTCTTTAGTATAAGATTGCAGTAGAGCCAGTGTCTAAAGAAGCTGCAATGATTTTCTGTATCTGTTCACAGGCTTTTGCTGCCCAAAAATGCTGCTGCAGAACAGCTGACCAAATTTAAATTACTGCCTGAAGCATGGTTTAAATAGCACCCTTTTCCCAGTCCTTTCCTTCATTTATTTCTCCATGATATCTGAGAAAAAGGTTTTTTCCCTCTCTTCTCGTCCTGTTGGTGCTAGAGCTAGCAATTGAGAAACCATTGAAGGCCAATTATCTGGAAGAGGGAAGTTTTTGTAGCCATGTAATAATTTTCATGGATTTTTACCATACAGAAAGTACACTCTTCCTTAAGTTGAGTTAAGATTTGGTACATCCTGGTTGTTTTCTTTGCAATAACACGTAAGTGGTTAGCAAACAACGTTCAGCATATTGCTGCTTTGAAAGTTCAATGTATGTCTTACGATGCATTATTTTCTAGATTTGCTATAAAAGTGAAAAGATGCCTTTCTGCAGCATGTTTTTTAAAAACAAGAGAAACTCAAATAATGAAATTTGAGCACTTTGTAAGTCTTATACTATGGTCTTGTGTCTCTGAAGAAAATATAGGAAAATGCCAATGCAGTACAAGAATAATCACATGTCAGCTGCCACCTTCATTGTGCTTCGCTGCTTGGTGACAGACTGCCATGAACTGTGGGGAGGGGGGGGCGGGAATGCTTAGGAAACAGAAAGTAGAAACTGTACTTCATTGAAAGGCTGCCTCAAAGTTATCAAGCTGGAAGAATAAGGGAGCTGCATACCAACCTACATTTGAACTGACAGTTATGAAAACATTTTGCATGAACTTGATTGGTTACACTAAAGTGGGCAATGAGAGACAGTAAAGGGAGGGGTGAGAAGAATCGGATTTTGGAGTGCGATTCTTAGTGCAATGCTGCAATATGCTTGCTCTCTAATAAAATTATCTTTCTCAACAAATGGAGCCAAGGATCATTTCTATCTAGAAGCTCTTTATGTAGATTAGTCTTAATTTTCCTTTTTTAATATCTTGTTATTTTATTCAAATACTTTAAATGTTATTTTAACAACAAATTTTTTACACTTTCCTAAATTTATTCCAGGGGAGCTTCTGGTCATATCATGGAGAGGCAGACATCATGTGACCTAGTAGCTGTGGGTAAAAAACCTGAAAGTTTTCATCCTGTATTTGAACATATAAAATCTGTGACACAGAAGGTAGAACAAAACCCATCAAAAGAATTTGCTCAGGAAATCATCACAATTATCCACCAAGTTAAAGGTGGTTACAGAAAGTTAAAAACATCCTATTTTTTGTGGTATCATCACTGTCTAGTAATCAAAATATTTTGTATGTCATTAACCAAGGTAATCTAAGACATGTGAAATGTTGCACCTGTTATAAAGTAGTATGAGATTACTACGAAAAAATTCAAGAAAAAAAAGTTCACTTTTTAAATTAGAGGTAGTGGGATTTTTTAAACAATTGAAGTTCAGCTATGATGGCTTTGTACATGCATATATAGATCAAGTTAATACTTTAAAAAATACTGTTGAGTACTAATGGGCACAGAAATGGCACATACACACACACATACTTTTAATTTGAGAGAATTTTAATTGAAGTGTATATCAGTTTGATCTTTCTGCTCTTTGATCTGGCTGCCTAAGTAGTAAAACTTATATGGGCCCCTTCAGATGAAAGGATTATTGAGTAGATTTTGAAGGCTATATTGAAATAAAATACAGGTATGCTGTACGCTACCATTACAAATTTATTAAGGAATATATGGCTTTAAAAATTACAAGGGTTAAGATATTACGATCTTCAGGGTGGAGATTTCATTTGCTAATGATATTACTGCTTGTAGAATTAGCTTTTTTTCTTCATTGACTTCACAGCAAATTATTTTAAATCTTCTGACCTAACTTTAAATGAGCGCTTCTCAAAAATACAAGATATATCAGGGGCAAATGAAGTTAAAAGACATTTGGATCCAGAGATTCACAGGTAAGGTAAATGTATTCAACCCCTAAAATTCATTTTGGTTGATTAAACAACAAATAATTCTGCAAACTTAAAATATATCCAGCATGTGGTATCTGTCTTTTCCACTAAAAACATTTCTTAGCTCATTTTCTGGCTCTTCCTAGTTATTTCTATAATCTAGTTATATCCTACTGTTTCTATGCATGTTTAGAATGATCTAAATACATTCCTGCACAATGACCAACATGGACCCTGAGATTTTAAAAAAGTAGACCTGCGGCAGATTGCATTGTTTAAGTATATTTTGTGTAATGTAGTATCTGTTGTAGTGTCCTGTCCCCCGTCCCCCCACCCTGTCCCCCCATATAGCTTATTGATACTTATTTGCTTGGTCATTAGGAGGATTGATATGTCTCTGGCAGAACTTCAGAACAAACGAGCTAATTCGTGTGAGTCTGGACAGGTATGTATATTTATCTCCTAAAGAAAAAACATATTTTCAGCAACAGGATAAAGTATCTTATTTTAATGATTCCATAATATGTTTATTTGTTCAGCATGTAACCCTATCTTACTGAAAAAATGAGGTATTTATTTTTTATTGAAAGCATTTCTTATTCCAATTGGCTCCTGAAATGGATGTATGTAATTCTGTTTTCAAACATGTGAGGTAGATTTGGCTGAGAATTTCAAGTTCACCAAATTTGATTTTAATAATTGAATGAGATTTTTTTACGGCAGTAACTCTAATGTATAATTTGTAATGGAGTCCTGTTAGAGGCCCGGTTACATGGTTGCATTGTTAATTTCAGTGTAATTATTATGATAATTCTTGTTTTTGTGTTTTTATGTTTTAATTGTTGTAATATTGTTCGTTGCTTAGAGTTAATTGGATTGAGATGGGCGACTATAGAAATTGAATTTTAAAAAAATAATTTCTGTGAAATGTAACACTTTTTGCTTTATTTTATTCTAATACTGGTCTTATACTAAATTTAGGTGAGAATAAAAATAAAAATTTTAATTCAGTAATCCATTTATTTTATTTTTAGAATGTTGTGAGAGTTCTAGAGGACCCAAATGATTTAAGACATGACATAGAGAGGCGAAGAAAACAGAGACTGGAGAATGAAGATGAAAATATATTTTACATTAATATCCCACAAAGGTAGATGTTCTCAAGAGAAATAATAGTTGGAGTTAAAATACTATAGCCACACTATTACATTCTAATATTATTTTCATGATGTGTATCTTGAAGTTATGGTTTGAGTAACTTTTTCTTTATTTTCCGTTTGCAGTTTTTAGTGAAGTATCATAATCCACATAAAAAATCATAGTATTCCTTTGATTTTTATCCTATTGCTAGAAGATACATTTAAATTAATTTTGATCTTAGTATCAGTCTTTTACTATTCTTTTCCTTCCCCTGATACCCTTACTATAATAAGTTATAGTACATGATATAGTTTGGACTATGAATGACATATGAACTAGTTTGGTTGTAAAATATCTGATCTCCTATATTGGAAATTGAGGAATTAGGTATTAATGGCGTACAAAAATATGTACTCATGCTGTTCTTTCATATCTGGTTTGAAATAGTTGTTTCCCACCTGCATAGACAGATGATTTTTTAAATTTTATTTTGGCGGCATGAATACTTTGAGATAGTGGTCACAGAGTAGAACCCATCATGTTATTCCAATTTAGGCTTTTTCCAAAGACAATGCCCATTTATTTTTGATACTCCTATGCCTCTATGAAAAAATACTTTCTGTGTCCCAGCTCTTCAAAACTACCGTATATACTCGAGTATAAGCCGACCCGAATATAAGCCGAGACCCCCAATTTTACCACAAAAAACTGGGAAAACATATTGATTCGAGTATAAGCCGGGGGTGGGAAATGCAGCGGCCACTGGTAAATTTCAAAATAAAAAAAGACTGGTCAAAAGTGCAAGGACCTGTCAGAAATCACTTTTTTCAGCCCTCTGGGTAGTCCTTTTGTGCATATGGACTACTCAGAGGGCTGAAAAAGTAATTTTTGACTGGTCCTCGCACTTGTGACCAGTCCTCGAACTTACGACTGTCCTCACATTTTACGTTTTTGCCCTATCTTATCACCACGGTGAAGAGAAGCAGCTGTGAAATGAGTGACATGGTTGTTAAGAATGCTACAATGGGCATAAATGATGACCAGTCATAAGTGTGAAGACCGGTCAAAAGTGCGAGGACCTGTCAGAAATCACTTTTTTCAGCCCTCTGGGTAGGCCTTTTGTGCATATGCACTACTCAGAGGGCTGAAAAAGTAATTTTTGACTGGTCCTCGCACTTGTGACCAGTCCTCGAACTTACGACTGTCCTCACATTTTACATTTTTGCCCTATCTTATCACCATTTCTCTCTCCCCCTCTCTTTCTCATTCTTTCTCTCTCCCCCTCTTTCTCTCTCTCTCTCCTCCACTCTCTCTCTCATTCTCTTTCTCCCCCCTTCCTCAAAGAGAGAGGTGGTAGGTTTGAGGAGAAAGATTGCTGTACAATAAAAAAGATGAAAGGGAAGAAAACCAACCCCAAACAAATATAAAGATATCAAGATAAAGAATGAATTGTTAAACTTTAAAGAATAAAAGAGAACAAATATGAATAAATAGCAATAATTAGAAACACACATACAAACATACAATGTATTTTCTTTGAACAGAGTATTTGGCCGGTTCACAAATTTAAACAGTGTTTAGTCATTTCACTTAAATTTACAATTACGATATTTCCTTTTTGCCATATTTATTCCTCATCTATTTTTTAAAAAAACCAATATTACCCTTCATCCTCGTCTCTAATCTTAATGAAATTCAATTTTTCCCTTCTATTCTATATTATACCCCTTCCCATTGTCATCTATTTTTCTATCCATCCTCACATTGGTTAATTATGTAATATCACACTTGTTCAATACAAATTCAACATTTTAATATAAATCAATTAGTTATATAACTATCTTTTTTGTATATTAATCAATATGAACATGAATATTCCAATTATTTCCATGCAATCCAATTTCTTACAAATCAATTACCGGTAATTATATTTACCAATAATAATAAACCAAATAATTTCCCCCATATATTCTTCCAAACCACAACTTAAATCATTTCTGCTTTCAACACAATATACGATTAATAGTATCTCAATTATTACAATTCCCTAGTTAAATAGAGCTTTTTCTTTTGTGTTTTAAAATCTTGAACTCTCCTCTTTTGCCATTTGCCATGAATTTCCCATTGTTTGCACCTACTTTTTTTGATGAGGAAAAAGAAATCTGCCTTTCCAACGTTGCAAGCAAAAGAAAAAGCAAAAGAAATCTCTCTCTGCCTCATTTTGTCACGTTGCAGCAAAGACCCTGCTTTAGTTTCAGTTTTGCTTTTTTAGCATAGCTGGGAGGGGGAGGGAAAATGCTCCAGCAATTTACCTCTTTGCAGCTAGCTAGCAACAGAACCCCGGTAAAACAGCTGAGAGCAAATCAGCTGAGGGTCGGGAGGCTCTTCAAATCAACTTATGGTAATTAACCTATACTGACGCTGAAAGGGGCTGTTTTTTCTATTTTTGCAGACAGGGGTCTACTCATTTGTTTTCTTTTAAAAAGGCATTTTTTTCGTGACTCGAATATAAGCCGAGGGGGGCTTTTTCAGCCTGAAAAACGTGCTGAAAAACTCGGCTTATATTCGAGTATATACGGTAGTCCATTTTTCATTAGACATTTTTGCTTTCACCTTTCAACAGGTACTTGGTTTTATTTAGACCTCAGCCATATAATAATGTGAATACAAGCAACTGAGATAGAATACTGTCTTACATCCATCTAAACTTTTTCCTTTTATTTTACCAAAACAAAGTTTTGTGCTAATTTGCAGTACACTTTAGTTGAGATAAAAACGTTGTAAATTTCTATTTGCAGGTAATTCTCGAGTTACAAATGGAATGGAGCCTGCCTCTTCCATTCGTAACCCGAGGATTCATGGGAGTGAATCTCGTACCTTGAACGAGATCACTGCCTCCTTTCGCCCATACATTCACTAATCGAATGCGATTAGAATGCATTTGTTCAGTGCACATGAGGTATTTCAGGGTTGGGAAGGCCATGGGGGGCCTACCAGTAGAACAGGCCACCTGCCTAAGACCACCCAAGGCCTCCCCAACCCACTGAAACACCTCATGCTCTCCAAATTGCTTTCCCCCCCAACCTGCTGTGCCGGGTCACTTACTTTATGAAGATCTAGCAAGCAGTCTCCTCTCTGACCTCGTGCGTCCCTCCAATGCTCTGTTTGGCCCTCCATGGGCCTTTCCCAGCCCGTTGCATGTCAAAATGGAGCCTCCAGAGGCCAGATCCAAGGCGAATAACTGCCGTGGTACTGCAAGATTTGTAGTTTTGGGCCTTGTTTGGAAATGCTAGGGAGTGCTGATCACATAACTTTGAACATTTGCTAAGGGAACGCTTGTAACCCGGGGATTACCTGTATTTATCACATTTACAGTTAACAAATTTTAGTTTCCTCCTTCTGAAACTTCTGTAGTTCCATTGTATTGACTTGGGGTGTGATGACCAAAATTGCACACAACAGCCCAGAGGTAATAGCACCATTGGTTTATATAAGGGCATTACGGTATTGGCATTTCAACTTTCAATACTGCTTCTTATGCTAAAATGCTGTTGGTCTGTTTTACAGCAGATGTTCACCATTACACCCAAGATCTATTTCCTCATTACAGGTAGTCCTGCATGACCACAATTGGGACCAAAATTTTGGTTGCTAAGTGATGCTATTGTAAAGTGTGACCACTTTGCTTAGTAGTGGCAATCCAGGCAGTTGTCATTGATAACTGAATGCTCCGGTCTTAGGTCAGGCAACTTCATGCTAGCTTCCCACAATCAGGTCAGTGGAGAAGCTGGCAGGAAGTTGCAGATCTCAGGCCCTACTGGCTGGGGGAGAAAACAACAGTGTGGCTGGGGGTATTGCAGAGAGTGCGTGAGGGCACTGGAATTGTTTGGATTTGCAGCTTTAAAGTTGAGAGGCTCTCGTCTTTCCATCCTGAGATTGAAAATCCTCCATGGCTGAAAATTCTATTTGGATTTTGCCATGGGATGTTTTCAGCCCAGCCTCCAGAGTGGAAAGGACTTCCTCTTGTTTCCGGTGACTGGCTGAAAAAGTTCCATGCCAAAATCCAAACAGGTATCTGTGTAGAAATCAAATTGTACACAATTGTACAAGTTGCTGCCGCATGCCAAGAGGACTCCCTCTCATCTCTGTGGGTTGGCTGACAAGGTCCATGCCAAAATCCAAGCCTCAATGCAGAAATCCAAACCTCTGCTGCCTCTCTCTTGTTTCTGGAGGCTGGCTAAAAAAGCTCTGGGTCGAGAGAGTCCTCTTGACTCTAGGGACTGACTGAAAACATTCCATGCCAAAATCATGCTTGGATTTTCACATGAAGCTTTTTCAGCCAGCTACCAGAGACAAGAGAAAGTTCCCAGAAGGCAGCATTGGTTTGTGACTTCCCTGCTGGCTTCTCCATTGACTTTCTGGGGAAGCAGGAAAATTGCAAATAGAAATTGCATGATTGCAGGGCATTTGGCAACTACAATCTAGTAGTAAGGGCAAATAGACTGCCAAGTCCCAAGTTGCAATCATGCAACCACAGGAGTGATGCAGTAGCCATAACTTTAGGAACTGGACACAAGTCCTTCCACTGAGCAACATTGTAACTTTTAATGGTAGCTGAATGAATAGTCATAAGTCAAGGACTATCGTATTTTTCGGACTATAAGACACACCAGGCTATAAGACACACCTTAATTTTTGGGGAGGAAAACAAGAAAACAAGAATTCTGCCTCTGCCTACCAGCATCAGGATCAGTGGCGTCCTCACTTCCACTCGGATTTTGATAACAAGTAGCACAGATCTTTTTATCCATTTAAAACAAACCCTGTCACTCTACGTGCATTTAACTGGAGTGGGTGGGGGATGATTTTCATGGGGGCAGAAGAGGGACTTGGCACCAAAGGCTCCACTCTCAAGATGCCCCCGTCTTCCTACCTATAGCCATAGGTGCTGAAAGCCTGGCTTTCTTGCAGCAAGGCCCGATAGAGACACAGCACTTCAGTCCTCCTGGATGCTTCCATCTCGTAAACACAGTGCCAGGCTTCCCAGCAAGCCCCCTGCGCCTTTGCTTCCTTCGTCAGAGCCTGATTCTGGAAGTGGCCCGGGGAAGTGCGGAGGTCGGGACTTCATTGGCAAAGCAGGCGCTGCCTAAGGGGCGTAAGGCTGCCACCCGAAAACACTGTTGCCGTAATCTCCGCTGCCTCTCCGATTCCAAAAACAGGGCGTGTGGAGGCAACAAAAGAGCATCACGCTTTTGGGCGCTGCGCAGGAGGTGTAAGGCAAGGCGGCTAGCTGCTCTGCCTGCCCCTTCTCCAGACAACCCAAGCGGAGGGCAGACGATTTCTGCTCCTGGCCTAGGAGGAAAGAGAAAGTGAGTGCAGTGGAGGAAGAGGGTGCGTGGCTCTGCAATGTGCATCAGGGAACCAGAGAGGAAAGCATTTTCAGGTGGCAGCGCCGGCCATATGCCCTGTTTTCGGATTCGTGGAGGGGATTGCAGTGCTGCCGCCCGAAATCCGCTTTCCTCTCCGATTCCAAAAATGGGGCGTGTGGAGGCCAAAAAAGTGCATTGCATTTCAGGCAGCGGATCTGGCCAGGAGGAAAGAGAAAATGAGTCTGTGGAGAAGGAGGTGGAGGGCGCCCGACTCTGCAATGTGCATCGGGGAACCAGAAAGGAAAGCGTTTTTGGGTGGCAGCACCGGCCAGAACCAGCCACTGCCTGAAATGCAATGTACTTTTTTGGGAATGGAAAATTTTGCAGTATCCTTCCCCTGCCACACCCACCAAGCCACGCCCACAGAACCAGTAGTAAAAAAATTTGAATTCCACCACTGGCCCAAACTGTTGAATTCATATCCATTTAACTTATCTATTTATGAGGCCATAGAAAAAGATTGCTGATGGCTGCTTCCCTATTTCAGTTCCTTTCCAAATTGGAAGATCATTCAAAACTATTACTTGTTTATTTTGACATTTTGGCAGGAATTTTGGCCTTTATGTTATATTTAAATAACTATAGTGTATCTTTGAATCACTAACATCTCAGATTGTATTTATGGAATGTTTGGTTCAGACTTGATCATGAACAGCTTTGGTCTAAATGGACTTGCCTGAATTGGTCTAAAATGATTGGATTAATTTCAAATAGATAAAGATGTACTATGATGTCTTAGTATGCAATAATTTGATAGATATAGAATAATTATAAAATACTACTCTTCTAAAACAGATTATTTTAGAGTGTTACATTGAACTCCGTAAATTGAAATTTCAGAAGAGAATAAATATTAGGGTAGTTCTTTGCGCAAATACTTAATGGTGCTTGATAATCTGCACATAGTAATGTACTTATTCTCAACATATGAAATATTGCATAAGCAAGAATACTTTATGATTAGCATGTTTGTTAGACATATCAGATGACTGTTGAATTTATCAGTTTTCATAAATTATGTTTGATTTAAATTGTATATTACTGGGCCAATTTAAATGAATTTATTTAAATTGATAAACACTGAAATATTTTGTTGTTTAGGCATGCACAAAATAGTAGCTTTGTAAAACTTCGGAGTGCTCAAACATACAAATACCAGAAATCACCAAGATTCCCAAGTCAGCCTTTCAGAAAATTTATTAAGAAACCATACATGGTAAGTTATTAGGAGTATTAGTTGTGTACAATGCTTTCATGATTCCATTTATTTTGACAGAGTTTTCATTGTGATGTTTTTGTTGTGGCTTTGTTTGCTATTATACACTGCCGAGATTCCTATAATCTTGGGGCAGATTATAAATACAATTAAATATTTTTCTTGTTTATCATTTAATGATGGCTTATCTTTATTTAAAGCAAGATGCAAAGACTCTTTTTTCAGCTTTAGAGATTTTGGGAAAAAATTGCAAGTGTTTAAGATATCTTATAATGACAAGGAATAATGGATGGAAACTGACCAAGGAGAGATTCAACCTAGAAATGAGGAGGAACTTTCTGACAGTGAGAACAATCAACAGCTTGCCTTCAGAAGTTGTGGGAGTTTCATCACTTGAGACTTTCAAGAAAAGATTGGACTGTCACTTGTCAGAAATAGTGTAGAGTCTCCTGCTTGAGCGGGGGGTATAAATGTTAATATCATTGAGCTGACTCTTCAGGACCTGTATTGTCCTTCGGTAGTATTTGGATGTTGCTGTTTTACTTGCCTCCTCCTCATGGCTCCCATGTGACTGAGATACTGTGATGAAATGTACACTTGGAGAATTAATGAATCAGAATTTTGGCAACACAGGGCTTTCTGTGAGAGAAGCCCAAATTAAGAGATTGCGAAGAGAGATGGAGGAGGGGAGAAAGGGGTTCAGGGCAGCCATATCCTAGAACCGTGATGGCGAACCTATGGCACACAGACCCCTCTCTGTGGGCACACACGCCATCACCAACTCTTGTCTTTCGGTTTCCATCTCGCGCATGCGCGCCGTCCAGCTGGTCTTTGTGCAAAGACCAGCTGGCTGGCATGCATGTGCATGCTGGAACCCGGAAGAAAGCAGCTGGCCGTTGCGCATGCGCGCCAGACTAGCTGGCCATCACACATGTGCACGATGGAACCCGGAAGTGTAGCTGGCCGCCGCACGCATGCATACCAGCTAGCTGCTCTCTTCTGGGTTCCAGTGCTCTGGTATGTGCGCGCACATGCGCTCCAGTTTCAGCACTTGGTGCTGAAAAGGAGGGTTTTTTTCCAAAAAGTTTATTTTTCTCATAAGCATATTTGAGTGTACAATCTTTTATCCATCATTTTCCATTCATCTTATCTTTTAACTTTCATTTTTAGTTGTTTGGGGCTGCTCTTTTACCATTTACCCTCCTTTATTTTACCATAACCTTTCCTCTTCTCCTCCCCTTCTCTTCCTCCATCTCTTCCTACTTTCTTCATTCTTTGTCTCCTTCTCTTTCCTACTTCCCCTTCCCTTTCCCCACTCCTTCCTCCCTTTCTAACCCTCTCTCCTACTAATCTTTCTCCTTCCTTTTCTTCCTCTCCTTTTCCCTCTCTTCTATCTTCCTCTTCTTTCCTCTCTTCTTCCTTCCTCTACTCCTTTCCCTCTCTCTTGTTGTTTCCCTTTTCAATTCAATCTAGAATGGTATTCAAACAGCCCCGATTATCTATTTGCATCCATCTTCATTTCAGTTTTATATTTGTTTAGTAATTACATCTGTATTACATCATCATTTGTATACACTTTTATAATAATCTCACTTTTTCCCTCCCCCCCTTCCCCCTTTTCCCTATACCTAGTCTGGGTTTCTCTTTTTTGAATTATTTTTTTCTCTTTTTCATCTTTTCCCTATTTTATCTCCATACCTTTATTCATATTTCTTTTCTAACCAATCATAAAATTTTCCCCATGTCTTGAAATACATTGACTCCTCTTTATCTTTTATTCCCTCTAACCATGTCTGTATTCCCTCTAACCATGTCTGTATTTTAACCCAATAGTACTTTGCTTCTTTGCATGACCACCACATATGATAATATGATCCCGGCAAATGGTGACATTAACAACATTTGGCTGATTTATCTTTAAACATCTCAGCTAATCTTTCTGGTGGCATATGCCTATAAAACATAATGTACAAGTTTTCTTTATAAGCTGTTGCCATTGTTAATTTATAATTTCTTCCCCATTGTTGTTGCCATTTCTCTGGTGCCGAAAAGATTAACCACCCCTGCCCTAGAATCTCTCAGTGATATATATGGTATATGCAGCACTTGATGACCCCTTGTATGAGCTGTCTTGAGTTAATCCCAGTGTCATTTTCTACAGTTAAATTGAGTTCTTGAGGAAGGTCTTTAGTATCCTGCTGCCTTTGCATAGTGCCAGGCGTTCACAGATTTGCATGTGTGTGTGCAATGAGTTGCAAGTTTTCCTGTAATTAATTCAGGTTGTTTCAGATTGGACTGATTGGTCTTGACCAGGAATGTCCAACCCATTACCACTGGTTGCATGTGGCCCTGGACACAAGATCATAAACTTTCAGCATATGAGTTTATATTATAAAACTGTATTACATATTTTATATGTGGCCCAAGACAATTCGTTTTCACTGAGTGGAGCCCAGACAAGCCAAAAGGTTGGACACCCATGGTCTAGACCTTGACTCTTGGACAATTGCTCTATCTTGAGCAAGTGGTGTTTTGAGCTTCTGGTGTTGTTTCCAATGCCTTTCTGAGCTGTGCTGCTATATTGGCTCATTTGGTCCTGTAGCTTAATGACTATAATGCCTGATAGGACTTTCCATGTTGTAGGGAGGCAGGTTATTGGCTGATAGTTGGCTGGTGCTGTTCTCTTATGGGGGTCTTTCATGATCAGCACTATCCTTCCCTCAGTCACTCTGGATGGGAGCTTGCTGCTAGCAGCTGGTTCATCCGTGCTGCTAGACATTCATCCACTGCTGTTAGTTTCTTAACCATTAGGTCTGGATTATGTCTGGGCTGGGTGTGTTACGTATTGTAATTAGTTACTGAAACCAAGAGCTGAAGTCTTCACTCAGGTCCGCTGTTTAAGCGGGAGAATTGCTTTAAATTGATTGGTTGCCCGGCTGACAGCTCCTTATAAAAGGAGTGCAGTCAGCCAGAAGTTTTGCTGGTTGTTTTACTATACTGAATAAACAGTTTAACTGAAGACCACTCTGCGTCTCTTCCATTCAAACCCAAAATCTAACACTGGCGACGAAGATGGGATTGAATGGGAATTAAGGCCAAAAAGAGCTGATCACCGTCTCCTCATAGAGCTGAATGTCGGAGACAATCTACTGTTTGCTGCAGCACCATTTATTGACCATCAACAGATTGGCTTCAGATTGCTTGGCTCGCATCGGTCTTCTAGAAATGGCTGCACTAAGCCATTCTTCCCATTCAGCCCAGCCTCGGAGATGTGGGATTTGTATATAGTGCGATTTGAGTGCTTCCTTGAAGCCAACAATTTCACCGGCATTTCTGACAATCGGAAGAGGGCATTGTTCCTTAGCTACTGTGGCCCAGACATTTTTGAGACAGCCAGAGCTCTCCTCGCTCCAGCGGCTGTTCAAACAGTAATTTAACAGATTAACAGAGTTGGAAGGGACCTTGTAGGTCATCTAGTCCAACCCCCCTCTCAAGCATACTATGGGACACGCTGCAGAATAAGCTGGGATTGCACTACGCACCCAAACTGTCGAGAATTGCCCGCTGACAAGTGTTTCACCATAGAAACCAAGGAGATGGTGAATCAATCAACCAATATGTGGTGGCCCTTTGGAAAGTTGCATTATACTGTGAATTTAGAGATTTGGATGATGTTCTATTAGACAAAGTAGTTTGTGGAGTAAGGGACATCAAATTATAAACTACTGGCTTAACCGAATTTCAACCTACAGATAGCGCTTGATGTGGCCCAAGCCGCAGAGATGTCGAGCTGATCAATGGAGGAAATACAAAAATCAAATAGCCCACCATCCTCACGAAAAGCGGTTACCATTCACCATGATGATCTAGATCAGGAAGAGTCAACTGATGATGATGATGTCTACCGTTTAAAATCCTCAAGGAGACAAGGCGCAGCCAATGAAAGGAGAGATAGCCTTCATGGGTTGTGGCGGCAACCACCCAAGAGCAGCATGCAAGCTGAAAAATGCTATTTGTCAACGGTGCGACAGAAAAGGACATTTAGCTAAAGTCTGTCTTGCCAGCCAACCTGCCAGTCTACCCTACAACCGAAGGGCACAACAAAAACCATAGAAACAGGGGGAAGAGTGTTACACTGTCTCCAAAGGCACCTGTTGGGCAGAACCTTTCATCAGACAGGCCAACCTCACATATTTAAAAAAAATTAATGTAACCGTCCTAATCGAGGGTGCCCCTTGTTGGATGGAAGTAGATACCTGGTCCTCCATGACCATCATCTCGTGGAGCACAATTAAGAAGTTAGCTGAGACTCCAAAAGCCAACTGAGACATCAACACCTTCATCTCTGAAACTATCAAGGCAACAGCATTCCGGTCATCGGAAGCGGAACCTTCCAAGTCTCATTTAAAAGCTTTGTAGGCTACCTGCGACTGATTGTAGAAGACGGCACCCTACCAAGCCTGTTGGGGCCAGAGGAGGGAAGCGGGGAGTTGAGGCGGGGTGGGGGACCTGCGCCCCTCTCCCTCTCCCACATCGGAAAGGAACTTTCCGCTTCAGCTCCCCGCTTCCGAGAAGCCCCTCGGAAAGGAACGCTTCGGGCAGCCTCACCCACCGGCCGTTCGGGGCAAGAAAAGGGAGGAGGCGCCTGCGGGGGGAAGGAAAGAGCAGGGAACTGAGGCGGGCGAGAGAGAAAGAGAGAATCAGAATGACAGAGAGAGAAAGAGACAAAGAATGAAAAGGCGAGGGATGGCGCTGGGCCACGCATGACCATGGGGTCGCTCGGCTCCCGCTTGCCCGGCAGCAGCTGCTTCTGCTCTTCTTCGTCGCCTGGCACCGACCCCTCTTGAGCGCCGGAGCCGCAGCTGCGATCGAGGCCAAATTCGGTGAGTGGTGAGCTCCAGCTGCAGCGGGCGGGTGGCCAAAGCGCCCCCGGCATGGCTGGCTGCTCGTTCGCTCGCCAGCAGCGCCTTCTGCTCCTCTTTTGCCCCTCAGCGGCTCCCAGCAATTCCCAGCAACATGCCGCGGCGGCGCTTTGGCTTCCGCTCGTTAGGCGGAACACCGGCCCCAAGGTTGCCCGAAGCGTTCGTTTCCGAGGGGCGAAATTGAAGGCATGATGGCCAAGTCAAGGCGAGGCAGGAGGATCCATCGCCAAGCTAAAACGGACTCTTAAAAGCCTGTTTTCGCTGTGTCCGGAACCTGCCCAGGGAGCAGGTTCCTTTAACCCCCCCCCGAGACGCCCAACCTGCTCCTGCCTCGCCCTCTCCAGCTTCTCCTGCGGTGGCCGAGGCTCCTCCTGCCCGGTTTTGGGACCCGCAAGCCGCGTCTCCCCTTCCCTCCCTCCCGCCCGCCCGCAGCTCCGAGGCTGCAAGAAGCGTTCCATTCCGAGGGGTTTCTTCGCACCCATGCCTCGAATTGGAACAGTTCAGCCGGGGGAGGGAAGCGGGGAGCCTTGGCAAGGTGGGGGACCCGCGCCTCTCTCCCTCTCCCACCTCTCCCACCTCGGAAAGGAACACTTCGGGCAGGCTCGGGGCCTGCCTGTGGGGGGGAAGGAAAGAGGAAGTGGCTGCAGGACGAGGGACGGCGCAGGGAGGCTTGGAGAGCAAAAGCTGCTCCCCGGACGCTTCTTCCCGCTTCTGCCACCCCCTCTTTTAAAAGCGAAAATGAGAGAGAGAGAGAGAGAGAGAATCAGAATGAGACAGAGAGAGAAAGAGACAAAGAATGAAAAGGAAAGACAGAATGAAAGAGAGACTGAGAGAAAGAGAAAGAGAATCAGAGAGAGAGTGAGAGAGAGCATGAGAGACAGAAAGAGAGAGAGAATGAAAGAGAGAAAGAGAAAATGAGAGAGAGAGAGAGAGAGAAAGAGAGAACCAGAATGACAGAGAGAGAGACAAAGAATGAAAAGGAGAGAAAGTCAGAATGAAAGAGAATGAGAGAAAGAGAAAGAGAGAATCAGAGAGAGAGAGAGAGAGCATGAGAGACAGAAAGAGAGAGAGAATGAAAGAGAGAGAAAGAGAAAATGAGAGAGAGAGAGAATCAGAATGACAGAGAGAGAAAGAGACAAAGAATGAAAAGGAGAGAAAGTCAGAATGAAAGAGAATAAGAGAAAGAAAGAATCAGAGAGAGTGAGAGAGAGCGTGAGAGACAGAAAGAGAGAGAATGAAAGAGAAAGAGAAAATGAGAGAGAGAAAGAGAATCAGAATGACAGAGAGAAAGAGACAAAGAATGAAAAGGAGAGAAAGTCAGAATGAAAGAGAATCAGAGAGAGAATCAGAGAGTGAGAGAGAGCATGAGAGACAGAGAGAGAATGAAAGAGAGAAAGAGAAAATGAGAGAGAAAAAGAGAGAATCAGAATGACAGAGAGAAAGAGACAAAGAATGAAAAGGAAAGAAAGTCAGAATGAAAGAGAATATGAGAAAGAAAGAGAATCAGAGAGAGAGAGAGCATGAGAGACAGAGAGAGAGAATGAAAGAGAGAGAAAGAGAAAATGAGAGAGAAAGAATGAGAGAGAAAGGGGGAAAGAGAAAGAATGAGAAAGAGTGGGAGTGACAAGATAGGGCAAAAATGTAAAATGTGAGGACCGTCGTAAGTTCGAGGACTGGTCACAAGTGCGAGGACCAGTCAAAAATAACTTTTTCAGCCCTCTGAGTAGTCCATATGCACAAAAGGACTACCCAGAGGGCTGAAAAAAGTGATTTCTGATAGGTCCTTCCACTTTTGACCGGTCTTCGCACTTATGACCAGTCTTTTTTTATTTTGAAATTTACCAGTAGCTGCTGCATTTCCCACCCCCGGCTTATACGCGAGTCAACAAGTTTTCCCAGTTTTGGGGGGTAAAATTGGGGGGGTCGGCTTATATGCGGGTCGGCTTATACACAAGTATATACGGTACATTTGTTAGAAAAAATAATGTCCTATCTTGGTGTGGAGGGGTGTTACGTATTGTAATTAGTTACTGAAACCAAGAGCTGAAGTCTTCACTCAAGTCCGCTGTTTAAGTGGGAGAATTGCTTTAAATTGATTGGTTGCCTGGCTGATAGCTCCTTATAAAAGGAGTGCGGTCAGCCAGACGTTTTGCTGGTTGTTTTACTGTACTGAATAAAGAGCTTAACTGAAGATCACTGTTTCTTCCATTCAAACTCAAAATGTAACATGATGCTATCCAGCTCTTAGTCCTTAACCCACTGTTGAGTGTCTGCTATTGTGATAAAGACTCTGATTCCTGTTTTGTGAGATTACTGTGGTCTGCTCTCAGGTCCTGCAGCCCTTTGCACTGGTGTTGTGTGTCTTCTCTGTCTCCCATATGTCCTTTTAGTACAGTTCAGTTTCTACTGTTAGTGGCTCTTCTGTTATTGGACCGCAATTAGGAATGCACTTTGAATGGTTCTTTGGGGAAAAAATGCATTTATCTTTGCCTCTGCTTCTCTAATTTATCTCCTTAGCCTGGTATGCAATGCAATGAGTCTTTGTTTAGTAGTTTTGAGGCCTTCAGATGGAGTTAGGCCCTTGCATTTTTTGAGTAGCCGAATTTTTTTTTTATTGAAAAAGTTTTAAAAGTTTTACATACATTTTCTTCCCCCTCCCCAACCACCCCCCCGACTTCCCAGAGCAAATACAAAATATAAAATACAGCTCAAATTCCCTAAATTCAACTCCATTTCTCACTTATCATAATCATTAAACAAATAGATAAAAGGAAAGCAAGTCTTCTTTCTTCTTATTCCATCTAATTCAACAAAATTAGTATCCATTTATAATTACAGCAGTTAATAAAACAATTAAGTATTACCTAATCAAACCTATCATTACTCAATTTAGCTATTAGATACTTAACAAATTATTAGGTCTATACAATTTAATAAGATATTTTATAACTTCTTTCATTTAAAACAAAAAAAAAAACCAAAAGAAAAAACCTCATTCAAAAACCCCAAATTTAAAATAAAATACTATATAAACTCTTCCGTCCTCCACTTTTAAACCATCAAGGTCCAATTATAATTAAAACACTTAATAAAAAAAAAATTTCTAACTAAAAAATAATAATCAAACCTCTTATTAATTTATCAATACATATTAACAAATCAACTAAAAACATCATTTAATAGCTATATCAAACATTTAAATTCTTCATACTAGATTAAACCAGTTGCTAATCTTCTTATCTTCACATCTTCCAACAGCATATAGAATGTCTTCCTTTGCGTCTACCCACCTAAATAAAAGTTGCTTCTTTATATAAAAAAAAAACCCCGAGTGACTTTGTAATTGTATTTCAAATAGTATCCATCAAATTCAGTCAAAAATTAGATTAATAAATTCATCAGACGTATTAGGGAAACCACCAGATCACCTGCAATTGCCCTAGGCTCATAGTCCTTTTGCCTTATATTTATTACCATCAAACAGGAAACTCCAATTTACTGTATCTGCGATTGCAATTAAGTCCAGATTTATTACAGTCCTTAATAAAATATTCCAAATCATTCAGGTCAGGGCATATTTGCTGTGATCTGTTTATTCTTCTCAAAATATTCCAATACAGCTGTAGGTTACCTCCTCATCGCCCCTCATCGCTTAGTTAACTGGCATTATGCTGTTGGCTGTTTTCTTCCAAAAGTTCAAAATCTTTAAACACTTAAACAATACTTTTTAAGGACCATCATCTCATCAAGCAGGGTTATTTTCCATATCTCCAGTCTTTCTTCTTTTCCTTTTTACGAACTTTTTTCTTAACTTTGATCCCTCTGCCTTTTTTAACTCCAGTAAAATTTTGCATTTTTTGGGATTGCGTATTATAAAATTTTTGCAGAAATATAACTTCTTCTGGAAACAGCTCTTTAAATGCAAGTTGGATTTTATAAGAAAAAATTCATGTAGCCAAAATCTCATCAGCTTCCAAAATTTCTTGCTCCTTATTCTGCACAGCATCCGTCTTTTTCTCCCCAAAAAAAACTACTATAGGCTGTTGTTCTTTTCCATCTCCCAACTCTTCATTCAATCCCCCACTGCTAGATTGCAACTCAGTATTTCCATGTATTTCATTGTTTCCAGCTTGAAAAGCTTGAAATATAGTATCAATTTTTTCCAATAAAGCAGAGGTAATTGAACTCCAAGCTTCCTCAAAATCAGACCATATCTGAGGGTTAATTAACCCTCCTTTGCTTTCTTTGCTTTCAAAAAGACCAGCCATCTTGCCCCCCTTCTTCCTTCCCTTCCAAAAGGACAGGAAAAAAAAAAGAGGAAAAACAAGTATCAAAAAGAAAAAAAAGGACCCTTTGCAATTTGTAATTTATATTACTGCTTCAATTATTATTATTACTTCCTTTCTTGTTTCATCCACTTTACAAAAAAGAGTTTTACGTTTCAAACAGGGGCTTATCAATAATTACTTTTAACTTTCACTTCTTCACGCCCTGTTGAAACTCAAACGCCATCTTGCTTTCACTTTCAGCTTAAGGAAAATCTTTTAAAGAAGGTAAATCTTTGGAGTTAAAAAAAAAGAAAATACTTGCTGTTTTATTCATGCTGCTTATGCTCCGCCAGCTTGATTCAAAAAGTATTTGTTTAAAGTTGGTTGCTGGGATGGTAACGACATCTAGCTCTGCAAAGCAGAGACATCCAGGGTCCGGAGTACTGACAGGCTTAACGGGGAGCTCTCATCTTCGAGCGCCAGATTATAGGAAAAATCTGGCACTCTCAGGGAGCTCTACCCCACCCATCTACTCACTTTCCCCCCTCTTACCAGGAGGAAAGTTTCCAAACCGCAAGACAGCTGATAGTCGCTGTTCTTGTGGTTCTACGGAGCCCTGGGTTGGCGCTTCAAAAAGAAGCGTCCGGCGATGTCGCAATCCCACCGGAAGTCCGAGTAGCCGAATTTTATCCCTAAACTTTATGCCTTTCTATAATTCCACTAACTGACTAACCTCTCTACAAGTTGCCTTGATATTAACCTCTAACCTCATTTTCAGCTGGTGGGAGTGAGGATATACTGCTGTTCTTCTGATTGTGTAGCCAAACGTCTCTGAGATTGCAGCTGCTGTAATCTGCACCAGTTCATTGGTTTGAGTTATGGCAGTAGTAGGGATTTCGTGAGGGCTCTTTTGGAATCTTCTAGCATACTATCTGATGATAACTTCTCCCCTGATAATTCACCTTGAGGGTTGATTGTAGCTAGTTTATCAATGGTATTATACCACAGTAGTTATATCTTATACCTACTGTGCTCTGTAATGGAGGCGGTGGCAATGACGTTCCAGTTTCAGGTGTGGCTGCACATCCAGTTGTTCTTCTGGGTCTTCTGGGTCTGGAATGTAATGTGTAGTTCATCTAATGTGTAGTTGATTTATCTCAAGTTGTGAGAGCAGCTTCCTCTTTGCTGGGTTGAAATGTTGAGTAACTAGCTGTTTCTCAGAGTGGATGCAGATTTTCTGTCATCAAATATCCCCTTTTATTAGGTCTACTGTTGTAGTAGCATTCCATCAATTCCAGATTCTCTTGTGTAGTCCATCAATTGTTTCTTCCAGTAGCCCATTTATCGTCAGATTGTCCTGGTTCCCCAAGATCTGATAGAGACCTTGTTAATCTCAGGGCCTCATCTGAGCTGGCATGACTCTCCTAGTTCATGTCACTCATATTTGAGGTATAGACAGTGAGTGTTAGGGGGTCTTTGCCTAAGAACCCCTATTGGTAAGGTAGATAACAGTCGAGATTTGAACCTTGGTCTCCCACATCAAAGGCTACAAATAGTGTAGCCACTACACTATTCAGCCAGGTGTCTCTCTTTCCCTCCCTCCCTCCCTCCCTCCCTCCCTTTCTCCCTCTCTCTCTCTCTATGATAAACTATTGAAGATGAGGAAATGCACCCTGACTTTTTTTCCTTTTATTGCTTTTGTTAAGGAGGAAAAATAAGCATTCTTTATGTTGGATTTGCAGAACTTATAATTTGAATTAAATATTCAATCAATCATTGCAATTTTCTTTTAATATAGAGCCATTATACTGAAAATTCACATGCTGATATTTCAACCAACCGATTTAAAAGACGAATTGAAAATCCTGAAACAGTTCAAAGACCCATCAAGGTATAATTTTAATTTTATGGAATTCTACTGGATCAGTAGAGTACCTTTCTCTTTACAATATAGTTACAGTTGAATATTACCACACAGACAATAGAAGGTCATTACAACTAGAATAACTGAATGAACTATATTTTCTTTAAAAATTAGTTTACTCCAGAAAGAAAAGTGCTATGATCCTAGGAAAATATTCCTGTTGCAGAAGTACTTCGTTTAAAAAATAAATATGTCCTGTATCTCCTACGATCTGGTATGAGTTGTAATGCATGAATCTGGTGAGTTTTTATTCACAATAGGAAAGTAGATATCTAATTAAATTTGAAACAAGTTTTTTAAATTCAAAACTGAAACATTGACAGAATCATTAAGCGACATAAAATGTCCTTAATAACAGACTCCAGCTCAGAATTAAGCATCCTCATAGCTCCCTCTAGTGATGAAAGACATCTGTTTGCTTGTTTGTTTGTTTATTCCTCTTCCTAGCCAATCAGATTCCATAAAAATCAGCAAATTTCAACCACCACAACAAAACAATACAGGGCTACGCATTATTTTAGAAGTAGTAGATTAATACCATAACTTTTATCTTTATATTTCATGAGAAAAAGTACTCCACGCTTCCTTATTTTGGCTGCCTCAGCAATCCTCTTCCTTGTTGTTTAGTAATAAACTAAGAGCTTCGAAAAGGGGTGATAAGCTGTAACTAAAGAGAACCTCTTTTAACTTGGATAATAGTCTCATAAATTGTTTAACAAATGAAGGGCAGAGTTTATTGTCCATTTGAAAAGTAAATTCCAAAACAGCTGTTTTATCCAACAATGATGTGATTTTGACCCCGCTTCCCAGCTTCTACTTACCAGTTATTCTGGAAGCCAGTCTTCTAAAACTGCTTGCAGGCTGTTGCTATTATTGGAGGATCTTGAGGGATGATTCTGGGACTTTCCTTAACCTCGGAGAGTCAAGTAGACAAAAGGAAGCCTGTTTCTTCTATTGTTGAGTTGGAAAAACGAAAATCCAGAGGGAGGAAGTGGTTGCAAGGATACCTTTGTATGTGCACTGGTGTCTATGAAACATTGTCTCTAAATATATGTGTGACATAGCAATATTTTCTCAATTTCTAATGATATGTCTGATATGTTGTAAATTTTATTTTTAAGTTGTATTTAACGTTCACCAATAATTATCTAAACCGTTTAAATTTGGGAATGTAAAGTTGGATTGATGGAGCTAAAGGGGTAGTAGATAAACCAAGAAGAAGCAAAAATTTTAAAAATTAGCACATGATAATGTTTGGAAAACACTAGGATGTTGAGAAGAGGCCAACCTTGTTCAGCTAAATCATCTATAATTATCATAATTATACTAGATTTCCTAAATAATCAGTAATAAGACCAGTTATTCCTACATATTCTTGAAAATTAATGGCAATATTATACTTCTGAACATTATTTTGTGTAACGTGATTTCAAATTATAAGACACAAAGTTTCATAAAAAGTTAGCACGTGATAATTGTTAATGGGGTAGGGAGGCTGTAGGCACTCAGTCAAAACCCCGTTTTTTATGTGTGTTGGGCCACACATAAAATTATCTCCCCTGCTCCTGCTGATGTTTTCTTGAATAATGTTTCTGTGTGATATTCTAGTTAATGGGCTTTGGGGATAATTTTTAAAAAACATTTTGTTCCTTTTACTAGAATATGGGCAGAAGCCTAACATTTTTCTTTAAAACCAGTGTGTGTGTGTGTGTGTGTGTGTGTGTGCACGTGCACGTGTGCGCACATACATGCATACACAAATACAATTTATACTTACAATTCTTTATTCGTCTATTAAGCATTACTCAGGTAAGATTCCGAAAACTATTAAATGATTTTTTTTCTCAACAGTACAGTTTTATTGATGGGCGCCCTCACTTCAGATCAAATTTAGTACAAAAGGGCTTGTATATACAGGCTAAATATCAGCGGTTACGTTATGCTGGTGCAAGAGGAGTTACCACTTATAAAATCAGAGAAGAACTTTTGCGGAAACAGTAGGTAAATGAATTATTTTGGGTGAAAATTTGAATGGTTGTCAAGAAAAATATTATTATGGTTAATGACAAGAATTCCACAAATGGACAACAAAATGAAGTCTAAATACAAATGACTGTATAGATGACAATTATACATCACTGCAATCAAATCATGGCAAATTCTACAAAAATTGTAATAAAACAGTTGTCATTATCCTGATAAGTGTCAAAGATAGAAATTAAAAGGCCTTTTTTATTGTAACAATTGCTTATACATTTTTAATGCAAGTATGATTTATAAGTTCTGTGTTTCCCTGAAAATAATACCTACTCAGAAAATAAACCCTAGCCTGATTTTTAAGGGTGTGCCTAATATAATCCCTACCCCAAAAATAAGCTCTAGTGAAGTGAGTGGGCGTGGCCAATACAGGAGGCAGCCCAATCACATGTCCCCTCACAAACAAGGGGAGCGATCCCTGAGGTGGCGCTGAGCATGATGACTCCTTCCCTTCCCGAGTCACCTCATGGAGGCTTTGCCCCTTAATCACAGCCCTGCAGATCAGCTGAGTCAGTGAGGGCCTGGAGCTGCCTGTCATTCTGTCTCTCCAGGCTCCTGGAGGTGTTTCCGGCACACTCTCGCCAGCGCTGGCACAGCCTGTGGCACCAGGCAACCTTGTAGCTGAGGGCCCCTTTCTTCCGCAGCTCACCTTGTGGCTCTGGAACAGGCGGCAACCATGGTTTGCACTGTGCCAGGTCTGGAGTTTGGGTCTTGCTCAGGCTGCTGCTACCGTTCAAGGCAGAAGGCCGTGCAGTGCATCAGAATCGTCTCCCCCCTGTGCCTCTGCCCGGCTGCTGGGCCTGCTGCACCTGCTACTGCTGGCTTCGCAGGGTCTCTTTGTTCTCCTGACTTCACTGCTCTCGTCCGGCCTGCTGGGCTGCTCTTGCCTGGCGTGGGGCAACTCGGACCAGATCTACGACCTCTGGGGCGCCTCCCCCGCTGCCAGCCTGCCCGGGCCGCTTCACCAGTGGTCATTGTTGGAGTGATGGAGGGAGGGGGAGATCTCTCCTTCCTCCTTTGTGCCCTAAAACCCCATCTTCCCTGGCCGCCGAGCCAGCCTTGCCAGGACGAGGGTTAATCAGTGGAAGCTGCAGGGACCTCCAGCCTTGCAATCCTGCATAGGGAAGGCAGAGGTTTGCTCCTGAACTGCTGCAGAGCATTGCACTGGGAGGCCACTGCAGGTAACATTGAGTTGCACATCTTGCTCCAGCCAGAAGGGTGTAGATCGGGGGCTCGGCCAGGGAAGACGGGGTTTTGTGGCACAAAGGAGGAAGAGGTAATCTCTCCCTCTCCCCTCCCTCCTTCTGCAAGGCCACCATGGAGCTTATGCAGGGCAGGAGAGGGGTGCAGCCTGAAGGCAACAGCGGGTGAGGCATTGTTGCTCCACCAGCAGCTACTGGCAAAGCGGCCCTGGCAGGCCAACAGCAGGGAAGGCACTCTGGAGGTTGTAGATCTGGGCCGAGTTTCCCCATGCCATGCAGGAGCAGCCTAGGAGGCCGAGAGCAGTGGGGCAGCGAGGTCAGCAGCAGGAGGTGCAACAGGCCCAGCAGCCCGGGAGAGACACGGGGGGGAGCTGATCCTGACGCACCCCATGGCCTTCTGCCGTGTAGCAACAGCCTGAGCAAGACTCGAACTCCAGCATCCCAGGAGCAGCAGGCAGAGGCCGGGCTGTGCTGAGTGCTTGAACCATTGCAGCTGCAGGCAAGTAGACAGAGGGCGGGGACGGCGGTAGCAGCAGTTCCACTTGTCAGTCCCCATGCTCGCCACCTCCTGTAGGTGAAAAAAATATGACATCCCCGAAAATAAGCCTTAGTGCTTATTTTCAGCCCAAAAGAAAATAAGACCAGAAACATGATACATACCATATGAGTATTAATTTATTACATTTATATTCTCTCTGTCAGAGTAGCAGTTTGGTTTCATGATAATCTCATGAATCATGATAATCTTTTTTTAAAACAAGTTTTATTGGGGTTTTTTCTTTTCTCCTGTCCCACCTTCACCCACATCTTTTTTTTTAGCAGAGTGTTGGTCGTTTCTTATCTTTTACAATTAGTCAAATTCAAATACATTTTACTCAATTACAATTTTTGTCAATATTGTCTTCCCTCCTTTCCTTTTTTGAATATACATCAGTATTTCTATACTTGCATATATAAACACCTCCTTCATTTATCCCTAAATTCTAACTTTGCTAGTTGTACATATTTATCCTCTTTTATTCTTTAACAATTAATTCTTTTTCCTAATATATTTATATTTGTTTGTTCAGAGCTGTCTTTCTTCCACTTCATCTTCTTTTTTTATTGTACAGCAATCTTTCTCCTCAAACCTAGCCTCTCCCTTTTCTCCTTCCAACTTTCTTTCCCCACCTTCTCCTCCTCTCTTCCCCCATCTTACCTTCTCTCCTATTTTGCTTTCCCTTCCCTTCCTTCCTCCTTATTCTTCCATCCCACTCTCTCCTTCCTGCTTCCCTCCAATTCCTTCATCTCTCTCTCTATTGCTGTATTCATTTTCAATTTAATGTTTTCCATTATGGAGTTCAGGCAGCCCCGATTCCTTATCTTTTTAATTATTAACAATATATTTCATCTTGTTCTCTTTTTTCCTTCAAATATTTACTCAAACACTTTTCTAATCTCTTGTCTTTTTTACTTTTACCAATATATTTTTTCTACTTTACTTCTTGCAAGTATAACATTTAAATCATTTTTATCATTTCAATTTCCTTCAGTTTTACATTCAATTTCAATCATTAAATATATTTCTCAAAACATTTTAACAATATATTTTCACATATTCAAATATCTATTTATAAAGCTTAATCTTAATCCTTTCTCATTTTACCCAATCAGATTAGTTCTTAAAATATTCTTAATTTGTCTTCTTTTCTCTTTTTAATTATGTTTCAAATATATAGTTTGGAATATTCCAAATATTACATTTCCCTCAACTGATTTATTCATATTGTTAAAACTTATCATTCTGTAAACCTTAAATATTACTGAGCATCTGACATTTATTACAATTTTCCCTTTGTTTCTACTTTTCCTTTTTCGTATCTTTTCATTATTAATATTTTGTATCTTAAAATCGTGAAAACTTTGCCCTTTGTTTCCCATTATTTTCCATCTCTTTTCCCTCTCTCTTATATTTCCACTGTAAATCCCAGTGTAATCATTTATATTTTTAATATTTTTCCTTCTCTTCCACCCTCTTTTCCTTCTTTGTCTTTTGTTTTCCCTTTTTCTTCCTTTCTTCTGTATTTTAAAGTTCTGCACTCTCCTATTCTGCCCTATATTTCCCATTGTATCTCCTTTCTTTCCTTTTTTGTGTCTTTTCATTGTTAATCCTAGTATGCTTATTTTGTATTTTAAAATCATAAAATCTTTTATTTTGTCCTTTATTTCTTATTATTTACCATCTCTTTCCCCCTCTTTCTTATCTTTCCACTGTTAATCTCAGTGTAATCATTTAAGTTTTTTGTATTTTCCCTGTTCCACCCTCTTTTCCTTCTTTGTTTCTTTTCTTTTTGTCCATATTTAATATTACAATTGTTTAATTTTCCATAGTCAGTCTCTTTGTCTTCTTCATTATCCATCTCTCTTTCTTGTTTCTCATTAGTCATTTCCTTTTCATCTTCAGTGCATTCTAGTTCTGTCTTTGCCTCCTCAGATTTCGATTTTCCATGCAAATGTATAATCATTTCTTTTATTTCCAAACACATCGTCTTTATCAGTTCATTAAGTTCCTATTCCATTTTATTCTTTCCAGGTTGAGTTATTCCAGTTTTAAATCGCATTAAGGTCCTTTTTTTATAATCATCAAAGTCTGTCCTCTTGTAGGCAAAAAGTATCCTCCTTAGTTCTCGCCAGTTATTTTTTAAAAAAAGTTTAAGGTTTTAAAAGTAAAACAATTCCATGTCATGCTCTTCCTTCTCCTGCAGATGTCTCTCTATAATCCACAGTTCCACTTGTCTAATTAACAAATCACCATTTTATTTGTAATCCACATCCGTGTTTACCAAGTCATAAAAGAGAAAAAATCCAGTTTTCACATCTTCTTTCAACTTTATATTTATTTTATTTATTTATTTATTATCAGACTTATATGCTGCCCTTTCTCCACAAGGACTCAAGGCGGCTCACAGCAATAAACCACAAGTCCAGATTAAAATTCAACAATAAAAAAAACTAAAATTCTCATTAAAACCCATCCAGTCCAGGCCAGCCTGGCGAAACAACCATGTTTTAAGGTCACATCAAAAGGAGCGAAGGTTGGGGGCTACCCGGAGCTCCAAGGGGAGCTGATTCCAGAGGGTAGGTGCGCCCACAGAGAAGGCTCACTCCCTAGGGGCTGTCAGCTGGCATTGCTTGGCCAATGGAACCAAGTAGGCCCCCTCTGTGTGAGTGCACGGGGCGATGGGGAGCTGTTGCTGGTTGCAGGTGATCCGCCAAATACCCCAGGCCTAAGCCATGTAGGGCTTTATAGGTAATCACCAGCACCTTGAACCTCACCCGGAGGGCAACCGGTAGCCAATACAGGTCACGCAGGAGGGGTGTGACATGGGAGCATCGGGACACTCCCATCACTACCCTTCTTTTATGGCGCGCTTGTCATTCTCACTTTCTTTTTTTTAATAATCTTTATTTACATTTATAGTTAAAAAAAGAAGACAACACACAGACATAAAAGAACAAGACAACAATACAATAAACATAAATAAATGTAAATCATACCTTAGTACACTAATAACTAGCATAAACTTATACAATAAATTCATAATACAATCCAGGGGAGACAGAACAACCTATTTTAAATTTATAAATCAATCAGGTCTATCCGACCTCACTTTGTATATGTAGTAAAATGTTTTCAATATATACAATGCCTATTTATATTATTCTAATTGTTGTTTTCTTTTCAATAGCCAAGTATACCATTTTTCCCAAGATAAACATATTTGTGTTTGGTCTCTATCTTTCAATTTTTTAGTCAGTCTATCAGCTTCCGCACAGTCTAATATCTTTTTTATTATTGCTTCATTTGGTGGGATATTTTTGTCTTTCCAAAACTGAGCAAATGTTATTCTCGCTGCTGTAATAATATGTAATATGAGATACCACGAGTCTTTTTTGATATTTTCCGGCCTGGAGCCGAGCAAGCATGTCTCTGGTCGCAGTTCAAACTCCTGATTTAAAATTTCTTTTAGCCATTTTTTAATTTTGTCCCAAAATTTAATTGCTTCTGGGCACGTCCATCATTGATGATAATAAGTACCATGTTCAAATCTGCATTTCCAACATTCAGCAGACTGTCCAGTAAACATTTTTGCCAATCTGTCTGGCAGGAGGTGCCATCTATATAGCATCTTATAAATATTTTCCTTATATGTAATAGATACTACCAATTTCATATTTCCCCACCAAATCTCTTGCCATTTTTCAAGGTGAATTGGGTAGCCAAAATTTTTCCCTCAGGCTATCATTGTGTCTTTTATTACTTCTTCGCCAATCTCTATCCTCATCAACAATTTATAACATTTGGAGATCATACCCTTTTCCTGACCCATTAGAATTTTATCTAACTCCTGCAGGTCAACATTAATGCCACTTCTATCTCGATCACTTTTATATTTTGATTGGACCTGCAGGTAAGTCCACCAATCCAATTGAGATCCCTGGGATTCCAACTCCTGTCTTGATTTTAGCTCTCCTCGCGCATTCAGCAGGTCTTTATATGTTAACTTTTTCGTGATGTTAAATAATTTGGGGTAGGTCAAAGCTTCTGGAGGCGATATCCAACAAGGCATTTTGATATAATATTTTTTGCTAATCTTCTCCCAATTCCGAATTAAAATGTTCCTTATGTAGTGCCGAGTGAACCATTTACTTTGGGGGGGTGCTATCCCGCCAGAGTGCCACATGCCAACCTTGTTGCAAATCATGGCCTTCTATCCTAAGGAGATGATTATTGCTTAAGATGATCCATTCTTTGATCCAAACTAGTAAGGCGGCTAAATAATAATTCTCCCAGCACAGTAGACCCAGACCCCCCCCCCTTCTTTTTTCTCCTGGCATCATTTTCTTTTTAATCCGGGGTTTTTCCCCCTGCCATATAAATTTAGTTACTACCTTGTTTAAGTCTATAAAAAAATTTTTAGATAAATTGGCTGGGGCTGTTTGAAAAAGAAAATTAAATTTCGGTAGAACATACGATTTTATTGTTGCTACCCTTCCCAGGAGTGATAGTTGAATTTTACCCCACTTATCAAGATCTTTTCTTACCTGGGTTAGTATTTTAATATAGTTATCCTCCTGGATGCTCGAGCACCTACACTTTAGCCATATTCCCAGATATTTGATTTTACTAACTACTCTAAGTCCTGTTGCTTCCTCTAAGTCCTGTTTACCTTTTTCTGAGATGTTCTTGGTTAGAATATTCGTCTTTTTATTGATTAACAGACCTGCTACAGCCCCAAATTCCTCAATTTTCTCCAACAAAGATATACAAGATGTTAAAGGATCTTCCAAGATAAAGGCCATATCGTCTGCAAAGGCCTGGATTTTGTATGTCTGCTTTCTAATTTTAAGGCCTTTTATTCCTTCCACAGTTCTTATTTTACGGAGTAAAGTCTCTAGTGATAGTATGAAAAGCGAGGGGGAAAGAGAACACCCCTGTCTTGTACCTTTACTGATAGGGAATTCTTCTGATAAATCCCCATTTATCAATAATCTAGCAGTCTGTTTAGAGTAAATAGCTTTAATTACATTCAAAAATTTTTGTCCAAAGCCCATATGTTCTAATTGTAATAGTATGAACTCCCAACTGACCCTGTCAAATGCTTTCTGGGCGTCAATAAAAACTAAGGCAATCTGTTTACCTGGATGATTTTCATAATATTTGAGTACATTTAACATACTCTCAAATTATCTCGTAATTGTCTCGACGGCAAGAACCCGTTTTGAACAATATGTATAAATTTGTTTAGGAAACCTTTTAACCTATTTGCTAGAATTGCTGTAAATATTTTATAATCTGAACTCAGGAGGGATATCGGTCTGTAATTTTTTATATCTTTCGGAGGAGGGTCTTCTTTAGGTATTAAACTAATATTGGCCTCCCTCCATGAATGGGGAATGTCAGCTTTTCCAAGCACCTCATTAAATAGATCCTTCGTATGTTCCCCTATTACTTCAAATAATTCTTTGTATAACTCAGCTGGGAGTCCATCCGTGCCTGGAGTTTTAGAATTCTCCTGCTTCCTTACTGCTTTTTCAATCTCTGTCAAAGTTATATCCTCTTCTAAAATTTGTTTCGTCAAACTAGGTATCCTAGGTAAGTCCGAATTCTCTATATACATTTTTGCCTTTCCTGCCAAAATCTCCTCTCTTCTATATAATTCCTTATAAAATCCATAGCGATTCTTTCTTTCCCTCCCTTATCTCTTATTAGATTCCCATCCTTATCTTCCAATTGTTCAATTCTTCTGCTCTGTTTTTCCTTTTTTAATCTAAATGTTAGCCATCTCCCTAATTTATTGGCTGACTCAAAATGTTTCTGCTTTGCCGCCTTTATCTTATCCTTCATCACATCAAGATCTAAAAGATTGAGTTGGTGTTTCAACAATATTATCTGTTCTTTTGTTTCAGTGGCCAATGGATTATGTTGCAATTGTTCCTCAGCCTTTGTTAATTGATTTAATATCTCACCCCTATCTTGTTCCTCTCTTTTGCGTTTAATAGCATGTATTTAATAATTAATCCTCTTATGAATGCTTTGGCAGCATCCCACACTATTTGAAGGGGCATTCCTGGTGTCCTATTTTCTGGAAAGAAGAGATTCACTTCTATCTTAAACTTTTGCATAAATTCAGGTTCTTTCAAGATCTCCGGTCTCATCATGCGCCTCTTCCTATTCTTCCCTACCTTCTTTAAAACAGCTAGTACTGGGTTGTGTTCTGCCCAGTCATTCGGCATGATCTTAACCTCCATCACTTGAGTACTAAGCTCTTGCGACACCCAAATCATGTCCAGTCTGGACCACGATTTGTGCCTGGGAGAGTAATAAGTATACTGTTCAACCATCGGATTATGCTCACGCCAAATATCTTTTAATCCCAATTTATCCTTCATTTCATTACAAATGGCTGGTAAAATCCTCTTGTCTTGTCCTCTATTTTCCCCTTTTTGATTTTCCCCGTTTTATAATCCCATGTCCTGTTGACTACTGCATTAAAATCACCTAAGAGACATACTTGCTCGTATTCCAGATCTCAAATTTTCCATTGCACTTTCTGAAAAAAAGATCCCTGTTTAGTATTGGGAGTGTAAATTCCTATTAATAATACCTTGCTCTGTAGTAATTCCACTTCCAATATTAAGAGTCTTCCTTCATCATCTGAAAATAGTTGTTTCGGCGAGAGATGTTCTTTTACATAGATTGCTACTCCTCTCTTTCTCTCCTCTGTGACCGCTACAAATAATTTCCCTGCTTTTGGACATTTCAATAAATTCGATTGAGATAACTTGATATGAGTTTCTTGCAAGCATGTTATATCTATTCTAGCTTTAACAATTTTCGATAAGACACATCTTCTCTTTGTCGGAGCATTGATGCCGTTGACATTCACCGTCAGTAACCTCACTCCTTGGTCCATTTTTATCTATTAATCCCTTTAGTTTTAGATGTCAGGCGAGTCTCTATTCCGTTCTCTTCTACTCCTCCTTCCCCCTTCCTCCCATCTCGTTTCCCTTTCCCATAATATACTCGTGCTCCTCCTTCAGTTCTCCAATCATCCTTCTGATCCTCCTTTACTGTTTCTTTATCTCTTTGCTGTTCACTAGGTCCAAAAAAGTTTTCACAGAAGTCCTGTGCATCTTGTAAATTCTCAATTTTAACCTTCCGATCCAGCCACGTCACCAGAAGTCCTTCAGGGAGCAGCCATCTATATGGCGCATTATGTTTCTTCAATTGCGAGGTTATAAATTGATAATTCTGTCTCTGCTCCCGCACCCTTCTAGGTATCTGTTTTAAGATTGTAATCTGGCGACTTTTGTAGGTAACATTCTGGTCTCTAGCCTTGTGGAAAGTTTCGTCCCTAAGCGTCTTTGTAGCAAGCCTCACATGGATTTCCCTAGGCAAGTTGTGGCATCTCGCATAGTTAGTATAGACGCAGTAGGCTTCATCTATATCACAATAGACTTTTTCTTTTCTTTTTCCAACTACTTCCGCTATCACTTCCCCCACAATCTCATCAAGCCGTTCTTCTTTATCCTCCACCACATTCTGAAGACGTAGAAAAAAGGCGGATTTCTCCATCTCTAAAAATACCATTTCATCTTCCAGTTTTCCAACCGCTTGCACGCATTATGTTCTCACCTCTCCATCTGGGCCTCCACTCGTTCAGTAGTTTTTTCCACCTCTTTCCGGTGGTCTTTGTGTTTGGTTAAGGTTGATCTCATTTCTCCCAGCGTTTCTTTAACTTGTTTAATCTCTCCTCTTAAGTCACTCATTTCAATTTTCAAATCATCAAAGTTTTTAGATGTCGATTCTTGATTTTTCTCCATTATTTCCTGAATATTTTGAAACATCACCTGGATTCCTTGCATCGTAACAGGTTTCTCTACTATTGACAAGCTTTCAGATGATTTTCTTACCCCTGGGGGAGTTGTAATAGGAAAGGATGCTGCTATTGAGGCTACATGTTTCTTCATCACTTTTGTTGATGTCACTGTAGTAGACATGTTAGCTAAGCAAAAGAGATTTTTCCAAATTATCATGCACTGATATTAAAGAGTCTGCTTAGGATTGCACAGTCAGATCCGCTTTTCCTTTTATTTAAATCCCTTGTTACTATTCAACCTCAGTTATTTAAAACAAAAATCAGTTCAAAGTTAACCTATCAATCAATGATTAATTACAAAATATATTTAGCAAACACTACATTATATCAAATACTTTGTTCTTAATATAATCTTAAACTTATAAAGTGTACAAACTATGTAATAGACAAAATTATAATAAATAACAGATCAAGATAAATAATTAAATAATCAATTAATCATCAATTGTTCATAATTAATAAAAGTTGATAAGTATAAATTAACTTCAATTAAAATTAATTAACCTTTGCACAATATATTCTACAGTAGAGTAGAAGAGTTAATGGGGGTTCAGAAGTGGACTATTCCAATAAATTGAAGTAAGAAGGTTAAGTGGGAGAGGTCTCACTGTTAATAATCCTGAAGAGGAAGGGAGGTCAGGAAGAGAGTCACCCACTAATCATCGTCATCAATTTCAAAGTAACTATTTCAGAGAGTCATTACTCTTTTTTTTATAAAGTTCCTCTTGATTGTTGCCACCGCTACACAAGTTCCACTCTGACACTCATTCCAATTAAAGGGGGTATCGTTCTTCCGTTTCACCAAAATTCCACAGCAGTGAGAAAGTTGAAGAGCAAGTAAATAAAGGCTTCCTTCACTTACAAACTTGGCTGCCGCTATTTCATTTATTCACTACATGGTCCCTTCAGTGCCAAATCCAGTCCCCACTCTTTTTCTTCCTTTTCCGTTCAGTTCCGTCTCATCTCCGTGCCGGTTAAAAACGCAGTGTCATTGGCTTTGAGGCCGCTATTCTGCGGCCCTCTTCTTGTCCTCTGGATCCTCGGGGCATAGACTTCGTTGCGGCAAGGGGTCGCACCCCCCTCCTTGCCTCCAAAGAAAGCCCCTCCACTTCCCCAGCCTCTCCAGGGCTAAGAACGGCAAAGTAAAGCCACGGAGGCTCGAGAAAAACACTCGGTATAGAGGAGCCAACACTGCACCGGTCTTTCCCCTCTGACAGCTGCACTGGAAGTCGTCATTCTTACTTTTTCTTTCCATCCGTCATCTCCCCCCACAGCTATTTAGCCGCAATTTCCACGCCAGGGTAATTTTAGTAATTGTTTAGTAGTTGAAAATATTTAGAATTTTCTTTTTATTGTCTGTGGGTTAGCCGATCACTCACCCAACACCAGCACTCTGTCCAAATCTTCCCTCCTGCTCATCACTTGCTCCAGAGGCTCCCGCTTCATGGTGATTCACTCTGATTGCTGCCGCCCCATCACTGGCTCAGAGAGAGTTTCTCGGGCTATCCAAGGGACTTGCCTGTCCCTCTTTAGACACCAAGCTGCCTCTCTTTCTTCGCTGTCCTTACAGGACAGCTTCGGTCCGAAGACCCCCTGGTGATGGTTCATCTGGCTGGATTTTTCCAAGCTCGTCGGAGCCTGACATTTTTCCCAGCCAGTACTGCCACACTGCTTCCGGATTCTCCTGAATTATGATAACCTTAAGAACCGCGGTGGCGCAGTGGTTAGAATGTAGTACTGCAGGCTACTTCTGCTGATCACTGGTTGCCAGCAGTTTGGCAGATCTGGTCACCGGTTCAAGGTTGACTCAGCTTCCATCCTTCCAAAATCTGTAAAAATGAGGACCCAAATTGTTGGGGACAATATGCTGACTCTGTAAACTGCTTAGAGAGGGCTGTAAAGTACTGTGAACCAGTATATAAGTCTAAGTGCTGCTCCTATAATCTCACAAGGTAAATTATGTGAGGGGGGGGGGACTCCATCTTCAATCTATGGTTTATTTCATGATTCCTGATTATTTGTTACTGAATATAGAAAGCTAAAATAATAAAAATTTGAACCAGCCAGGAAAAGTATACTTCTTACACTTACCTCTTTTGATGAAGAGATCACAGCTATATGGTCATCTCCTGAGAATCAGTGTGAGAAACATCATTGGGGCTGCCAGTGTTTATCTCTACTTGCAAACAGCCTTGCAATCAGAAAACAATGTACCACTTCGTTAGTACATTTTGTCTCCTTTGCATCTCTATTCACAGTGCTGCTTGAAATTACTTCTTATGTATTTTACTTTATATTTGTCTGACCAACTCTTCTTTTCCTGATTTTAAAGCATTACGCTGCTGTTATTCCTCCCTTAGATTTTAAAGCTAAAGGCTTTAATTCTAAGGGAAGAAACTAACTAAGGGAAGAAATAACTCTGGATAGCTTTCAGTAAATTATGGTTCTGCTGAGTTTTCTCCTTTTCTTCTTTTCATTTTGTTTTAGCAACAAGGAAGCAGTGGAAAAAAAGTTTATTAAAGTCAGTTCCATCATGCATTACCTTTCTAATAGCCTTCCAACAGACACTTGAATTGATAATAGTAGAGCAAAACACATAAGATACAGTAACCTGAATATTTTTTTAATTCTATATTATTCTTTTGCCGTCTTTAAAATATAAACTTAAAAGCATACTAATTGTTTTATTGATCTATAAACAAAACTGGGATTCTTTCAGTTTAAAGTGTGGACTGCAAATTAAATGTACAAATTAATAAGCAAATAAGTATATCAGTTAAAATATGGCACAACTAGATGAGTTATCGTACTTTTTAGAGTATAAAATGCACTCCCCTCCTAAAAGTGGGTGAAAATTGCACTGCATCTTATATACTGAATGTTGCCGAAGCCCTGCTCACCCACTGGCACGCAGCCTATGGCCATTTTCTGCCTCCATGCGTCACATTTTCAGCCTCCGCACGCCCTGTTTTAGACCCATTTCAGGCTGCGGGGATTGCCACAGCACATTGGCGCCTCCATGCATCTCGTTTTTGGCCTCTGCGCACCCCTTTTTTGGCCTCCATGCATCACACTTTCAGCTGGTTCCAGGCGGCGGGGAGCGGCTGCGATCCCTGCCACCTGGAACTGGCCAAAAATACGACGCACGGAGGCCAAAAATGCGAAGCACGGAGGCGGCGATCAGCGGTGATGTGCTGTGGCAATCCCCACAGCCTGGAACAGATCTAAAACAGAATGTGTGAAGGCCAAAAATGCCATGCGCAGAAGACAAAAATGTGATGCATGGAGGCAGCAATGGGCTCTGGTGATCCCTGCAGCCAGGAACAGCTGATTGCCAGTGTTCCAGGAGGCTGATCCAACCGCCACTCAGCTGTTTGTGCTAAATCAGGCTGTGATAACCAGGCTATTTGCTGTTTGCTGCAAGTACGCTATCCAGATGAATGCCAATGGATGCTGGTAGACAGAGGCAGATTTTTTTTTCTTGTTTTCCTCCCCAAAAACTAATGTGTGTCTTATACTCCGGAGGGTCTTATACTCTGAAAAATACGGTATATTTTTTTCTCTCTTCTCAGCCTTGTAAAGAAACAAAGAATCGGTAATTGAGTTTTTTTTAAGTTGGGCAAAGTGACAGTCCTTTTCTTCCTTTTTCCTGACTAGAAAAAAAGCCATCTCGGGTTCACACATGGTACTAAGCTTATAATGTAATTGGGTTGATTTTGGCAACAGGTAATGAATGAAGTCATTAAAGCTTAACATTACGTAGAATCCAAGCCACAATAGTTTATACAACAAACATGATTAAATCCTCATGTAGTAAATGCAGTTGGGAAGAATGGTTTGGTTCACATTCAATATTAAGCTTTAAATTCTGTATATAAGCCAATGACTGAGTTTTATCCATTACACTACACCAGAACTACTCAAACAACATTATAACTTAATGTATGAAGCTACCCAATGTGAATCTGCCTAAACAAAACATATTCTTTCCTACATAACTAAGCTAGTATGAAGTACTTGAAATTGTCTTTGTTTCCAGAAAGGGTTAGTGCTGTTAATGCAGAATTGTTTTCTAGAGGCAGAATCAGATACAGAAAAGGTTTTTATACATAGACTCTGTTGTTATGAAAATTGGACACTGACCCAACTTACATGACTACCTGTGGTGATCATTGATTGCCCACCTGAGGGCAATATATTTAGTTGACAGCATTTTACAGCAAAGTTATATTTGTAAAAGTAGAATTATTTAGGTTTTGAGTGAATATTTCTAAATAGGTTCTTAGTGTTTTCCTATGGTTAGCATTCACAGTGTTTTATTATCAGAACCACTTTAAGTATCTATAAAATTGCATTTTAAAATTAGTTAATTTACAGAAATAAAATATTGCTAATAGCAAACTCCAGAAACCTAGCAATTATATAGGATTTCAAAGATACTTGATACAACAGCATGTTTTTCCAATCCCTTTAGAGTTCTTTTGGGTGACGTTTATGAGGATTATTAAATGTAGTAGCACTGGTAAAATTTGGAAATTCAAAATTATCTTTAGAAAAGTTAAACAAATAAAAATATGAAGCAGCAGATTAATACTTTTTGCTAACAAATTAGAAACTTTTGTATATATTTAATTTATTTTTTATTCCTTTCACAGGAACTGGACATCTGAACTACAGTACTGAAGTAGATAACAAGATTAATTATAGAAGTAACTTTGTATTAAATAATGCTATCAAGAATTGAAATGGAAAAATAGATCTAATACTTTAACTTTTCTTGATAAAGATAATTTTATTTTTAGTAGTATAATGTTGCAGGTCTTTTCTACAGTTTTAATAATGCTTTTCAAAAATAGCTTTCAATTGAACATTGTAGGATTGTCATTTTCTTCCTTGTAAAGAGAAGTCTGAGGAAAAAATCCCACCTGAAGGAAATCTTTATTTATTATCATTTTTCCTCTAAGCATGGTTTTGTTGCTAGGAATTGTTATACATAAAGTTTATATGTTTAAAGTTTATTGCTTATATAATAAACAAACAAAACAATTATTTACAGCCTGTGATATACTAAACCTTGTGCCTTTCCTAAGATCTTTGGGTCCATGTACTTTTGAGCTGATATGATGATGGGACCTTTAAGCATCCTCTCACTATCTACATGTACAGGACAAGCAGATTCCATGTGGAAGAGATAGTCCCTAAGGTATCCTGGTGCCAACTCCTATAAGGTTTTATATATCAAAACCGCATTCCAGATTGAACTATTGTAGAAAACCCACCAATAATTACTATTGTTATAGTATAGGTCAGTGATGGTTAACCTTTTTGGTGCCGAGTGCCCAAAGTGTGCATGCAAATGCGCACCCACATGCCTAAATCCCCCCCAAATGCAATGCAAGCACGCCACCCATGCATGTGTCCCGCTCTCATACATGTCCCCCCCCCGCACATGCGCGTCCCCCACACATGCACCCTGCCCCTTCCGCCATTTTGGCTTCTAGGTTGGTGCAGGAGGCTTTCCAGGCCCAAAACCGGGTGCAGGGGGCAAGGTTTTGGGCCTGGAAAGCCTCCACCAATATGCGCCCTGCCATCCCACGCATGTGCGGTAGGGACCCGAAGACCTGGTGGGAGGTGCGCGCGCATGCGTGGTGGAGCTGGGCTGGGGCAGTGGCTGACGTGCCTGCAGAGAGGGCTCTGCATGCCACAGGTTTGCCATCACAGGTATAGGTATTACATTATAATGGCAATTTTTACCTGTTACCATTCTGATTGCCATATTTAATGTCATTTGTATTTTCCAGATCATTTTCAAAGGCGATTCTATAGAATGTGTTATACAGTATAATCTAGTATAGGTAGTCCTTCTTCAAAGAAGACATTGTTATGCTGTTCATCTATGAACACAGAGGTTGCTTTGCAGTCCCATTCTGGAAGCACAGAGTGTAGCACAATGGGAGCACCAGAAGTCCATTTTTACAATTGTGGGTGTTATTCTGGGCTTCCACTCACAATTTTCTACCAATTTTTGGAAGAATCTCTCCTCAACACTGGCATAGGCTTTGCAGCACAGTATTTGCTAGTGGGTTCTGTCAGCAGCCGCAGTTTCTATTTCTCTTGGCTGGATGTCACAGTGGCATAGGGTTTCCTCCACAGTGTCTTTGTAGCACTTGTGTGGATGACCTTGAAGTCTCCTTCCAATCTCCAGTTCATCACAGAGCAACTAGTGAGGCATACAGTGGCCTTCCATTCCGATATTGTGTCCCAGATGTCTAACCATGTGGTAAAAGACGGTGAGTTATCTCCAGGGCTTCAATGAAATGGGGCCACCAGCCTATGCTGGAGGAAGACTTCCCAAGTCATATCTATTTACTAATGACTATCCCTATTCTATTGATGATAATCACCTGAAATAAAGTAATCTCTCCCACACAATGGAGATAGGTAAGACACTTATACGGTATTGGAATAACCAAGGATCAGACAACTCTTCTCTCAAGTTCCTGTTTCCCATGCTGTTGCTTGCAAGGCCAGTGCATCAAACACATATTTATCTCTTTAATATTGCCGTTCATATTCCTTGCATTTTTGAAGAAACAAAGAATATGAATCCAACCTGAAGCTCATTTTTCTGTGTTTATACACAGACTTATATAGACATCAGCTATATGGGATAGGCACATAAGTCACAGATCTTTTGAGTGAAATTGCTAACTTGTGGCTGAGTGGTGTAAAAATCTCTTGTTAGTGTCTGCATGAAGGAAAGATTTGGTATCTTCCTAAACATTTCAAATAGAATATTAGAAATATATACAAGTAACAGTTAAAATAGTTTATTTGCAGAGGACAGGATTACCTTCAATCATGTCCTGCTCCTTTGTGTTTTTCCAGATTCAATATGAAATAGACATGAATATTAATCATCAAAATATATTAATGATTTAATATGATATTTACAAGTTGATACGATTTTAAAAATAATTTTATTAAAACCACTTTCTATAGGGTAGGAAGCATCTGTTACAATAAATCAGGATATACATCATGTTAATGACAATGTTCCGACTGATGAGCCCAACCCAAGCAAGCACCTTCAAGATTCATTGATGTCTAAATGCAAAATGCAAAACTTTATTGAGTATATCATTTCGGCACTTTTGAAGGAAAAACCAGCTCTACCTAATTCTCATGCAAACCCACATAATTACAGTATAGATTTCTCCCCCCTGTTAGTGCAGGTCACATTGTCCAATTGAATGTCATTTTATTGTTATGAGAAAAAGTCTCTGGTCTTGGCAAACACTTGCGGAAGTTTCCTTGGCTCTCACGGCTCTGCCACTTGAAGTCTCGAGCCTGCATTCCATCTTGCCCTTCCCTCTCTCCTGGTTCTTTGGCAAGTTGAGAAGTGATAATGGTTGCAATTGCAACAGCATACATGCTTCGAGCTTGACAGGTAGGTTTCTTGAGGGACTAGGCTGAAAGCAAATGCAGAAGAATCCCAAGAAATAATTTATTGTAGCAAACATTCATTATGAAAGAATTGTAGCAGGCAGTGAACATCTAATATAAGTTCTATTTATAATCTCAAATTTTTTTGCATCTTTTTTGAGTAGGATACTTTGTGGTAAATGTAGTGCCAGGGTAGTTTACTTTTGCATGTGAGAACTGTAATAGATCAAAGGAACAGTCTAATTTTCTTTCACATCCCAGTAATTTGATCAGATATATCTAAACATAAGGGTTCACTTATATTTTCCTGTTTTTGTCCTAAACATTGGTCTTGAGGCACTTCAGTGTGAAAAACCTGTTTGGTTATATAGTGCTAATGCTATGCACTCCTAGAATAGCTTTCAGATTTCAAGAATTCAGTCTATTTTCTGAAGATTGCAGATGCTTCCCTCCTGTGTTGTGGCTGTCAAAAGTAAAGCACCAGACTGTCTCAAATCCCATGTTTATTTTCTCTAATTACTGACTGATAAAAATGAAGTTGTATGTTGTCATTTTTATATTATATAATAAATTGACCTATAAGTACTTTTTTCAGTAAGTAGGGAAGCTTAATGCTTTTGTTAAGTCATGATTCTCCATTCCATCGCCATACACTAAATAAATTCCATTCCATTAATTTTTATTATTTCTATTAGATTTTTATCCCACTTTATCTACTATCTCAAGGTGCTGAACATTTGTAATACTCCTGTTTCTTCCCCACAACAACTGTCTGAGATGGGTTGAGAGAGATTGACTGGCCCAAAGATGTATATTGTCCTTTATTGAAACTTTGATAAGAAAATGTAAAGAATCATAGAGATAACTTGTTGAAGGAATACCATACACTACACTACACTACAGTTCTTTATTGGCCAAGAGTGATTGGACATACAAGAAATTTGTCGGCTTCCGCTTCCGGTTCCGCTGGCGACAGACTTTGATCGGGCTAGCTCTGGCCCCAGAGTCTGATCCCCCCCATCTGGAGGCCCTTTGGGCCAAGCGCCCCATTATTGGGGCGTTTGCCGTTTGAGGGCGGCTCGCCAGGGGTCCCCTGCCTCACTTCCAGGGGCCGGGAGGCCGATGCTGGCGCGCCCGAGGCTCCAGAGGGGGCGGGAGGCGATCGGCGGCTTTTTTTCAAGGCCGCCGAGGCGCCACAGCGCCTAAGGGGACCGGTGCTACCTAAGAAGGCACAACGGACTGTACTGACTGATTGCAGAGTGGAGCAGGCATCCTGGAGGCGAGAGGGGGGGTTGGAGTTTCCCCCCCCCTTGTAGCTGGAAAGGTGCCGTGGCAGAGAACTAGGGGGAAGGAGATGGGGTGAAACCCCTTACCTTTCTGACTTTTCCTTGGAGGATGGCTGTGGCAGAGTTTCTTGGAGAGGTCTGGTGGCCCCTCCCCCCCGGCAGACAATGGCGACTGTCTGACTTCCTGCTTCTTTATTTATGATTGAAGACAACATTCTCCTCTGGCTTCCTGTTTGACCTACTCTATACTTCGGACTCGTTGCTCCTGTGAGCGCCCACTGGTGGACAGTTGAAAAATTACTTTGATTGCGAATCCCTCTTTCTTCTCTGGAGGTTTGCCCTTTGATTTCTCATCTTCTACTGATCTAAGATGGCTAAGGGCCACAAATCAGCAGCAACTGACCTGGGGAAAATTTTGGAAAGACTGGCGATATTGGACCAAAAGTTGGACAAGTTAGATGACGTCCAAAAAGGATTATCTGAAATTAAATCTGAAATGACACTTATGAAAAAAGATTTAAATGATGTTCAACAGCTGGCAGAGCAAAACAAGAAGAAGATGGGGGGTCTGGAGGGGGAGGTACGGGCACTCCAGAAGGTGGAGGATGGGAGAGGAAATGCAATGTTAACCTTACAATTGGATAAGATGTCTTATTTTCTCAGGTTCCAAAACGTGGAACAACTTGACCAGGAAAATTTGAGAGAAGTGATGGTTAAAATGTTGGGCGAATTTTTAGAAAGAGATTTGGAGTCTATTGGAAGGGATGTGGACTTGGTGTACAGAGTAAACTCACAATTTGCAATTTTACATAATCTACCAAGAGAGATTCATATTAAATTTGTGAGAAGGGAACTGAGAGATGAGATATTGAGAAAACAAAGACTGGGGGCGCTGGTGTACAGGGGCAAGGAGATCACCATCCTGAAGCAGATTCCCAGACAGGTACGAGAATTAAGAAGAAAATATTATTTTTTATCAAATAAGCTGTACCTCAAGGGAGTAGGTTTTAGGTGGCTGATTCCGGAGGGTTTGATGATTTTTTGGGAGGACAGTAAGAAGAAAATTAATAATGTAACGGAAGCTAAGGCTTTTTTTGACCAACATAAATCCTTCCTAGGTGGAGAAGATACAGGAGCCGAAGAGGGGGAAGTATTAGATGATCAAGGAGCGGAGGCGGACGGAGCTGTTGCGGCCCGGGAGGGGGAGGGAAGCCAGACCATGGTTTTAAGAGCCAGAACTAGGAAATGAAGAAAGGAGGGGAATCTATTGTTTAAGGTTTTTTTAATTGACATTTTTCTTTTCTCTCTCTTCTTTTATTGTATTTTGTATAACACTCTTTTTTTTTGTTTATATAATTTTTATATAACCTGGTTGTTTGTTTTGATTTAAGATAATAATGTCTGTTGTGTGAGAAATTTAAAAAAAGAAAATAATAATTGAAATATCTTTTTATAAAGATATTGAAAATTCAACATATTGTAAACTATAATATTGTATATTCTTAACCAATAAAAACTTTTTATTTAAAAAAAAAAAAAGAAATTTGTCTTTGGTGCATATGCTCTCAGTGTACATAAAAAGAAAAGATACATTCCTTAAGAATCATAAGATACAACACTTAATGATAGTCATAAGGTACAAATAATCAAATCATACTAAAAAACAAAATCATGAGAATACAGCAACAAGTTACAGTCATACAGTCATAAGTGGGAGGAGATGGGTGATAGGAATGACGAGAAGATTAATAGTAATAGTAATGCAGACTTGGATGAATTGTTAAGTGAGGAAAAAAATGATGCCTCTATCCTGAGAAAGTGAAAAGCAGAAAAAGGAAATTCTGTCTTGATTTTATTTGGTATAACAGTGGACAAAAATAATCTGACAAGCTTTATAATTCTGTTATATTCTACAGCAATGAACTACCATCAAGTAAATTGTTATTTTTTCCTCCCCTAGCAACTGATCCATTCAAGGTTATTTCTACATTACTATATAGAATATACAGATTTCTAAAATGTAAAAAAAAATTATGTAACAGGTATGCATTATAAAGTAGCAAAGCTTTTACCAGCTTTATAATAGTTGATTTTTTTCTTTAGAATCTTCTCTTCTACAACCTCTTTTTTAATTTGCAAAACAGTCCTCAAGACCTAGGATTTTAAGTAGAAGTAAACTGATCCAAGGAGTGTTTTCTTCACATGACATGGGCTACATAGAAGTAGTTTATATTGGATCTTGGTCCTAATGCAAAAAAGTGACTTGAATGAGGGTGGCCAAGATGACAGAGGCATGTAGTTGTGCCCGTCATGGTTAGAACAAAGACATCTTTCCTGATTCTGCATTTCCTTATACTGCATTTTTAAGGATGCATGTAAAAACTTTTAGTTTTCTCTACAAATGGATAGCCATTCGGTTTCATTTCTAGGCTTCTTCTGTACCTGTTTTCAGTCTAGCCTCTGAAGGAGAAACTTAACATGATGTATATCATGATTTACTATTGACAGTCCTTAGTCATTATCCATTACCAGTGCTTTTGATTATTTGCAGATGACATTTCTGCCTACCTGTGATTCTCTCTGACTAGTAACTTCATTGGTCTCCAACAAGAATTCTACTACCGGTATGGTGGTCTATGATTTTTGCATGTAAAACAAAACATTCTGAACTGAAATATGACTATTAGGATGCATTAATTTTTAGTGTTTTGAACAACAGATTGAGTACACACTCAGGAGTGCCCTGATATTAAACTACAAGCTCTGTGGACAGACATTGTTTATGCATGGGATCTTTGATGACTAAGGAAAGGGGAAATGGCAGCTTGGAATGTGTGTGGTTAGTGATGGGAGAATAGTGCTGACAGACAATAGCAGATAGCCAGGTGTGAATTTCTACTTATGACATTGGGCCTTAGCAATCAGGAGTTCTGCTACTGTAGCAGCCTCCCTGACTGCTCTGCCTGAGGATATCACCAGGCTGGTGGTAAAGTTCTTTGAAGGCAGTACACAAATATCGCAGGCTCAACTGACACTTACTGGGTTTTGTCTCGGCATGAGCTGGAGTTGAGGGATGTTGCTTTCTGTCTCGTCATGGACAAATCATTACCTTGTGAACCTGGAGTTTATTTTAGCAACCTGCCCCCACTTGCAGGGAAATGGGGTCTCTTCTGTTGGTCTGCCAGAGGACTCTAAAGGACTTTTTTTAGGTTTCAGAAGGACTTTCCTAAGGATTTGATACAATTTGACGGAGGTTTCAGTTGCCACTAGGAATAAAGCTACAGTAACAGTTCAAATTGTACCTGTGCAGACTTTGTGCACAGATCCTGGTATCCCCCTGGTTTTCAGAAGACTCGGGAGGATGATGCATCGGACAAGATGCCTAGATCACTGTTGGCAAAAAACTTGGAGCAAACTTGACTGGACACAGGTAATTAGGGCCTATCTATTTCAACATGGGCAACAAAAAAGGCTCATTTCTGTCCTTATTGTGTCCTTTGGATTTTGGCAACCCAGTCCCTTTTGGGTCAGAAGGGATTGATGGAACATTTGTGAGGTTCTATGGACTATTCTTGGGATTCAGTGAATAAAATCACTTGGATTCACTATGTTAGACTCCAGCTGAGCAGGTTCTTTGGAGAACAGTGATGCACAGTCATGTGATATTATCCAGGCTGAGTTCAAGCATGTTAATCCAAGGAAGCGAACAGGATCCTCAAAGCTGTAGGTATGGCTCCCTGTATGTTGCTTTCTACTGATTCTTTAATGTAAGTAGATCCACATGGCAGTAAATTCCTCTTGGAAAGGGGGGGAAATTCCACCTGCTCTTCAAGACACCATCTTTGGATCCAAACAATCTGGATAATTTTTGTTCAGTCATCACCCTTCCCTTTTATGGAAGGTTGTTGAGAAAGTGGTTGGCTTCCAGCTTCATAGGATCCATAGGAAGCAGATTATAAGGACCCTTCCCATTGGCATTCAGATTGAGATGGCTTCAGGGGTGAAATGCTCCCGGTTTGGACTGGATCGCTCGATCCGGTAGCGATGGCAGTGGGTGGTTCAGAGAACCGGTAGCAAAAATCCCTGCCCCCCCCCCCATGCCCAGCTGAGCCGCGGGATCATCAGAGGCTTTTTTTAAAAAAAATTTAAAGCATTTTTTGTACAAACTCTTTGGCCAAAAAACGCTTTTAAAAGTAAAAAAAAAATCCTCTGATGGTCGCCCAGCTCAGCTGGGATCGTCAGAGGATTTTAAAAGCATTTTTTCTACAACCTCTTCAGCTGAAGAGGTTGTAGAAAAAATGGTTTTAAAAGTTAAAAAAAAACGTTGGCCACGTCAACTCAGTCATATTACCCATCCACCCCCACCAAGCCATGCCCACAGAACCGGTAGTAAAAAATTTTACATTTCACCACTGGATGGTTTAGCCATATTTGTTGACTATGTGGTGAGTGTGTGATGGGATGGCACATCCTGGATCTCTCAGTGGCCTTCTGTACCATCACCATGGTGTCCTGACTGATAGGGCTAGGAGAGAGGGGCAACATTTGGCAGTGCTTCTTCAAAAGCTAGTTTCATTCAGTGTGGATGGAAGAGATGTGATTGAGCTCTAAGCCACTGCTTTGCAGGAAGCCCTAGAACTTACCCTTTTCCTCCTTTTTCATTATTTACATAAAGCCATGGGTCCATCAATATGCTGATAATACCCAGTTGTATGCTTCAGCTCTCAGACATCCAAATGAAGTTCTTGAAGTTCTGTCCCAGTGTCTGGATGTTGTGAAGGTCTGGAAGGAGAACAGGTGTCAGCTGGATCTCCAGCATGGGTTTTCCCTTTGATGCTTGCTTGCTATAGTAACCGGGGGGGGGGGGGGATGGCATTGGGGTTTGGGAAGCGTGCTGGTGTGATGAAGGCCCATGTGAACTAAAAGGGAGGTTTGCTCTCAGAAATTACTGCTCTGCTGAATGAAGTTGTTTACACCCAGTCAAGGCCAATTGTCCTAGAATTCCAGATGGCTGAATTTACTTAAAGATGTGCTCCACAACACTATGCGGGACATGGATTGGACATTGAGCATGGGTCCCTGGGGGGAGGGATTTGCGGGAACTTTCAATATGTAACTTTCATGCTTTTTGGTTCAAATCTTGCTTTTCTTTTGCTGCTATCATTTCAAACTCAGTAAAAGTACCTCTTCTCTACTTCAATGGGTTTTCTTTCTTGGATTTTGAATGGAGGCAGGCCTGACAACAGGTTTTATTTCATTCCTGTCGAGTTGTTCTATGTCCATCTTTGATTCTGGACAGGGTGGCGCTGCCCTGTTCAGTCTTTAGATCTTGTGTCCTGGAGTCACAGCTCCTGCTTGAATAGTAGGTGGCAACTGTGGTTAGGATTCTGGCACTGCTTTGTTTTATCCACTAAAATTGCTCCCCTTGCTGGACTGTTCATGATCACTCATGCCTTGGTGACAACCTGAATGGTTTACTGCAACATATTCTACAAGTGGCTGCCTTTGAAGATCATCTGGAAGTTGCAGCTGGTTCAGAATGCAATTACAGACACCATTGTTGCCATAATTACATCAACACAAAGCTGAATTAGCTGCTAGTGTGCTTCTGGTTAGAATTCAAAACACTAGTTTTACCTATAAAATCCTTCTTGGCATAGGTGTGGGTTATTTATAGGATATATTCTTTCCAGTTGTTGGACCTAAAGGGATGGGCAGGAACAAGAAAGGCGGGCATCAGCCCCTGAAAGAATGTCATCTTATGAAACCCCACAACTTGTCCTTTCTGACCAGGTGCCTGTCCTGTGTCTGGTACACCACAGACCCCAAGATCCGATTGGCCCCGACCCTGCCAGTTTTTCATAGAGACCTGGATTGCTCCAAGACCTGGGGTTCAGAAAACCATTGAGTGGTCTTTCTTGATTGTGCAGGTTTACACTCGGCGACCACTGTAGGTCTCTAGTCTTCGTTAAAATTGCTTTTTATTCCTTTAACGTGCTGTTAGGTGTCCTGAATCGCATTCGGAGATGGGCGGCCACATGAGTCGATTTAATAAATATCACAACGAGCAACGCTTTCTCCCGGATGCCACCGGATGCCCGAGGATAGGATGGCCGAGCGGAGCATTCTCGTGCCTTTTCCCTGCTCGTCAGGGCACTGCTGGTCGGCGTCGAGTAGGTAACTGAGCGCCAGCTCACTTGTACTTCCTACCTTGCCACACGAAGGGTCTCGAGAAGGGCGACACCCACCATTCAGCCAGCCCATTCCCTTGCAGCGAACCGCTCCCGCCGCCCCCTTTGCTTGCGTTCCCGCCCTAACGCGCGCGCGCACTCCCGCTCGCTGCTTCCCTCTCGCAGTTCAAGGTGCGATCCGTTTCCCCCCTCTTCCTTTACGTTTCTCGCTAGCGCGTCAGGTGCTTTGTTGTCGTCCCCTTTTCTTCTTTCTGTCGAGAAACAAGTCTCCCCTTCTTCTTTTCTTCGGAGGGCGGGAGAGTTTCAGAGCAGGAAATAAATACAACAGTGCTGCTGTTGTTGCAATGGGCACTGACTAATCGAAAGGAAGCGAAGACGTTGCTCTTTCTGCAATCGGAGAAAAGAAGCTTCCTGTAATTCATCCGACTCCATCAGCTCGGTTGCCTTTCACCACCTCGCAAACTTCAAACTTTCACCCTGTTTGGCGGAGTCCAAACTCGACATAAATGGGTAAGTGTGAAGGTAGACAGAGCTTGGGGTATGTATCTGTCTTTCTCCCTTCCCCTCCCCCTCTTTTTTTGGGCTGAGATTTGCTGCGTGGCTGATCGGGAGGCAGGCCAAATCGGGTGGTCGCTATTGCTATTCGTCTCTTGTGGCATTACAATAGTAATGGCAAGTATCGTGAGACGGAGTAGGACACATCCGAAGGGTGTGTCTTGTATCTCCCTCTATCCGTTTGAGGGAGGGAAAAGGGGCAACATCAGGTCTGTTTTCCCACCCATCCCTAGAGACCTTTAATTGTCTGGTCTGCGCGCTGACTCTGGCCTGGGCACTTGGAGGGGTAGAGGTGGCTGCTGGAAAGGCTTGAATGAAAGCCGGGAGGCCAAATCCATCTCTTGTTAATCACGCGCTGTCAAAAAAGCGGGAGTAGGGAGGGAATCCCTTCCGTGGCGTCGTCGTTGCACCACAGGGGTGGCTGGCATAAGCGCCAGAGACGGAAGACGGCTAGGGGGGTGGGGGGTGGGGTGAAGCAAGAGAACGAAGTAGAGAAAAGATGCCGGGGGCTGGAGCCCGCGAGCGAGCCGCCCTCTCTGGCATCCGGGAAAGGAGCTCTTTTCTTGTCAGTGGTGCGCGAGCGGGCAGGCCCATGCAGAAATTAACCTCCGATATGACAGGAAATCGGATGGGCGTGTTACCCATTTGACTTCTTTCTGTGTCTCTGTCTCTCTCGCTCTCGCTCTCGCTCTCGCTCTCTGTCTCTCTCTGGGACGGGAACTGTGGGCTTTTCCTCCCACCTCCTATTCCCGACACCGCACGAAATGTCTGCTTGGCTGCTTTAAACAGCATCTCCCTTCCTCTTTCTTGTAGAGACGCCTAAAGGGCAATTAGAATGCACAACTTTGCCATTCTTTCTTTACGTGCTCACCTGAATCTGCTCCTGGGTGGAGTGGCAAGCTTTGGGAAAAAGGCCACAGCTATTAACCCTTATTGATCTTGGCAGCCAGTCATCAAGAGGGTACTTTAGGGTTACCAGATGTTGCTTGAAACAGACTCACAGATCAAACTGTGACTGTGGATCCTTAGAGTTGGTGCTCTGGAATATTTCTTCTCCCTCTTTTTTCTTCATCAAAATTCTAGTTTATAATCAGACATACCGTATTTTCCGGCGTATAAGACGACCCCCTACTTTTCCTGTTAAAATATAGGGTTTGGGCTATACTCGCTGTACCCCTCTTCCAACGCACACCAAATAAAAATTAAAAAACATCAGATTTGATTTCAATATGGTAATTTCATTCTCTTTAAAAGCCTTTAAAATCCTCCTCTTCATCATCTGATATCATAAGTACATCAATGACATCTTGTGATACATTTGTAAGGCAGTCATTGTATGGATCTAATTCCGTATCAGATGGTGTGGTCTCAGCTTTGGCTTCCTCTTCATCTTGCCACAAGTAGTCGTCCTCCATACCATCTAATGAATTTGATATGCCACACTTCTTGAAAGACCTGATTACTGTTTCTGCATCAATATCATTCCAGGCTTTTATGACAAACTTGCATAAAACATCCAACTGTGGAGCACGCATGTTTCCTCCTTTTGTGAATGACTTTTCGCCGCTAACCATCCACTCATTCCACTGTTCTTGAATGCGATCTTTAAAGGCTTGTTTAGGCATACATCCAGTGGCTGTACCAACGATGTCAATCCTGCAGGAATAACTGCCGCATCTGTGTTTATTCTTGCAAGCCTTTGCTTGGAGTTGGGAGTTAAATGAACCCTGAACATATCCCACATCAGTAGACTACGTTTTTGAAGAAGTCCACCTGGTCGCCTGCATTACCCCTTCTTCATCCATCCAGCCTTTTTCATTCACATGTACAAAACAACCAACAGGGAATTTGAGTCTCAGCATTGTTTTTCTTTTAAAAATAATCATTGGTCTCAGTTTGGAGCCATCAGCTGTGCATGCTAGTACCACTGTAAAACTGGACTTCTCCTGTCCTGTTGTTTTAATTTAAATTGTTTTTTCACCTTTTGGATGGACAGTTTTATTTCCAATCATATCAAAATTCATTGGAGTTTCATCCATATTTCCGATACTACTTAACGCATAGCCATGTTTATTGCACTGTTGTATTACATATCAATGGAAACTATTTACTTTAGCATCAAGATCTGCAGGTAATTTTTGTGTAATTTTCGTCTTTTGCCTCAGTACCATATTATGCCTTTCCAAGAATCTAGTACACCAGGATACAGTGGCCTTAAATCTGTTGCTGTGATCTGGGTTAGATTTGGCCCACTGAAGTGCAAACAAACGTATTTTATTTCATGTGACTATATAACCGTTTTGGCGATGCTCATTCACCATGTCTGCTACATGTTTTTTGAGTTCCGGCCAATGTGGGGTGCCTCTTCTTAATGCACACTTACCCCTTAGTATACTCTTTAATGCTTTTACATTTGCTTTCCGGTCCCGAACCATCTTTTCTGTTACTCCATATTGTCTTGCAGCAGCACATTTATTATGTTCCATGGCAAAGTTTACAATTTTAAGTTTAAAGTTAAGTTTAAAACATATTTCTTTCTTCTTGCTGGTGGAGCCATGATGGGCTCCATAACACAACTCTTTATTAACAACAAGCTAACTTTTAATAAGGCACACAACTGACAACAGGTGACCGACTGATAGCTGCTTAAATAGCAGCCTGTCAGGCGGAGGGAAACCAATAGGAGAACTGTGTTTTTTCCCGCGAAGAGCCTGCTCCCGTCTTAGCCAATTAGAGTAGGGCGGCAACAGTGATGACTGTGGGTAGGATGTAACCCTGAGGACTTAACAGAACCGGTACAGATACCTACGAGCCAGGCTGCCCATCTGTCAAGGTAACGGCCACGTGTAGTGGCAAGAGGGCTATTTCGTACCAGGTTTTTTTCCTGTCACCCTCTCCTGTCACCCATGCAGCCTTGACGAGATCGGCACAGCTTCCCCTCAATGTTGTTGGCACTCCCGTAGTGTCATTGGTCAGCGCCGGCACCTCAGATTCGGGAAGCTGTGCCGATCTCGTCAAGGCTGCATGCCGTTGAATGCTGGACCCAGCTGGTTGCTGAGCGGAGCTTCCCCCACCATCCCAGGCATCCAGGTGGATATTACCGACGCTCCGACTTTCCCAGCTGACCCCCAGTGATGGCAAGCCCCAGCTGTCTGGGGAAGTCGGAGCATCGGTACTATCCACCTGGATGCCTGGGACAGTGGGGGAAGCTCCGCTCAGCAACCAGCTGGGTCCAGCATTCAGTGGCATGCAGCCTTGACGAGATCGGCACAGCTTCCCCTCAATGTTGTCGGCACTCCCGTAGCGTCATCAGTCAGCACCAGCAACTCAGATTCGGGTTAGAAATCTCTAGCAATGACTAGAGATGGTAGTAGCCACTCTTACCGCTTCCGTCAGTCTGTCAAGGTAGATATTGTAGGCTTATACCCGGCGTATAAGACGACCCCCGACTTTTGAGAAGATTTTCCTGTGTTAAAAAGTCATCTTATACGCCGGAAAATACGGTACTTGGTGAGAAAAATGCCTATTCAGAGAAGAGCAACAAAAAGGTAGTATTAAATTCATTTGGGCTTCCTGTATACTAACCTCTTCAGGAACTTGGATGCAGAAAAGGTATGAGATTTGTTTGAGATCTCTTTTGTGGCATGTTAGCATAATTAAGGCATGACTCAACTATTTATATTGTTATTAGGGTTAAAGAGAGGCAGAAATAGCAGTGCCAGGCCCTAGCTGTCTGAAGGGCAAGGGGGCCTGTTTCCTCCCGAAGAAGGACTGCATTCAGTCATTCTCCTTTTTTGTAAATACAATGACTCTCTGTGCAGCAAATATTCATACTATTAGAAAGTAGAGTGTGCAGCTCTCTTGAAATAGCCAGTACAGTCAACTGATTAGAGGATATTTTGGTTATGTGCACTAATTGTGCTGTATAAAGTATTTCTAGAATTTCAATTGGCAAAGGTAAAATATCTGTTTATTTTGGGGAATTATCCAGTGTCACATAAATGAGTAGGGAAGATGCTTGGGTGAAGAGATTTTTCATGTTTGTTAAAATTTTCAACTATCCAGATTTATATATGCATTTTATTTCATGTGTCCATTGTCTCTATTTTTCACTGCTGAGCTTTAGATGACTGTGATAAAGATCCATCCATTGTGCTGGTACTGTATTTAAAATTTAGTTCAGTTAAAATAATGCGCTAGATTTCTGATAAAAGGATGAAGGCTTGTGAAGCTTAATATGCAACTTTGCAGAATGTAGCTAAATTCTCATATTGTCCTAAACCATAATATGGTTTATTTGATTGTAACCAATTATTGTGTGAACTGATTTTCTAATTTTTAAACCATTATTTTTAACTTCATGTGTTGTATAAAGCAAGATAAAATAAACTTTAAACAAAACAACACTTAGCATAACAAAGTAATGTGTATGTAATACACATTATTTGTGTGACATACAGTAATTTTTCCTGTGTAGTTAGTATGAAAAGAAAAACATGAAATACACTTTCTAATGTTTTGCTGCATAGTTCCATTTGTGGATTTTGAAGCACAGTCCATCAGAACTACACTCTCCTTTTATATTATATATTACTTTATATTATGTAGTTGGACACATGATGGGTAATATTTATGGATTTATGGTTTTTGTTGGTTGGTCTTGAATGGAGTGTCATGACATTTGTTATAAATTTATATTTATTACTGAGTTTCTGCATTTTTTATTCTATTGCTAATCACCCAGAGTTGTATGAACTGTGTGATATGTAAGTATTATTAAATAAATTTCCTAGCAATACCCTGCACACAGTGGTGGGATTCATTTTTTTAACAACCGGTTCTGTGGGCGTGGCTTAGGTGGGGGTGTGGCTTGGTGGTCATGTGATTGGGTGGGTGTGGCTAGCTGGTCATGTGACTGGGTAGGCATGGCTAGCTGATCATGTGACCGGGTGGGCGTGCCTATGTGCATAGGGACTACTCAGAGGGCTGAAAAAAGTCATTTCTGACTGATCCTCTCACTTTTGACCGGTCCTCGCACTTATGACCATTCTCACATTTATGCCCATTGCGGCATTCTTAACAACCGTGTCAATCATTTCACCACTACTTCTCTTCACCACGGTGACAAGATAGGGCGTAAAACGTAAAATGTGAGGACAGTCGTAAGTTCAAGGACTGGTCAAAAGTGCGAGGACCGGTCAAAAATAACTTTTTCAGCCCCCTCAGTAGTCCATATGTACATAGGGACTACTCAGAGGGTTGAAAAAAGTCATTTCTGACTGGTCCTCGCACTTATGACCGGTCCTCGCACTTATGACCATTCTCACATTTATGCCCATTGCGGCATTCTTAACAACCGTGTCACTCATTTCACCACTACTTCTCTTCACCATGGTGACAAGATAGGGCGCAAAACGTAAAATGTGAGGACAGTCGTAAGTTCAAGGACTGGTCAGAAGTGCGAGGACCAGTCAAATATAACTTTTTCAGCCCTCTGAGTAGTCCATATGCACATAGGGACTACTCAGAGGGCTAAAAAAAAGTGATTTCTGACAGGTCCTCGCACTTTTGACCGGTCATCATTTATGCCATCATTTATCTTCTAGTCCAGAGATCTCCAACCTTGGCAACTTTAAGCCTGGCAGTCTTCAACTCCCAGAATTCCCCAGCCAGCTATGCTGGCTAGAGAATTCTGGGAGTTGAAGTCCACAAGTCTTAAAGCAGCCAAGTTTGAAGACCTCTGAGCTAGGACTTTGGGGCTAGCCTTTTGGGGAGGGGATCCCATTCGGAGAGACCCCCTGCCTCTCAGGAAGCATCAGGCCCAGGCAGAGAAAGTTGCCAAGGTTGGAGATCTCTGGACTAGAAGACCTCCAAAGGTCCCTTCCAACTCTGTAATTCTGGTATTGCCAAGCAAGCACAGTTAAGCTACTTAAATCCTCCAGAGCAGGGGTCCCCAACCTTTTGGACCTCAGGGACCAGCAAGTTCATAATTTTAAATTTCGCGGACCATTAATATGAATCCAGCGCGCTGCTTGCTGAAGCATCTGGACTCTCGGTGACAGGATAGGGTCCTTCAGGCACTCTCCCCCCTCTTTCTCTCTCTCTCCCCCCCTCTCTCATTCTCTCTTTCCTCTCCCCTCTTTCTCTCTTTCTCTCTCCCCCTCCTTCTCTCCCCCTCTTTCTCTCATTCTCTTTCTCTCTCCCCCTCTCATTCTTTCTCTCTCCCACTCTTTCTCTCTATCTCCCCCTCTCTCTCCCTCTTTCCCTCTCATTCTTTCTTTCTCTCCCTCTCTCCCCCACTCTCTCTCTCTCTCTCTCATTCTCTTTCTGTCCCCCCTCTTTCTCTCTCTCCCCACTCTCTCTCTCATTCTCTTTCTCTCCCCCTTCTCTCTCTCCCCCACTCTCTCATTCTCTCTTTCTCTCCCCCTTCTCTCTCTCCCCCACTCTTTCTCTCTCCCCCTCTTTCTGTCTCTCTCTCCCCCTCTTTCTTTCATTCTCTTTCTCTCTCCCCCCTCTTTCTCTTTCTATCTCTCTCCCCCACTCTCCCCCACTTTCTCTCATTCTCTTGCAGGGGGCCGATCAGGTGTCTGCAATGGAGAGCAAAATCCAGCTTCTTCTCTCTGCTGTAAGTGCAGCATCAGGATTCCGCCTTGGTATATTTGCGGAGCAAGGCAGCCCTCGTTTCCTGCTGACTTGGAACGGTAAACAGCGTCTGGTTCGGGGAGCAAAGCAGCCAAATTTTGCTCTCCATTGCTCTCTCAGCCCCCTGCAAGCTCTCATCTCTCGAGAAGCCCAAACAAAGTTTCCCTCACCACTTCAGGGAGCGCTCCTTGAGAGACGAGAGCTTGCAGGAGGCAAGCAATGGAGAGCAAAATCCGGCTGCTCCCTGAACCAGACGCTGTTTACCACTCCGAGTCCCAAGCGGCAGGAGATGAGGGCTGCCTTGTGCTGCAAATATACTAAGGTGGAATCCTGATGCTGCACTTACAGCGGAGAGAAGAAGCCGGATTTTGCTCTTCATTGCAAACACCAGATTGTATTGCACCACCTGCAAAAAATTCCAATTGTAGCCCTGCCCTCTAACAGCCCTCCTGATGTTCAACTGTTGTCTCTCAAGGAGGATACTTGGCCATCTTCATGCTTGAAAGGATTCTACAATGTAACAGATGTCTCCCACCTTGGCAGCTTTAAGACTTGTGGACTTCACCTCCCAGAATTCTCCACAATTCCCCAGAATGGGCTAGTTGAAGTCCACAGGTTGTAAAAGAGCCACAATTGCCCAGCCCTGGGCTAGGATAGGCTGACGCCACACGGGTGGGAGGAGAGGCAGGCGAGCCAGCAATTTAACAAATGGTTCGGTGTGCTGCGAGGCCAATAAATTGCAAAAAAACACCGAACCATTTGTTAAATTACTGGCTCGCTCGCCCCTCGCCCTGCCCTGCCCCACTATTTATTGGCAAGGGGGAGGGCGAGCCAGCAATTTAACAAACGATTCTGCCGAACTGCCTAGAACAGGCAGAATCCCACCACTGCCTACACAGGGGCCTTTTTAAACGTTGTTGCTCACTGAGGGACTTTCTGCCTTTTGGATAAACTCCAGCCATCTTAAACCAGAATTTCAATCTAATAATTTACTTAAGGCACACTTCTGTATCCATGCTTTTGATTGCTTTTGATGTGTTTGACTTGAATGTGTAGTTTCTTAGCGTTCTTTTAAATATTTGGGGCTTAATATATTGATTGTCTGTAGACTACCCTCTTGTTATAATTCATACATAATAATCTTGACTCTCAGACTACATCTACATTGTAACTTTAAATCTACATCATAAATTTTCTTCAAATATATTGACCACTGTCTTAGAAATATGAATTTGAACTCTAAGAATTTAAGTCAGTGATGAAATGTAACATTTGTTACTATCAGTTCTGTGGGCATGGCTTGGTGGGGGGGTAATGTGACTGAGTGGGTGTGGCCAACTTTTTTTTTTTAACTTTTAAAACCATTTTTTTCTAAAACCTCTTTGGCCGAAGAGGTTGTAAAAAAATGCTTTTAAAAGTCTCTGACAATCAGACAACTCAGCTGGGATTGTCAGAGCCTTTTAAAAGCATTTTTTCTACAACCTCTTCGGCCAAAAATATGCTTTTAAAAGTAAAAAAACCCAAAGAGGTTGTAAAAAATGCTTTTAAAAGCCTCTGACGATCCCAGCTGAGCCACGCGATCATCAGAAGCTTTTTTTTTTTTACTTTTAAAAGCATATTTTTGGCCGAAGAGGTTGTAGAAAAAATGCTTTTAAAAATAAAAAAGCCTCTGATGATCGCGCGGCTCAACTGGGCATGGGGATGAGGCAGGGATTTTTGCTACCGGTTCTCCAAACCACCCACTGCCATTGCTACCGGATCAGGCGATTCGGTCCAAACCGGGAGCATTTCACCCCTGATATAAGTACAATTGAAGGATATATTTAAAACCTTGATCCCAGTTTCATTACATGAAAGAAAACACAATATAACTGGTCCTTGACTTATGATCACAATTGAGCCCAACTGAAAGTCAGCATATTGCCCCCAACAATTTGGGTCCTCATTTTACCCACCTCGGAAGGATGGAAGGCCGAGTCAACCTTGAGCCTGGGGAGATTTGAACTACCAAATTGCAGTCAGCAGAAGTAGCCTGCAGTACTGCACTCTAACCACTGTGCCACTCTGGCTACCAAAAGAGTATACCACCTATATTTATATTTCAAAAATCAAGATTTATACGTATAGGTATAATGGAATCTAGACCTCATAACCCTAAAAAAAAAAGCTGTAACAAGCATTCAGAGAAGTACATTTTTCATGCACATACTATGTCTCTAATAGGTATGACATAACTTTTCCTTTCTAAACTTGTATTTACATTACAAAATAAATTTCCTGCCATTGCATATATTTTTATCTTTGATATATATCTTAAATGCAATCTGGTGTGCTATTTATCTTTTGCTATTAAATAGAAACATATAATACATATTGTCAAGCCTGCCTCTGTTGAAAACCCAAGAAAGAAACCCCCCAACTCCATTGAAGTAGAGAAGAGGTACTTTTACTGAGTTTGAAATGATAGCGGTGAAAAAAAAGCAAGATCTGAACCAAAAGAAGCAAAAGTTACATATTGAAAGTTTCCCCAAATCCCTCCCCCCAGGGACCCATGCTGAATGCCCAATCCACGTCCCACGTAGTGTCATGTGGAGCACATCCTCAGGTACTTTCGTCCATCTGGAGTTCTAGGATGGTTGGCCTTGACTGGGTGTAAAGAACTCCATTCAGCAGCGCAGTAATTCTTAAGAGCAAACCTCCCTTTTAGTTCACATGGGTCTTCATCACACCAGCTCACTTCCCTAACCCCAATATCATGCCCCGTCTCCCTGTTAGTATGGCAGCCGATAGCAAGCATGCATCAAAGGGAAAACCCATGCTAGAGATCTGTCTGACACATATATGCCACAATATTGATTTTGATTTGGTGGTGTGATGGCTCAATGCTTAAGATTCAATACCCAAGTGCCGCTGGGTCTTCCGTCCTCACCCTGGCTCCTGCCAACCTAGCAGTTCAAAAGCATACAAATGCAAGTAGATAACAACTTTGGTAGGAAGGTAACAACACTCCATGACATCATGCTGGCTACATAACCACAGAAGCGTCTTTGCACAGTGCTGGCTCAATTGCCTTGAAACGGAGATGAGCACCTACAATTGCCAATGACTAGCAGAATAAAATCTGTAGAGACCCCCTTTTTAAATGTTGATTTTGTTGATTCTCATTCAGATGACAAAAATAATTTATCTTCAAGGTTCTAGGATGAATTAAAGTGACATTTTTACCTTAAAAATCTTTCTAAAAAAGTTAAGCATGGTCTTTTGTATGTCTGCTTTATTGCCTTTCTTTTCTTAAAATTATACAGTAATTATACAACCCAAATGGATGTTTTCTTTCAAGCAGCTTCTGCAAGATCAGCAGGCACTGAACATCCATAAGTCAGATCATATCAGACCTTGTGAGAAAGGGGATACAACATACAGACACTCAGCTGGGAGAAATACAGAAATTACCCACACAAAAGAATCAAGCTATTTAATTAGGAAAGACCAAATCAGACACCACAATCCCCCCCCCCCCCACACACACACATCTTAAGTTTCTAGCTAAGGTAGTGTTAGGAAAAGTTTTTGCCTGATCTCATAGAATGAGCCTGAGTTTTATCAGAACCCATGTACAGTGTCCATCCATTAACATTTTTACTGAGTGTAAACCTCTTCACAATTTAATGGCCTGTCTGTATTTTTCCAGAACCCATGTTATTTTAAATAACATTAAAGCAGCTTAATATATTACTGTTTCCAGTACTGGGAATCTTCCTACTCTGGGAGTCAGAGGATGTTCCAGACTTAGGAAAGGTATACATGAGGACAGGAAGGTGGATCTTGTTTAAGAAAATCAGGCTGTCCTTATCATTTGCTTTTACACTAAAGGTACTGCACATATAAAATTAGTTTTGATTACTTGGATTCAATACTGGTTCTTTGTATAATATATATAGATATATAATTTTAAGATAGCTTGGAAGAAAGGATTTGCTTTATAAGCAAAATTACATGTTTCTAAAATACTGGATTTTGTTTGGTAGAAGAAATGAAAAGTTTGAATTAAGAGTTGTTGAGGATACTACAATTCAGCATGTTTAGGTGCCTTATTGAAATAGTGTCAGGGCAAATATTCTGCTACTAGTATAAATCCAGAAACTTTGTTTGATACTTGAATTAATTTGGACAACAAAATTGAGTTTCTTTAGAGTCTATTTCTTCATCAACCCCAGGATTGATTGTTTAAAGATATGTGTTTTTTAGTCCTTGTTGAAGACATATAACAGATTTTGCTTCTGTTTTAAGGTGCTGAATCAGAACTTTTAACACTTAACTAAGTGCTAAAACAATTCTTTTACTGTGCATCCATTTCTTAAATAGTAGTATGCTACATGAATTGACCTTATTCATAAAACTGAAAATCTCTGAAAGCACTTCTAATCCAGTCTAGCTACCTACATTAGGCAGCTTATTTACTTATCTGTCAGGGATTGACTCATAACATTCCCAGCATAATAAGATTTAAGCAAAACAAAAGTTATAAAATGGAATGATGTAGAATAGTTGTTCTTGCGCTCTGGTTAACAGACATTTATTATTTCAATCTACCAGTCAGATGAAACTTTTAAAGTTTTTAAACTTGATTTGATATGAAATCTTATCTACAGAAGTAAACCTTAACTACACTAAGTACAGTATGTCATGCCACCCCAACACAACAGATGCTTCTTGTTAACTGTGTTTCGTTTCCGTTAGATTCAGGGTGTGATTGAGAAGTTTTTAACTTCACTATTCATTCACAATGCCTTTTGCAAATGCAAAAAACAACTTGTCTATCTCAGAGATAATTGTGATTTCTCTGCAGTTCATTTGGTGATTACTATGCTACAGATACAAAAGGACAAATACGTTTCAGACTGGGCCTTGATTTTGTGCTGTTTCTAAAATCTCCATTGTCTATGTTTTCTCCTATGTCTTGAGCAATAGCTAATAGGCATTTACAACCCCTGAGGCTAGTCAATAAGCTCTGGAATTAAAAGGCTCTAAAGGTACCTCCATACAGATTTGAATTAAGTGCAACTTGAATAGCATGACAATTAAATAAATACATGGCTGGTTTGAAATTTGTACTCAAAGCTATTCAGCAATACTAGTCCCTTATTAAACTGGAGTTGAGTTGTGAAATGGAGTGGTACAAATTTTATTCCTGGGCAATATTTTAATTAACTATTTAGATCAAGAGAGAATGCTTGTCAAATTTGAAATGACACAAAATTGTGTGTGATAGTTAATATTCTAGAACAGGGGTCCCCAACCTTTTGGATCTCAGGGACCACCAAGTTTATAATTTTAAATCCCACAGACCACTAATACAAATCCAGCGCACCACTTGCTGAAGCACCTGGACTCCCAGTGACGGGATGGGGTCCTTCAAGCACTCCCCCTCCTCTCTCTTTTCCCCTCTCTCTTTCTCTCTCTCCCACTCTTTCTCTCTCCCCATTCTCTTTCTCTCTCTCTTCCACTCATTCTCTCTTTCTCTCTCTCATCTCTCTCTCTCCCACTCTCTCTCATTCTGATTCTCTCATTCTGATTCTCTCTCTCTGATTCTCTCTTTCATTCTCTTTCTCTCTCATTATCTCTCTCATTCTCTCTTTCTCTCTCTCTCTCTCTCATTCTCTTTCTCTCTCTCATCTCATGGGCCAGCCAGTGTCTTGGGGCTGAGAGGAAGTCAAGCATCTCCCCAAGAGACCACGGTGTGCAGAACACCAACAAGGGCCAGAAGAAACACCCACGAGATTCAGCAAGAGATGGAGCGAAGCGAGATCCAGCAAGAGACAAAGCTTCACTCCCGCTCTGGAATATGGAGTGAATCTCCATCCCCCGCCCTTCCCTTCTCAGGCCAGGCGAGGAGTGTCTGGGAAGGGAGGGCGAGAGGCAGGGACAGCCACTGGTAGGTTCAGCCGACAGGAAGCTACATCAGGGGGAAGAAATAGCCCGGGGTTGCAGCACCCATTGCTTCAGCCTGCCTGCTCCACCACTCCTCCTTGCACCATTACCTCTTTCCAGCTGGTGAGGGCTGCACTGCAAAGTTGCAAGTTGCACAAACCTCCCTCTGCGGCAGAGATTTATAGCCCCACCATGCCTGGCCAGTCCCATATTCCAGAGCTCTAGTCACAGGACTGGCCATTGCTCATCCCGGAGCAGCTCCTCCACCCGGGTGCGCCATGGACTACCAGAATTTTCTTGCGGACCACCAGTGGTCTGTGGACCACCAGTTGGTGACCGCTGCTCTAGAAGATAGCAGTGGCATTCAATATGACCTTGATTTGTTAGCAAAAGGGGCTGAAAATAGCAATGGAATTCCATAAATGTAATGTTCTTCATCTAGAAATGGCAATTATGTACATGTAAACTTAATGAATATTGGCTTGGTAATAATACTTGCAAAAATACTTGAGGAAGTAGTTCATTAAAACCAAATTTGAGTTGGGCATATGATAGGAATGCAAATAAAAAGGTAAAGCATTCTTAAGAACAAGAGTATCATTTTAAAAACATAAGTAATTGTTCCTACCTTAAAACTATTTTTCCCAGTTCCATATTTAAGGAGGATTCTGAAATGGCCTCTGAGACAGACAACATGATTCTCCTGTTATTAGAAACTAAGTTAAAAGAAGAATCATAGAAGGAAGATGTTTAACCTTGAAGAGAACAAGGTTCGATAACACTTTTGTACTGAGAGGACGTTACATGAAAGATCAGTGTGTTCTCTGTATTCTATAATAACGGATTCCCAATGAATGTTTAGAAAAACATTATAAAAACAAGAATAGTAGCAGTGGAGCTAATTATCCAGGAAAGTAATAGATTCTCTTTCACTTGGTAGTTAAAGCAAAAGCTGGACAGCCATTTATCTCACCTGACTTAATATGAATTTCTGTACAGAGGAGGACTTCAACTCAGTAGATTAAGTTGTTTTCCCCAACTATTAGCAATTGAGTAAATTAAATCCTCCATATTAGTTGCTCATCAAGACACAGTCTCGAGACTCACCTCAGCTCGTCACAATGCGATGTAGGGAAGCTGCATACCCAAGGCCCCGGACAGCATGTACTGAACCTCTGGGGGCCGGTGGCTGAAGGGTGGTGGGTGCACACGATGTAAGGGTGCCAGTGATGGGTTAGGCAGCTGGGCACGTCGCGAAAGGGTGAGCCATTGCCATGAACAAACTTTGCTGCCATGCCAAGGAAGTGGAGAATGACGTCATGGCAGACGCCCAAGCAGCTGAGATGCGAGAATCCAGGAAGTGAACCCTGATTGGAAGGCAGGCCAGTGCACCTTATTTAAGAGGCGCTGAGAGGCAGCTGCTCTCAGTGCCGACTTTATTTTACACGTTGTAAGCTTGGCATTGTCTAAGATTGACCTGGAGTGTGAATAAACCATCTTCCTCACTCTGTGCATCTCGGCTGAAGGTTTTGTTTGAATATGCTCAAGTTTGTTGAGCAAGCCGAGATACAGTTTTTGCAGTGTTGTACTGCCTGTTGTGACACATAAAGAGTAAAAAATAAAACAAAAAGGCAATTGAAAGCAATTAAACTCTGGATAAAAAACAGAGTCTGTAAGACAGGGATTCAAATCTTTCTTAGGAACAATATTCAGTTGGAAAGGAGGAAGAAGTTTCTTTTATCCAGGAAGGAAACAAAATAGTAATAAAAATTAAAAAAATATTCAGGTGGTTTGTATTGAATTGTTTTAATTTACTTTTAAATTGGTCTTGGTTCCTAATACAGATTATGTATAATAAGTATGTAGTAGGTGAAAAGAGGAAACTTTGTTGTGAAAGATACTTTGTTGTCCTTGGTTCCCAAAGCATTTTAAGAGAATACTTCTTCATAAAGGAAATGGTATGATACAAAGAACTTTCAAATAATATTTATTTAGCATGTTTTCTTCTCTTTGCTCAAAGATTTACTCCAAAATGGTGATTATTACAATTTTGCATATTAAGGAACTTCTATACTTTTGAAAGCAGTTCTTCAGATAACAAAATATGGGGTGGGGATGTTATCCATCTCCTATGGTTGAAGTAGCTTCATTGTTATATAACTGGCTGTCAAGGAGCTTGCAAAGACTGAGGAGTTCTGCTAAGTCGAGAACATTGTCAACTTCATAGAGAAACAGTTGGAGGAATCCACACATATTAAGCATAAGTAGTGTTGGAAGAAATGTCCATCTGGGTTCAGTTCCAAGAGGGGAGAAAGACACTGGAAACATGGAGGCTGTTTGAAAAGATGATTTAATGGTGGACACGACCACATGGTTTGAGGTCCTGGGCAATCAAGCATATGGGTGTGTGTGAGAGAGAGATTTATACCCTCTCTTGGGCTTTGAACTTGCTTCCTGTTCCTGTGAAAGAAATGTATTCTGATTGGTTGTCAGACTCTCATGGGGGCATGCAGGGGTAACTTTGTAGGTTGTCTTGAGTCCCAGGTTTGGTTGAATTTTGCTGGGTAATGTAATGAAGGGGCTTTGGGCAATTCCTATGGCTGAGGGCTAATCCTACCTTTGTTCAATCTTGGGTGAGGGTATTTGCTTATGAATAGACCTAGCCATCGCTATCACTTAAGTGCTGACATCTGCTGTGGGCTATTGAGGGTGGAGTCTATTAAGAGTGAGTCTGCTTCCTGCCTAAAAAATACATGTTTCTCCATTTCTCATCCAGGGAAATATAATATTCTGCCTTTTTAATATTTCCTAGAATATTCCATTTTTCTAGGAGAAGGGTGGGTACTAACTAACTTTCTACAGTAAAAATTGCATCATTAGAAGACAGCCGTATACTTTATCCTGGAAGAGAGAATATCTGCAGTCTCTCTGAAAACATTACCCATAGTATTATACCCATACTAAAAAGATACTGATCTCATGAAACTATGATCTACCCTTTATCCATTTACCAATCTACTACTGTATCTTCAGGATAAAAACATAGGATTATGCTGCCATGATCTTGTTTCTTGTTTTGAGGTCAGTATTTTATGTGTTATTTTATGCAATAGTTTTAGTTCCATTTTTATTATAATAAAATATTGAAAAATGTATACAGCAATAGCATATTTCTTGGACCTAGGGGTATAGTAGTTATTTGAGAGTTCCCCTATCATCCAACTTTCTTCTTCTGAAAAAATACAATGCAGTGACTAGAAGAATATTTCCCCTTTCTTTTAGGAGATTTGCAGTAAAACCTATATATAGATACTGTAGCTCATTGTTTTGTTCCACGTGATAAACTGTGGTTGTGATTCTGAGAAAACAAATGGTTTAAAGTTTTTGGCAGTAATAGCAATGCAATGTATATATACTTTTGTATTTACAAGTTGAGCATAGATTTACAATCTCACTTTTTTCAGTGTAAACTTTCAATGTAGATATTGCATTTTTCAATTTTTATATAAACTATTTTTTGCTAAATTACAAATGCAGTTCCAAAAGTAAAGGATAATTTTCTTTTCAAATTTCAGCTAATTTTGTGAATATATAGTTAAATTTTTATTTATTTATTAATAATCCAATAAACTCTGGGCAACTCTGAGCAACTCACAAATAAAGAACAACATAGTTAGGACCTATTTGATTGGTTTCCTACAGGTATCTGATGGATCTCATGAAGTTCCAGAAGGAGCTTGGGACTGCTCCATGAACATTGATACACAGTTCAACTGAGGCTTTAGTCACCAGTTGGGTTGAGAGTCTCACAACAGCCTTGAATCAAATTATGGCTTTGCAGGCTCTCTGCATGTAAATCCTAGAAAACTCTTTGGTTTTCAGATGAGCTTTGGGAATTGAAGCAGCATAAGTGACTCCTAGTGTTTTGCTGGAAGAAAGCAGGGTTAATCGGAGTACAGGGGAAAGCCTTTCTTGGGCATTGCTTTGTGGCAATAAGAATAGCAAAACATTGTTATTTCTCTGCCCATATTATGTCTATAGAGAGCCAGCCAGTGGCCCTGTTTAAACATGGCCCAATTCCTCTTAGATAAAGAAAGTCAGGGAGAACATTTATAGAGCTGCTGTAAGAGTTATTCTCAATGTCTTTCAGATAAAAATTACTTATATTTGGATTCAGAATTGGACTCTTAACTAGCTGTATTGTTCTGCTGTATTGTTCTGGTAGTTCTCCTTTTCCAGGGTTGGATCCAGTTGATGTTGGTAGGGTGGAAGAGATTGCACCTGAGGCCTCTGCTTTGTGGGTTTCCCCAGGACTCTGCTCTCTTCCTGCTTCTGCTCCATATCTATATGAAACCATTGAGGGAAGTCATCTCTGTGATTATAATGGTATGTGTGAATGAGGAGGAAGAGTTGCAGCCTAGATTACAGTGTGATAAAATTTTGAATCTGAAGGAAGAGCTGGGGAAGAGAAAGCATCTCCTTTAATTTTTGGGAGAGTAAAAGTAACAGAGGGGAATTTTTAAATTTGCAAGGTTCCGGTAGTGTAGTCTTACAATTGTTGGAAGAAATGTCCATCTGGGTTCAGTTCCAAGTGGGGAGAAAGACACTGGAAACATGGAGGCTGCTTGGAAGTGTAGTTTAGTGGTGAAGTAGAATCACCAAGCACATGTGATTCTGTGTAGCTGACCACCTGGTTTGATGAGCACATGGATTTTTATACAGTTTGTTCTATAGCATTTTGTAATTTAGAGGCTTGTTTTATGTATTTTATTTGATTTTAATTAGTTTGTTTGCTAAGGCCGGCAGTGAGTTGGGGTTTTTAATCTTGTTTAACAAATGTAATGAATCCTAGATGTTGGCTACCTTGGGGTTTTAATCCTTTGTTGAATGGGTTACCAAATCTGCATTTCTAAAAGTTGGCTCTTTAGTTTCTACTTGGGGCAGAGAGCTGAGCCTCTAAGTTTCTGTCTTTAGAAACATTTCTCCTTTAGGGAAAATATAATATTCTGCCTTTTTAATATTTCCTAAAATATCTCATTCTTTTAAGATGGGTGGGTGCTAACTTTCTTCACAGTAAGGTAGTATTTATCTATTTATTTATTTATTTGTATTCCACCATAACTCAACATGAGCTGCATTGGTTAGAGTGCAGTACTGCAGGCTACTTCTGCTGACTGCCGGGTGCCTCTAGTTTGGTAGTTCAAATCCCACCAGGCTCAAGGTTGACTCAACCTTCCATCCTTCTGAGGTAGGTAAAATGAGGACCCAAATTGTTAGGGGCAATATGCTGACTCTGTAAACCACTTAGAGAGGGCTGGAAAACACTGTGAAGCGGTATAAAAGTGCTATTGCTATTCCAACATACACACCATAACTTAAGGCAGCAAACATATACAACATGCCTTCCTCCTCTTATTTTCCCCACAACAACAACCCTATGATGTGTTTGGGCTGATAGAGAGTGACTGGCTCAAAGTCACTTCATGGCTAAGGCAGCACTTCATCTCATTGTTTCCTGCTTTCTACCCTAGTGCCTTAACCACTAGATCAAACTGGCTCTCATATTTGATGCTTCTTGTCTGGAGTACTTCAAAAGATTGAAAGTGATACAGCATAAGTTATTATTAGTATGCTGATAATATTGAGTTATGCATCTTTGCCCCAGACCAGCCAAGAGATGCCATTAAAATATTTTTCTAGTGTTGAGCCTGGAGGTCTGGATGGGAAAGAATAGGATGTGGTTCAATCTTGGCAAGATTGAGTGGTTATAGGTTTTGAGACCATGGGTTTACAGATTTTTATATATCTCTGGATGTGGATGCAGTATTTCAGATGGAGTTATTGCACAATTTGGGAGTGTTCTTCAACTATAGATCCTGCTTGGAGAGCCTTTATACAGGCTGTCTTGTGCACCAATTACATCTAGTTTCATGATTGACCTTACTCATAATGACTCATTCTACAGGAATTGTAATGTAACTACTGTACATTAACTACTACAATGAGCTCTACAAGTGATTGCCCTTACCTTCAGAAACTGCAGCTGATCCAGCCCCACAGTCAATTTGGAGGATTCCATAATAAGTCCATATATCATTTTACAACTTCTTTTAAGAGCTGTTCTGCCTCTCAGTAGACTTCCAGGTGCAATTCAAAGTGTTGGTTAAGCACTACATGACACCAGTCCTAATTATGTGATTATTTGTCTGCAATTGTGTCTACTCACCCCAATAGAATTAGCAGAGCTGGGATGCTACAAATACCATCTATTAGGCAGTGTCACCTGCTGTCAAGGAATCTGACTTCTTTTAAGAACTGTATAAATTAAAATATTTATTTTAATTTTTAATATTTATTTTTTGATACTGAGTTATATCCAGAGGAATGTAGTCTATTTTATTATCTCAGTGAAATCATAGAACAAATTACTCATTCTTGGAAACTAAAGCTTAGTAACTGTCCCTGGATTTATCATGATATTTTGTGATAAATAAAAAAATATCATGGTATTTTGTGATAAAAAAAAATACATTGTAACATCAATGAGAAAGTTGATTTTAATGCCATCTCTTGGATTTTTTTCTGTTGCTGTCATTTGGTTGTTTAAAGTTGTCTTGAATTGTGTTGTTATAAGAATGAAGTTGTACTGTCTTGATGGGGGATTTCCTGAAACAATGGGTAAGAAAATGTTAATTGTAAATTAACTGAAGTGATTGAAAAATTTGCTTGTGATTTCAGTGGAACTCTGAGACTTTAATATTTTACTGTGCCTGGACTGATATTTCTAGACTGGATTACATAATGCAAGGGCATGCATGCACGTGCACACACACTGTACTGTATATAAATTTAACGAATAAATACATTATATTAATTTACAATCTTGTTACAATTTGATTGCTTTTCTGTATTTTTTTTAAAAAAATAGTGTTCAGCAAACATGAATTCTCCACATTTTGGGGAGCTTGTTATCTGGCAATGGACAGGTCAATATGTAATCTCTTTCTAAGCAAGAATTTAGAAATTACATTTCTTTGTTAGTTTTTGCTAAAATACTAAATTAGCATTATTACTGTGTTACTCTCCTTCATGGATTACTGCCTTGTCGTGGCGAAGGGGCTTGCGTAGCTCAATGAAACTATGAGCTATGCCGTGCAGGGCTACCCAAGATGGACAGATCATAGAAGAGAGCTCTGACGAAATGTGATCCACTGGAGAAGGAAATGGCAACCCACTCCAGTATCTTTGCCATGAAAACCCCATGGACAGTACCAAAAGGAAAAAAGATACGACGCTGGAAGATGAGCCCCTCAGGTTGGAAGGTGTCCAATATGCTGTTGGGGAAGAGCAGACGGCTAGTACTAGTAGTGCCAGAAAGAGTGAAGCGAATGGGCCAAAACCGAAAGGACGCTCAGCTGTGGATGCATCTGGTGGTGAAAGGAAAGTCAGATGCTATAAAGATCTATTCTCCATAGGAACCTGGAATGTAAGATCCATGAATCAAGGCAAGCTGGACGTGGTCAAACAAGAGATGACAAGTCTGAACATTGACATCTTAGGAATCAGCGAACTAAAATGGACAGGAATGGGTGAATTTAATTCAGATGACCATCAGGTATACTACTGTGAGCAAGAATTCCTCAGAAGAAATGGAATAGTCTTCATAGTCAATAAAAGAGTAGGAAAAGCAATACTGGGATACAATCCCCAAAATGACAGAATGATCTCAGTTTGAATCCAAGGCAAACCATTCAATATCACAGTAGTCCAAGTCTATGCCCCAACCACTGATACTGAAGAGGATGAAATTGACCTGTTCTATGAAGCCCTACAGCACCTTATAGAATTAACACCAAAAAATTATATCCTTATCATCATGGGGGATTGATATGCTAAAGTAGGAAGCCAAAAGATAACCAGAATAACAGGCAAGTTTGGCCTTGGAGTACAAAATGAAGTAGGCTACAGGCTGATAGAATGTTGTCAAGAGAATACAATGGTCATAGCAAACACTCTTTTCCAACAACCCAAGAGATGACTCTACACATGGACGTCACTAGATGGTCAACACAGAAATCAGATTGACTATGTGCTCTGCATCCAAAGATGGAGAAATGCTATAGTCAGTAAAACAAGACCAGAAGCTGACTGTGGCTCAGATTATGAGCTTCTCTTTTCAAAATTTAGGTTTAAATTTAAGAAAGTAGGAAAAAGCACTAGGCCACTCAGGTATGAATTAAATCATATCCCTGATGAATATAGAGTAGAAGTGACAAATAGATTTAAGGAATTAGATCTGATAGACAGAGTATCTGAAGAACTATGGACAGAGGTTCACAACATTGTACAAGAGGTAGCAACTAAAACCATCCCAAAAAAAAAGAAAAGCAAGAAAGCAAAATGGCTGTCTGAGGAAGCTTTGGAAATAGCTGAGGAAAGAAGGGAAGCGAAAGGCAAGGGAGAAAGAGAAAGATACACCCAATTGAATGCAGAATTCCAGAGAATAGCTAGAAGAGATAAGAATGCCTTCTTAAATGAACATTGCAAAGAAATAGAAGAAAACAATAGAATAGGAAGGACCAGAGATCTCTTCAAGAAAATTGGAGATATGAAGGGAACATTTCATGCAAAGATGGGCATGATAAAGGACCAAAATGGCAGGGACCTAACAGAGGCAGAAGAGAGTAAGAGGTGGCAAAATTACACAGAAGAATGATACAGGAATGAGCTTAACATCCCTGATAACCATGATGGGGTGGTCACTGACCTCGAGCCAGACATCCTAGAATGTGAAGTCAAATGGGCCTTAGGAAATCTGTGCAACAACAAAGCTAGTGGAGGTGACAGTATTCCAGCTGAGCTATTCAAAATTTTAAAAGACGATGCAGTAAAAGTGCTACACTCAATTTGCCAGCAAATTTGGAAAACTCAACAGTGGCCACAAGATTGGAAAAAGTCAGTTTACATTCCAATTCCAAAGAAAGGCAATGCCAAAGAATGTTCAAACTATCATACCATTGCACTCATTTCACATGCTAGCAAGGTTATGCTTAAAATCCTACAAGTTAGGCTCCAGCAGTATGTGGATTGAGAACTACCAGAAGTACAGGCATGATTTTGAAGAGGCAGAGGAACTAGAGATCAAATTGCCAACATACGCTGGAACATGGAGAAAGCTAGGGAGTTCCAGAAAAACATCTACTTCTGCTTCATTGACTGTGCTAAATAAAGCCTTTGGTTGTGTGGACCACAACAAATTGTGGCAAGTTCTTAAAGAGATGGGAGTACCAGACCATCTTTTTTTGGGGGGTTTTAAAAAACAAACTTTATTAAACATTAAAAACAAAATGCTACATATATATATATACACTAAACACATATATATATCCATATAAACAATGCTACATAAAAACAAAAAGTGACTTTAGTCACATATCCATTGTCTTATTGACGGTGCATTTTTTAAAAAAATTTTTTTTTGTTATTATTCAGAATTTTACATTTGCCTTCATTTCTCCGATTTACCCAATCATACCATCTATTCCATGTTATATAATATTTTGAGTCTACCTTATGTTTCAATTCGAATGTTAATTTATCCATTTCCACACAATTATAGATTTTTTGGATTATCAGTTGTTCTGTTGGCAGTTGATCAGTTTTCCAAAATTGAGCTAATGCCAATCTGGCTGCAGTGATTATATGTAGTATTAAATACTTTATTTCTTTTTTATAATTTTCTTTTATAATCCCTAGTAAAAAAAATTCTGGTATAAGTTCTATTTTTTCTGACGTTATTTCTATTAGCCAAATTCTTATTTTTTCCCAATTCTTCCTAATTTTTGGGCAAAGCCACCAGACATGGAAAAAAGTGCCTTGCACCTTCTTGCACTTCCAGCAAGTTGGACTTACATTCAAATACATTTTTGCTAATCTCGAAGGGGCCAGATACCATCTATACCACATTTTGTACTGGTTCTCTTTATAAGCCACTGCTTTTGTTATAATATAATTATTTTCCCACACTCTTTCCCAGTCTTCCAATTCTATGTTCTGTCTGATGTTTCTTGCCCATGCTATCATTTGTCCCTTTACTAATTCTTCTGCTAAATCAAATTCTAATAAATATTTGTAAATTTTTGAAATCAATTTTTCATCTGTTGTTTCTAAGAATTTATCCAACCAATTTGGTTTTAATTCAATTCCTCCTCCCTCTTGGTCTTTTTTGTATCTTGTTTTTATGTGTAAATAGGGCCACCAGTCTATCTGTATTCCTTGCTCTCTAAGTTCCTTTTGTGTTTTTAATATTCCCCGGGGATTTAATATTTTATGATATCTTACCATTTTTTGAATTGTCAAAGTATTGGGGTGCATCATCGCCTCCATTATATTATATTATTATATTTATTATATTATATTATATTTATATACCGCTCTACTCCCGGGGGACTCAGGGCGGTGTACAGACAAATGATAAAATACATATAATACAAATATTTTAAAGAATTGATTAAAATACAATTAAATAATTTGGTCTTAAACCTAAAATTAAAACTCTAAATTTATAAGATTAAGATTATGGATAGCCATCCAGGAACTTTCATATAGTGTTTGTTTTTAATTTCTTGCCATGTACAAATTAATGAGTCTCTTAATATAAGATTACAAAAATACCTATGTGCTTTGTTCCTGGTGTTCCATAAGAAGGCATGCCACCTCGTCATCAAATCGTGTCCCTCCAGTGTTAGTAATCTTTGATTTTTCAAGCTCACCTATTCCTTAATCCATATCAAACTCATTGCTTTATAATATTTTTCCCATGCTGGTAATCCAAATCCACCTCTGGCTCTGTCATCTTGCAATATATTTAATTTAATTCTTGCCTTTTTTTCCTTCCCATATAAATTTTGTAGTTATTTTGTTCAAATTTACAAAAAAAAAATTGTCCAATTTTACTGGAATTGTCTGAAATAAATAAAGTAACCTCGGCAGAAAGTTCATTTTTATCGCTGCTATTCTCCCTAATAATGATAATTTCAGTTTCCCCCATTTTTCTAAATCTTCTTTTATTTGTTGGACTAAGATTACATAATTATTATCCTTTATTGTTGCGCATCTGGCTGTCAAATATATACCTAAATATTTCACCTTTTTTACTACCTGTATTCCTAATTCTTTAATTAATTCCTCTATTTGGTTTCCTATCATATTTTTTTGTTAACATTTTGGTCTTATCTTTATTAATTTTTAAACCTGCTACCTTCCCAAATTCCTCTATTTCTTTTATCAACATTTGTCCTGTTTTTAATGGTTCTTCTATGAAGAATACAAAGTCATCCACAAATGCTTGGGCCTTGTATTCCTCTTGTTTTACTTTTAACCCTTTTATCTTTTTGTTTGCTCTGATTTTTATCAATAAATTTTCCAATGTCAAAATAAAAAGTAGGGGTGAGAGCAGACAACTCTGCCGTAGTCCTTTCTTTATTTCAAAAAATTTAGTAAAGTCTCCATTTACCATTATACTTGCTTTTTGCTTTGTATATATGGAGGCTATTATGTTTTCAAATATCTCCCCGAATTTCATGTTTTTTATTTGTTGGAGCATAAATTGCCAATTGACCTGATCAAAAGCTTTTTGTGCATCCAGAAAGACCAGCCTCTCTGGATGCACCTTGTAATATTCTAGTACATTAATTACTGTTCTTATATTATTTTTTATTTGTCTCGTTGGTAAAAACCTGTTCTGATCTGGGTGTATTCTGCTATTCAATATTTTTTTCATCCTATTTGCCATTATATTCATAAAAATTTTATAATCAATGTTTAATAAAGAGATTGGTCTATAATTTTTTATTTGTGTTATATCTGTTCCTTCCTTTGGTATCAACGAAATGTATGCTTCTCTCCATGAGTCTGGTAGCTTTGCCTCTATTAATGCCTCATTGCATGTTTCTAATAATATCCAATCCAATGTTTCTCCTAGTCCTTTATAAAATTAACTTGGTATTCCATTGGTCCCTGGTGTTTATTGTTTTTTTTTGTTTCTTGATCATTTCTCTTAGCTCTTCTATGGCAATATCCCTATTTAATATCTCCTTTTCTTCTTCCATTAAGGTTGACATTCCTTCTCCACTTAAATATTTATTTATTTCTTCATCTGTCACTCTTTCTTGTTCAGAGTATATGAAAAAACTGACACGCTATTTCTTTTTTCTTTTTTAAGCTATATTGCATTTTACCCCGTTTATCCTGTAGTTGCTAAATTATTTTTTCCTCCCTTTCTTTTCTCAATCTATAAGCAAGCCACCTCCCTGGTTTATTCACATGTTCAAAATAATCCTGTTTTATAAATTTCAATGCTTTACATAATTTTCCTGTTCCAATATATTCAATTTATGTTTAGCTGCCATCCATTTACCTCTAATTTGCTCATCTCCAGGTTTATCTTGTAATCCCCCCCCCCCAATTTGTGATATCTTCCTGCGCATTATTATATTCTTTTTCCCTTTCCTTTTTTCGTTTTGCATTGTAGGCTATTGTTAGTCCTTTTGCATATGCTTTCATTGTATCCCACAGGTTCTGAAGTGAGGTATGGTCTTTTGTATTACCTCTTAAAAAAAACTCTAATTCCTTTTTCATTTGCTCTGTATATTCCTTTTCCTTCAGTATCTGTGGGTTCAACGTCCATCTACTCTTTTTCCTTTGGTATCCTTTCCATATCAGCATTACAGGATTATGGTCAGCCCAATTATTTGACATTATTTCTACTGTTTCTACTTCTTGTATTAATGTCTTGGTTACCCAAGCCATGTCTATTCTGGACCAGGACTTATGAGGATTGGAGTAATATGTAAATTTGTTTTCCTCGGGATTATAAAATCTCCAACTATCTATTAAGTTTAGCTCTTCTCCTAAATCCATAAAAGTTCTAGGAAGTACATTTTTCTTTTTTTTATTACTCTGATCACTGCTATAATCCTTTTTTACATCTAGTATTGTGTTAAAATCGCCAATCAAACATATATTCTCTAATTTTTCTTCTATTATCTTTTCATGTATTTTTTTGTAAAATTCTGATTGTCCACTATTCGGCGCATAGATAACCACCAACAAAATACTTTATATTTAAATTTTATCTCTATCATCAATATTCTTCCTTTTAAACCTTCATATCTCAACTTACTTTCTATTCCTTCTCTAATGTACACCGCTATTCCTCTTTTCTTTTCTTCTGCTAATGTTACAAATGATTTCCCTCATTTTTTACATTGTAAATATTTTTCCTCCTGTTTTCTTATGTGTACCTCTTGGAGGCACACAATATCCATTCTTTGCTTTATCACTTTTCTAAAAATTTGATGTCTTTTGGCTGGAAATTTAAGTCCATTTACATTTAGTGATAAAAATTTTAAATTTTGTTCTATTCCTTTGTGGTACTACTAAGCACTGTTTCCTATTACTTCCTGTCCCTTCTCTTAGCTCTTGTTTTTACTCCTTCCTCCTCTTGAAGTTCCCCTTCTTCCTCTTTATCTCCCTCCTCTTGTACTTTTTCTCATTCTTCCTGTCTCTGGGTCTCTTTGGTCCTCCGTTCTGGTTCCTCCCTTTTGCCATTTGTTCCTTCTGTGCCCATCACTTGATCGTGTAGGTTCTGTGCTTTGTGTTGTGAGTCCACTTTAATTTTTTTCCCTTGCCACGTCACCAACATTCCTTCTGGTGTTATCCATCTAAATGGTATATGTTGTTTATTTAGTAATGTGGCTAGGAACCAATTTTCCTTTCTCAATTCTCTTATTCTCTTAGGGATTTGCTTTAATGTAATTATTTCTTTACCTCTGTAAAACATGGGTTCGTTTTTTGTTATTTTATAAACAATGTCTCTTTTCTTCGCATAAATCTCTCTAAGTAATTTATATTGTCTGGCATAGTTCATATGGACCCTGTAGACCTCATCCAACTTGTTTATTATTTCATCTTTATCCCAATGGAGGGCCTCCGCAATCATTTCTGCCATCACAAATGTTAAATCCACCACTCTATCTTCGACCACATTCTGAAATCGTAAATAGAATGCTGCTCTCTCCATCTCCAGATGTGCTGCTGTGTTTTCCAGTTCTTTATTTAGTCCCATCATTTTCTGGTCCAATGAGTCTAATTTTTCTTCTGTCTGTTCTGTTCTTTTCTCTATAGCTGTTATTCGTTGATCATTTTTTTGTATAATTTCTTGTATTAAATCCATCTTTTCATCTATTTTTTGAATGTCACTTTTTACTTCTCTTTTGATCTCATTCATATCCTTCCTCATTTCTTCATGGTTCTTTGTCATACATTCCTGCATTTTCATCATGGTCTCTTGAATAGTTGCCAGTGTGGCCTGCATGGTTTGCATACTTGAAGTGGGGGGTTGTTTTTCTGATGGGAACATTCCTTCTATTGTTCTCTGCACTGCAGGGGAAGCCGATGGTCTGCTCAATGTCGAGGTAGTTTTCTTTCCTGTTTTCACAGTGGTTCTAGTGGTACTAGTCATTTCTTTTAATATTCTGTACTGTTCCCCTAAAATCCTATCTATCTTTTCCCAAATTACCATCCACTTTACTATTAAACTTCTTTTTCTTCCCTCCTTCTATCCTCTATATATAATATAATACTAACTTAATAAAATTCTATTAAGAAGGAAAATTCATGAATACCTTAATTAATAATTGATTTCTAAAATTCTTGTATAATTACTAATTAATCAATTAAAAAGGTCTAATATTAATTTTAAATATTTGCTTTAAATAATCAATAAACCAATAAAGAGAGAGAGAGATATAGAAATAAGAGAGAGAGAAAAAGGGAAAAATAGAAAGAGGGAGAGAGAAGGTAAAAAAACAGTAAGTAGTTAATAATAATTTGCTATTAATTAATTATAAATATAAAAATTCCTCAATAAATAAATATATCAATATATAAATTATATATAAATATTCACAGTATTTTCAGTTCTTATAGTTCAAATATAGTTCAATTATAGTCTTTCTTTTGTACTTTTAGTTTTCACGGAAATATAATCAAAATGGCAATCTCTGATCTGCACTGTCACTCTTGTGCATCTTTTACTTTTTGCCAATCCACACTTCTTCTTCCGTTAGAGCAGCAAAAATAGGGGTAGAAATGGAACCTTGTATTCAGTTCCCTTCTTTTTCCCAGCTTCCTGGAACACTCATTTTCCTTCTAATCTTCTCTCTTCCGCTCCCTTGGCGCTCCTCTGCTGGCCTGAAATTCGCCCTCCTCATGCTTTGCTCTCCTTGTTATTTGCTACCCATTCGCACTCTGAGTCTTCTTTTCTATCACCTGCCCCTCTGAACTCTTTTTCTTCTTCTCCGACAATCCAAAAACCAGAGTTTTTATTTTCCTGCTCTCACCGCCAAATCTTGCATGGTACTCATTCTCCGCTTCCTACTGCTCTCAATCAGAACATCAGGCCTCTGTGTCAGCCATACCAGCTGTCTTCTTCTGCGTCTGAATTGAGGGTCCTTCTTGGTGTGGCGCGAGACCGCACCTCTCCGCACTTCCTCTGAAGATTCCCCTCTTTTTTCTGCCAGTCCCACCAGGACTGTTCCTCACCCCTAAGGGCTACCAAAACACTAGAAAATCGGCACTGGGAACAGAGCGATTCCTCCCATGCCGCCTTGACCCCATGTCACCACCAGAAGTCGGGAGTACCAGACCATCTTATTTGTCTCTTGAGAAACCTATATGTGGGTCAAGAAGCAACAGTGAGAACTAGACACGGAACCACTGATTGGTTCAAAATTGGGAAAGGAGTCCAGCAAGGCCGTATACTGTCACCCTGCCTATTTAATTTATATGCAGAGCACATCATGAGAAAGGTGGGGCTAGATGAATCAAAAGTTGGAATTAAGATTGCCGGGAGAAATATCAACAACCTCAGATATGCAGATGATACCACTTTAATGGCAGAATGTGAAGAGGAACTAAAGAGCCTCTTGATGCGGGTGAAGAAGGAGAGTGCAAAAGTTAGCTTGAAACTCAATAATAAGAAAACTAAGATAATGGCATCCAACCCTCTCAATTCCTGGCAAATAGATGGGGAAGAAATGGAGGTAGTGACAGGTTTTATTTTCCTGAGCTCCCAGATCACTGCAGATGGGGACTGCAGCCAAGAAATTAAAAGATGTTTTCTCCTGGGGAGGAAAGCTATGGCAAGCTAGACAGCATACTAAAAAGCAGAGACATCACCCTGCCAACAAAAGTGCCTATAGTCAAGGCTATGGTTTTCCCAGTTGCAATGTATGGCTGTGAAAGTTGGACCATAAGAAAATCTGAGCGCCAAAGAATTGAGGCCTTTGAACTATGGTGCTGGAGAAGACTCCTGCAAGTCCCTTGGACTGCAAGGCGATCAAACTGGTCAGTCCTAGAGGAGATCAACCCTGACTGCTCTTTAGAAGGCCAGATCCTGAAGATGAAACTCAAATACTTTGGCCACCTAATGAGAAGGAAGGACTCACTGGAGAAGAGCCTAATGCTAGGAAAGATTGAGGGCAAAAGAAGAATGGGACGACAGCACAAGGTGTTTGGATGGAGTCACTGAAGCAGTAGGCATGAGCTTAAATGGACTCCAGAGGAGGGTAGAGGACAGAAAACCCTGGGGTTGTGATGGGTCAGACACGACTTCGCAACTAACAACAACTGTGTTACTGCTGAGTACACAAAATGTAAACCATTGCTACATTTTGTATCTAGAATTAGTATTCTTGTCTAAATACAAGAAAAATAATGGTACAAAGTATTTGTATCATTCGTATTTGAAAGTATGCCATTAATTTTCCTGTGTGCTGCTCCCACTATCCATCAATGAGTTAATCCTTCAGCCTTTGGCAATAACTGAGTGAGAGCTAATTTCCCTTTCCTGCTGCCTAGCCATGCCCCTAATCCCATGATACCTCAGTTTTCACTCAGTTGTTGACAAACGCTGAAGTGTTTCTTAGAGCTCGTGGGGTTTTTCCCCCAAAGTTTCCCTTTCCTTGGAGGTTCGTTAGGCTTTTACTTTATTTTTGATTATTTTTTTTCACCTTTCGGGTTGCTGCCTTTGCAGCGAAGAACGGAGTAGCAAGCGAGCGCTCATCAGCTGTGTAGTGGGCTCGGAGCTTCGGCCCGCCCATGCCTCGGCACTCAGCAGCCGCTTTTAAACCTTGCGGCTGCTGCTTCTTTCAGGAGAGACCAGCTCTGGCTCCCTTTTTACAGCAGCAGGGGTGGGCGGCTTGGCGGTTTCTCCTGCCAGCGGGATTTAGCGCCTGGAAGAAGGAAGCGGTGGTGAATCAGGAGGCGAAGGGAGCGCAGCATGCCATCGGAAAGGGGCGGTGTGGATAGCCGCCCAGCCTAAGGATATGAGGAGCCTCTTCTGGCCATTCTGATTGTGTGTGGCAGTTGGTAGGACCTCCGGGCCGCCATCGTGAGTCCGCTGCTTCTACTGCCTCTCGAGTCTTGCACCACGTGTGTCTGCCATCTTGGGGGACCTCCGGGCCGCCATTTTGGGCGTTTTAAAGGACAGGCTCCCTCTTACTCAACAGCTCAGAGGGTTTTCTGCTCCCGGCTCTGGGGGGGGGAGAAGTCCCTCAACAGGAGTTCAGGCTATATTAGGCAATTTGGGGACCTTCGGGCCTCATCTGCCTGGAAGCCTACAGGTAGCCTACGTTACCTCAGCCCAAGGCAACAATTTCAGGTGGCTATCCTCAGCTCAAGGAGCAACCATGTCAGATTCTCCTCTCTCCTCTGACTTGGAACTAGAATCAAGCCCAGGTGGCCAAATCGCAAGGTGGCCAAATCAGACAAAAGGCACTCGGAGAAGCGGGCGGAAAATTCCAGCCACAAAACCCAGATGGACAAGGCGCCTTCCATCCCAGACAAAGATGCCTTGATACGCCACAAGGCACTGAAGTGTCAGTGTGCCAAGGTGCAGAAGGCTGCGGCTGCAGCAGCAGTTCTGGAATCTGGTTCCCCAAAAGGCACACTGGCATCATCAGGAGAAGCAGATCCAGGTATCACAAGCCTGGCAGAACTGGCCTTAACTCCAATGACCCCTGGTCCATCCAAGTTGGGTCGCTCGTTATTTCACTCTAAAGGAGTTTCCCTCTCCCTGCCAGATGTCTCAGCCACTGGGTCCTCACATCTGCAGCACCGTGTGGCAGAGGCAACCTTTACACCAACAGTGGCAGGTTTATGAGCACCAGAGGGGCCGTTACAGACACCCCATCTGGATTTCCAGTTGATGTTTTCATCTGCATTATCAACCCTGCTGGCTGCAGGATTGCAGCAGGCTGCTCAGGTCCCATTACCAACATCGATGGGCCAGGGGACGCAACACTGGCAGCTGTCTCAAGGCCATCCGTCTCAAACGCAGGCAGCTTCATCCGACGAATCGGATCAAGCAGAGGAAGGGCATGAGGATATGGAGTTCTCGGAGGATGAGGTTTTGACACCCGATACTCCGGTCTTCACTGGACTCTTTCGACCGGCACTGTTCAAGTCCCTTCTCCATAAGGCCCGGCTTACAACTAATTTGGGAGTACCTGGAGAGATTTCAACACCCTCTCACACGGTTGCGGGGCCTCATGACGCACTCTTCAAATCTTCTAAACCGGAAAAAAACTATTCCCTGTCCCTGACTAGACAGCAGTTTGGCCCATGCTACTGTAAGATGACAGACAGCGGCCCTGTCAATGGTGATTACCTGTCCACCCTACCAGTCACTGGCACATCACCCACTCATCAAAGGGTTTCTTCATGGCGCCACGAATCTCCATCCTCCCATAGTGCACCGCTATCCATCGTGGGATCTTACTCTCGTACTGCGGGCCTTGATGGGGCCCCCCTTTGAACCCTTGGAAGCAGTAGCTCTCAAGTATTTATCTTTCAAGGTGACCTTCCTCCTGGCGATCACCTCGGCTAGGAGAGTGTCAGAACTGGCAGCTCTTTCTGTCCGAAAGGACCTGTGCATTTTCAGAGATTCCACAATGGTTCTATGCCTGGATCCTTCCTTCGTACCCAAAGTCAACTCTTGGTTTCACCCGGCCCAAGAACTCATCTTGCCGGACTTCTGCCCATCTCCTCGCGACCACAGGGAGAGAAGAGGGCACACCCTTGATGTTCGTCGTGCACTTCACCATTGCATTCATAGGACAGTATCCTTTCGTCATACGGAAGCACTCCTAGTGTCGTTCAGTCTGGCTTCTATGGGCCTGAAAATCTTGGTGTCCACGGTCAGCAGGTGGATTAAGGCCTGTATCGCTTTGGCGTATGACTTGAACTCCAAACCACTGCCTGGCAGGATTCTGCCACATTCCACCCACAGTGCGGCCATGATGGCAGCTTGGACAACACAGGCGTCGGTAGCAGATATTTGTAGAGTGGAGACCTGGTCATCGTTATCACCATTCATTCACCACTACAAGATTGACGCTTATAATTCGGCAGAGGCATCATTTGGGCGCAGGGTTCTTCAAAGAGTCCTGACAGATGAGGACTCTGGAGGCAGTCAGCTTCCCGCCCGTGGAGTTTGAGCTTGGGTATATCCCATTGATGGATAGTGGGAGCAGCGCACAGGAAAATGGATGTTGACTTACCTGAACGTCCCTTTTCTGGGCGCTGCGTACACTATCCATACCCCCCCCCCCTTGTTGGCTTCCTGCCTGATCATTGTTGCTGATGTTTGAAGTTGTGTTTTAATAAAGTTATGGTTCTTTTACACAGCAGTGTGGTTTACTACGCCTTCGTTCAGACTGGGGTATCATGGGATTAGGGGCATGGCTACGCAGCGGGAAAGGGAAATTAGCTCTCACTCAGTTATTGCCAAAGGCTGAAGAATTAACTCATTGATGGATAGTGTACGCAGCACCCAGAAAAGGGACGTTCAGGTAAGTCAATGTCCAATCTGTACAAGTAATTCTTGAAATTAACTAGAAACTGCTATAATTATTCCCCATGTGTGGATTGTTATCAAAACTGTTTTGCAGTGACATTTTAACATTCATAAATGACATGCAATATCTACTGTCAGTTGATCTTAATTTGGTTAATTTTGGTTACTGTTGTTATATACTAGTGTTCCAGCTTTTTCTTTTGAACTGCTTATTTAATATCCCTCAGTATCAAGTGCAGTAAAACTTTTTTTAAAAAATCTGATTTTTATATCAACTTTGTTATTACTGCTCCAATTCATTTAAGGCCTAAATGATTGTTATAAGGTTTTTTTTTAAATTAAAAAGATAGATGTGTCCATCCAAATTGTATCACAGTAGCTACTATTAATTTTGGAATTTCTAATATGTGGAAGACTGCAGCATCACAAGTTAATGTATAGAATATGTACTGTATGGCAAAAACAAAACAAAACCCTTTTAGAACAAATAGTTTTCCTGTTTGAAGTATCAGAACAGGCTAGTTTGTAGACTGGTATTCCACAGTGAATGTTTTTTTTTTATTGAAAAAGTTTTACACATACAAATTTTACCCCCTTTTTTCCCCCCACCCTTCCCCAACATTATAAAAAATACATATACAAAAAAATATAATTCCCTCCCAATCCCACCCTAACCCTCCCCCACCACCCGTTTCCCTCCCATCCCCCTTGACTTCCACTATATGCAATACTAATAATTCCAAACAATATATATGTTATTCACCCCTTCCATATCTTTTTCTCTATTTACTAGCATAGTCATCAATCCCCCTCAGCTGAAAGCTACATAATATTTTCTAGTCTGATATTTGTTCTGTATATATTCAATCCACTTATTCCATTCCTGTATATACCTCTCATGTGTCTGATCTTTTAGAAAGGCTGAAATCTTCGCCATTTCTGCAAATCCAGCCATCTTCTGAATCCATTGGTCCACAATCGGTAATGCATCACTCTTCCAATATTGGGCAATCAACAACCTAGCTGCTGTCACCATATACAAAATCAATTTTGTTTCACCCAGTGTAAAATCTTTAACTATACCCAATAAAAATAATTGCGGAGAAAATTGTATTTTTTTTCTTCAAAACATTTTGCATAACCCACCAAATTTTTATCCAGAAAGCCCTCACTTTCTTGCAAGTCCACCAAATATGATAATATGTAGCATCTAAACACTCACATCTCCAACACTTTGGTTGAACGTTAGGGTACATACAAGACAATTTCTTGGGATCTAAATGCCATCTGTAAAACATTTTATAAAAATTTTCTCGCAAATTTTGTGACTGTGTAAACTTAACATTCTGAACCCATATTTTTTCCCATGTTTCCATCATAACTGGTTAAGAAAAATTCTGTGCCCATTTAATCATTCAATCTTTAACTAACTCATTTTCTGAATCCCTTTCTAACAAAACATTATAAACTCTCTTAATATGCATTGGACCTGTCTTTTTTATCTGTCTAACCAGTTCTACTTCATGTTCCATTAAACCAGTTTGTTGATCTTCTTTCCATCTCATCTGTAGTTGATTGTACTGCAACCAAGTCAAAGAAGTCCCTTCTTCCAACAGCATATCCAAAGTCTTCAACCGCTATCTGCCCCCTTCAAAATAAAGTAGCTCTTTATATAAAAAACCCCCGAGTGACTTAATATTTGTATTCCACATGGTATCAGCAAGATCCAGCCAGAACGGAATCTTATAATCCCACTTGGTTCGGTGCTTCTTCCAGATTCTCATCAAGGCATTTCTAAGTAAATGACTATTAAACACTTTATCCACTTTATTGTCATAAAATAAATATGCATGCCATCCCCACACAAGGTCATGACTTTCTATATTCAGCAATTCAGTCTTAGTTTTTCCAAACCAATCACTTATTTGTGTCAATGCAGCTGTTTCATAATATAATCGAAGGTTTGGAATTTAAGACCACCCCTCTCACGAGTATCTTGCATAATTTTCAGTTTCACTCTCGGTTTTTTTTCATTCCAGACAAATTTATTCACTCCTTTTTGCCATTCTAGCAGTGGTTTATCTGATTTGAGCACCGGTATCATTTGAAATAAGAAAATAAGTCTAGGTAAAACATTCATTTTTACTGCTGATATTCTTCCAAGCAAAGATAACTGCAGTTTCTTCCAAGTTTGCATATCTTTTTGTATTTTTTGCCACAAAACCTCATAATTATTTTGAAACAGTTTTATATTTGAGTCTGCAATATGTACTCCTAAATATTTGACCTTTGAGACAATTTCGAAACCTGCCATTCTTTCCAGTTCCTTTTTTTTACTCTCTGTCAAATTTTTAACAATCATTTTAGTTTTTTTCTGGTTCAGTCTAAAACCAGATACCATGTCATAATCTTCTATAATATCTTTCATCTGGATTATTGATTTCATGGGTTGTGATAGGGTAACAACCAGATCATCTGCAAATGCCTTAGTTCTATAGTCCTCTTGCCTTATAGCTATTCCATTCAAAGAGTTCGAGTCCCGTATTGCGTTAAGTAAGACTTCTAGAGTTAAAATAAATAATAGTGGGGATAATGGACAACCTTGTCTGCTACCTTTTTGTATATTAAAATTCAATGTTAAACATCCATTAATAATAAGTTGTGCAGATTGCTCTTGATAAATTGCACCAATCGCTTGTATAAACTGCTCCCCCAAATCCATTTTTTCCAAAGTCTTAATTATAAAATTCCAATTCACTCGATCAAAGGCTTTTTCCGCATCCAAAAAAACCAGCACTGCAGAGATCTGTTTATTCTTAACTAGATAGTCCAGTAAATCTATAACTTGCCTGACATTCTCCTTCATGTATCTGCCTTCAATAAATCCTGCTTGATCATGATGAATTACCTTTTGAATAACTGGCATCAATCTGTTGGCCAATACTTTTGCAAAAATTTTATAATCTGTATTTAAAAGAGATATTGGTCTGTAATTTTCTGGTTTCTTAAGACCTGATTCTTCTTTCGGTATCAGTGAAACAAAAGCTTTTTTCCACGAGGAAGGTATCTTACCTCCTAATTGTATATTACAAAATAAGTCTTTAAGATGCTCAATCATTTCCTCTTGTAAAGTTTTATAATAAACTGCGGTTAGGCCATCCGTCCCTGGAGCTTTAGCTGTTTTTAATTGTTTTATGGCAAAACTAATCTCCTCAACTGTTATCAATTGTTCCAAATTTTTCTTTTGATCTGATGAAACTTTTAAAACTCTCTTTTCTTCTAGATATTTGTCTATAAAACTGTTCTGTATATTATCTTTAGCATATAACTTGGTATAATATTCCAAAAAGGCCTTTTTAATTAATTAATGTACATCTCCACCCCAGGCCACCCCAATGATGCCCTCGAAGTGATGTCCCAGTGCCTGGAAGCCGTGCGGATCTGGATGGGGAGAAACAAACTCAAGCTCAACCCGTCCAAGACGGAGTGGCTGTGGTTCCCGGCATCCCGATATAGTCAGTTGACTCCATCACTGACTATCGGGGGCGAGTCTTTAGCCCCTGCAGAAAGGGCTCGCAATCTGGGAGTCCTCCTGGATAGGCAGCTGTCCTTGGAGGAACATCTGACAGCTGTAGCCAGGGGGACCTTTTGTCAGGTTCGCCTGATTCGCCAGTTGCGGCCCTTTCTTGATCGGGATTCCCTGTGCACAGTCACTCACGCCCTTGTCACTTCCCGCCTAGACTACTGTAATGCTCTCTACATGGGGCTCCCCTTGAAGAGCACCCGGAGGCTCCAACTGGTCCAAAATGCGGCCGCGCGGGTAGTGACGGGAGCAGCGTGGCGCTCCCACATAACACCGCTCCTGCGCGAGCTGCACTGGCTTCCGGTGGTCTTCCGGGTGCGCTTCAAGGTGTTGGTGATCACCTTTAAAGCGCTCCATGGCATAGGGCCTAGTTATCTCCGAGACCGCCTGCTGTCACCGATGACCTCCCATCGACCCGTGCGCTCCCACAGAGAGGGCCTCCTCAGGGTGCCATCAGCCAAACAATGTAGGCTGGTGACTCCCAGGGGGAGAGCCTTCTCTGTGGGGGCACCCACCCTCTGGAACCAGTTGCCCCCGGAGATTAGGAGAATTCATGACCTCAGTGCCTTCCGCCGTGCCCTAAAAACACATTTTTTCCAACAAGCTGGGCTGGCTTAAGAAGAAATTTTAAATATTTTTAATATTTTAATTGGTCTGTGAGTTTTAAATTTTGTAGCCAAATTATATATATATATTAAATGTCTTAATATTTATATTTTATGTTTTTTATGTCTGGCTGTACACCGCCCTGAGTCCTCAGGGAGAAGGGCGGTATATAAATTGGAAATAAAATAAAATAAATAAAATAAATTCTTGTTGATAAACTTCTTTGCCAGCGTACTCAGTACTATCAATAATTCTTGTAGTTACTTGTTTCCTCAAAGTATAAGCCAACCACCTGCCCGGTTTGTTAGCATTAGAAAAAGTATTATGCTTTGCAAATTGTAAATTAGTTGCCGTTTGATCTGCTATAAGCATTTGAAATTGATCCTTCAAAAGTTTTATAACCGTTTGCAATTTTCCATCTGTTGGTTTTTGTATCAATTGTTGTTCTTTCTTTTTTATCTCACTTTCCAACTGTAGTCTCTTTTTCTGCTGATTCTGTCTATGTTTAGAGTTCATTTGAATTAGTACTCCTCGCATATATGCTTTGCCTGCATCCCAGACTATTTCAATAGGGGTACCTTTATTCAAGTTCAATTTAAAAAACGCCTTTAGATGTTTTTTAAGTTCAATTATATTTTTTTCATATCTGAATAAATTCTCATTTAATCTCCAGGATCTTCTTTCTCTTTTACCCATCTCAATTTCCATCCAGACCGGACTATGGTCAGTCAAAGTCCTAGGAAATATCTTTATCTTCTTTACTTTAGAAAGTAAATTAGTAGTTAACAGAAAAAAATCTATCCTGGAAAAGGATTTATGCCTGTCCGAGTAAAAAGTAAAATCCAATTCATTTGGGTTGCGAACTCTCCAAATATCTTTCAATTCCAAATCCTCTTGCAATTCAAAAAAGGCTTGTGGTAATTTAATCCCTAATTTGGCCGTACTTTTTTTATCGATTTTGGGTTGAATTACTCCATTCCAGTCTCCCATTATTATAATAGTTGAGTAGTTCCATTCCAAAATCTTTAAGTGAAGCATCTTATAAAAATTTTCCTGTTGCTGATTTGGAGCATATATTCCGACCAACAAAATTGGTCCATTATCTGTAATAATTTCAATTGCAATATATCTTCCACCTTCATCTGTTTCTATAGTTTTAGCTAAAAGTCTTTTATTTATATATATATCACCACACCATTCTTCTTTTCCAAATTTGAAGCAACAAATTGCGTTCCCAATCTTGAATTTATCAGATATTTCTGATCTTGCAGTTTTATATGAGTTTCCTGTAAACAAATGACATCATTATGAAATTGCTTCAAATAATGGAATACCTTCCTTCTTTTTTGTGGAGAGTTCAATCCATTAACATTCCAAGACAAAAATTTAAGTGCCATTTGATCCAGTCTGAAGTTTTGAGAGCAATTGTTGAAGATTCTTTTCTACAGAAGTAATCTTCAGTTTAGCTCCTCCCATGACTTCAGCTTGCTGCTTCCCTTTAACTCTCTTTTCTCATTGTGGCTTGTAATGTTCTTGTTGCTGTTCCTTCATTTGTTTAGACATCGCTCTGGTTATACGTTGCTCTTCCATTTTAGATGTTGTCAATTCAAGAGCCAACGCCTCCTCTGTACTAGTTTTAGATATTTCTTCCAAAGGAGAAGTTTCAAGTGGTGCAAAAGGGTCAACCACAACACCACCTACAGCTCCCAGTGCCTCTCTTGCCTCCTTTTGCGACTGCTTTATTTGTGCTTCAGTTTCTTGATCAGACTCAGGTTGTAGTTGAGCATCCTTATCTATTGGTGAAGATGTACGTGGGGGAGGAGAACCCGCTTTCAAAACATTATAATAAAATTCTTCTGCTTTTGCAATAGTATTAAGGGGGTATCTCACTCCTCGCATCCTCAATATTACACCTATTGGAGCATCCCATCTGAATTGTATATTCTGTTTTTTCAGTTCTGCCACCAAAAATCCAAAATCCTTTCTGTCTCTTAACATTTTGGGTGGCAATTCTTTGAAGATTCCAATCTCACCTCCATCAACTTGAACAGCTGTGACAAATGAATTTTGCAAAATATCATTTCTTATTCTCCTATCTGTAAAATATATCACCACATCTCTAGGCAATTGCCTTTGTACTGCCACACGAGAGTTAACTCTGTACGCCTTGTCAATCTTACACAGAACCACACCAGGTTCTACCTTCAACAAAACTGCTAAAGCATCAGCACAAATTTTTCTAAGATCTTCCCTGCTGTTCTCTTTTACACCTCTAAGTCTAATAGCAAATTCCATTGATCGAAATTGCATCATAGTGATCTCGTTTTCCATTTTTTGTGTAATTTCTTCAATTTCAGCAATTCTTGAGTCAGATGCTCTAAATTTAGTCTCCACCTCTGAGGCAAGATTATCCACTTTTTTATCAATCTGCAAAACTACCTCAGACAGGCTTTTGACCACTGTTTGAATATCTTGTTTAACTGCTTTGTATTTCTCTTGATCAATTCCTTTGACCTCCTGTTCTGATCTTTTAATTTCTTTAATAATAAGGTCATAATGGCTTTCCTCCTTTGTCTGAATTTGCAGCTGCGCTGTTTGAGGCTGCTTATGCTTATGAGTGGGGGAATCCCCCCCTGCTTGCTTTGTTGCCATTTTGCCTCTTAAAGATCTTCCTTTTCCACAAATTCTAGCAACTTTTCCCAAAAAATTCTCCAGATTCAATCAGGTCTAAAACAATCAGTTACTATTTTTATTTTATTTTTTGTTACTTTTCTCCCTCTTCCAGCTGGATTTGTTACTTTAAAATGTAGCCGAATACACAAATCAAATTACTTTCACTTTCAGCTGCTCTCCGCTGAAAGCAAGCACCATTTTTTTTCCTTGCCCTTCTCAGTTCCACGTTACTTTAATCCTCCAAATATTTCAAGAAGCTTTAATACTTGCAATTTGATAGGAAGTCTAAACTTTCTTTATTATTGCTTGATGTTAATAATGCTGCCGCGCTATCTTGCTCTGCAGTTTTGCAGAGTTTCCCGGTCGTCCGGAGCTTCAGTGGCTTGAATAGGGAGTCCCACCCTGTTAACTCCCCAGAAACAAAGAGAAAACGTTCTGGGGGTCTCACAGGGGACTCTACCTTCCGCCACCGGCTCTCCTCACGAAGTCCTCTTGGCTCGGAGTTTTTCGAGCCGTTTCCAACCTCCGAAACGGCTCTTTACAGGCGACAGGGCTGGCGGTCTTCAAAGGACCATCAGCGATGGTCCGCAGCAACACCGGAAGTCCACAGTAAATGTTGATGTATTCAACTGGTACATAATAGTCAAATGGCCATATAAAGTATAGCAATTGTGCAACATTTAACCATTGTTATAGTTGAATTTCCCTGATGGCTTCCTTTGCATGTTTTCCTGTCAAATTCTTTGGTAATGGATTGCATAGATATTTGCACTGAAAACTGGACATTATTGCCATTTCTTGACTTGCTCTTTAAATAAGTAAGTATGCTGAAGTATGTCTTCAAAAAAACTTGGATCCAAAAGAGTCAGAGAAATAGTCCAAATGTATATTTTGCAGTAGACGAAGTAATAATGAAAGAGAGTAAAAAATTAGATATGAAAATAGTTCTACAAATAGTATAGCAATAATATATTTTAAGCTAAGTGGGGAAAGACAGAAATTTTAATTAATATGTTGAAATTTAGGTCCTTATTTAAACAACAAGAAGTCATAATAATAATAACTTTTATTTGCGGTCACAGACCAGAATACAAATATAATTGCAAAAGAACGTGGGGAAAGTAACATCATAAACAGTTGGTTACCAGAAGCCTTGGCTGAGAGGAATTACAGCGTTCTCCTCTAATAGTTACAGCTCTTAAAAATTTTTTAGAAACCTGACAAGTGACAACAAGAAGTCTAATATTCATCGATACATGCAGGCTGAAACATATATCAAGATAAATCCCCAACATTTCATTCTTATTCCTATAATGTTGTGTTCTGATGAACAGGCCCATATTTAAACACTAAGAAGTCTAATATTATACACTTTGCAAGGTAGACCAGGCAGGAAACATGACCAGATGAACTAATTGTACTTGATTGTAAAACTACATTAACAGAATCTTGCAAGTCTAAAAGTACAATTCTGCACCATCTCCTTTACAGCCCCCCCAAAAACTTAACAGGGTCTCTTCTGAGCCTTTTCCTCCATCTACTATCCATCTATGAGCTATGCCTTTTTTTATCTAACTATTCCCATGTCAGTGTCTTTTTGTCCAGTTGCCTATAGTCTTTCCCACATACTATTACAAATATGCTCTGATATACATAGAGAAGCTAAAATAAGTCAAACTGCCAGAATATCCTTATTCATAAAATGTTGTGCTAGGATTCATCTGTTGATGAACCACTATCTTCTAATGTTTATTAGTAACTACTGGAGTATGGTCCATGTACTGATGATGATCTACATCATAATAATTGAGTCAGACAGAGGTTTATGGGAGTGTACCTTCAATTCATTCAAGTCCTGACAGTTTTCTTGGAAACATTTTCAAAAGTGATTTTCTGTTGTCTTCTTCCCAGGGCTGAAAGAGAGTGACTTGCCTTGACTTTAACTGGCTTCATGCCTAAACTGGCATGAATCTCCAGCATGTGGGTTTCCTCTGATGCTTGCTTACTATCGACTGCCATAGTAATGGTGGGGGCATGGCATTTGGGTTTGGGAAGTGAGCTGGAACTCTGGTGCCTTCCAAACCTCTGCTTTTGAAAGAATTGTCCAGCATTAGTAAATATGAAATGAAAGATGATATATGGCAGCTAAAAGCCTAGGATCATTCAGCAGAAGTAAAGGATATGCTTTATTCTGCTTTGGTTAATTTCACCTTGTTTATTGCATGCATTTTAGAGCACTGAAATGTAAGAAGGTTGTGATGGAACATATATAGAGGTTGCCAACCAAAAAGATAAAGGGTTTGTAGATAATATCCATTGAGTAATGGCTGAAGGAGTTGGATATGTTAGCCTAGAGAAGTGGCTATTAAAATATTATATGACTAGATGAATACCCGTGCTCCGCTATGAAACTATGTGATCGGGCTTGATAAATCAACACTTACAGCTTGAAAATTAATGAATAGTTATGATCGGCCTCTCCTCTCCCCTTCTCTCCCTCAGTCTTGCCGCATAGAAGCCTCCCCTATCCTATCCCCTTCTCTCCCTTAGCCTTGCCCCACAGAAGCCTCCCATAACCTACCCCCTTCTCTCCCTCAGCTTTGCCCCACAGAAGCCTCCCCTATCCTATCCCCTTCTCTCCCTCAGCCTTGCCCCACAGAAGCCTTCCCTATCCTATCCAATTCTCTCCCTCAG
>WNWU01013815.1:25912964-25960158 GCA_012654045.1 Ptyas mucosa | reverse complement strand
CTTGCCCCACAGAAGCCTTCCCTATCCTATCCAATTCTCTCCCTCAGACTTGCCCCACTGAAGCCTCCCCTATCCTATTCCCTGCTTGCTGCTGTGAAAGTAAAACTGAAACGCCTCTCCTCTGCTTGTGTTTTGCATTTGGAACAGATTTCTTTTCAGGTGGGGAGGGGGAGTAGAACTCCTTAGCATCAGAGCGTGTTAATAATAATATAGGAAATACTAATGCTCTGATGGTTATTTTAAAAAAAAACCTTTCTTAGTGAGCACCTAGAAACCAAGAGGAACATATGTGGCAAATTTCAAGTTTGTAGGCTTTACGGTTCTGGAGATTTTGTGATGATGCATGAGTGGTATTTTGCTTTTATATATATAGTCATTCTAACAACAATGTTATGAAAACTTAGGCAGTGCAACAGTTTCTTAGGAAAATTGGAAACAAGTGCTAGGAAGTCAATATGGCCATTATAGTAGTAGTTTTATTGTATTGGCTGGAGTAGATAGCCTTTTTAAACAAAGGTTAACGCTCTGATATTAACAATATCTAATATATGCCTGTGTATTGAGTGTCTGCTCTGCAACAAACACATATTTGTAGTAATTTTATATTTTTGCACTAATCAGTAATATTGCCTGATCTATATGTCAATGAAGATTCTCAATCATCCAGGTAAAGTTGTCTGAAAGTTGAGTCATGTCAATTGGACTTATTTTCTTGTTTGTTTGAGACATTTCATTGCTTATCCAAGCAGCTTCAGTTGCCATGACTCCACTTTTAAACGATTGCCTGATCTAGTTTGGAAATGCAATTTTTAAACAGTTGGCATTGCATCAGGATGCTTTTTTGAGCAATATTGTAAGGAGTTGTGAGAAATGAACATATTTTCCCTTTTCTCAGAAACAAGTGTGATACTATGCAATCCTTCTGAGTCAAAATAAACATTCTTTAGTTTTAATGAATCTAAAAATAATATTTTCAGCTAGAAGGAATGGATACTGTCATGCTATGTCAGTAACGCTGAATCTTTTGGGCATGGAATCTTTTAGTCATAAAATGCCTAACTTGGCTCTTCTGGTGTGTCACACCCACCCACCCACAAACAAAAGAGAACCAATTCTCTATGTCCCTCTCCATCTATGCCACTCTGAACAATGGTCCTTGGTGGCAGTACTGAGACTGGGCCAAAACTTGAGGCCTGGGCTTCAACTTCAGCCCTAGTGTCACCATTGCCATTCATGGCTGCATCATTCCCCAAGATGTGTGAGCCTTTGGGAATGTGATGATTTCCCTTGTGGCCCAATGCTCTCCGAGATCTGCCATATGCTACTTACCTACTCAAGGCTGTTTTGAGTTGCAGGAAATCTTTCTTTACAACTATTTAATAATAATTGTAAATGTCATAGTTTAGTTAAGCATCCTAGGGTCTTTCAAAGGGAATGGAGAGAAAACTAACTTTAGGTAGGTTGCCTGATGCAACTTTCTCCCTACCAGTCCCCTTTACTAGAAACAGTTTTATTTTACTTTGACTCTTTTTTCTTTTGGACAGCTTTGTAGTTTGTTAAATGTTGCTGTTTGGATTATGGATATTTATTCATGTATTTTAATCCTCTAAAATTACAGGAATCTTTCTGGATTTCCCCCCCTAATTGTGTACTGTGTCATTATGCTTTCCCTTCTAGTGGAGGCGATAGTGGAGTTTGACTACAAAGCTCAACATGATGATGAGCTGACAATCACTGTAGGTGACATCATCACCAACATCAGAAAAGAAGATGGAGGTTGGTGGGAAGGACAGCTCAAAGGCAGAAGAGGTTTGTTCCCTGACAACTTTGTAAGAGTGAGTACAAAGTGAAAACTGTTAATTGTTTTATGTGATCAACTTACATTATCTTGTTGAGATACAGGTTTGCAATATTAGCAGCCAAAGAAGAAAACTTTGTAAGTCAGATTTATCTTCATACTCTTAGCTTTCTGCAATCTTCTGAAAATCGAATTGTTTCAAAAGCCTTATGAAAAAAATGAAATGATACCTGTTCTTTTGGCTATAATTGCTGCTGATGTATTGTTTTTTGTGTATTTTCATAATAACCATTTATGTTTATTTATTTAGTGTTTCATTTGTATTAATATTGATGTAAAACATTGAGAGTCAGGTTCAGTTGTGGCAGTATACAAAAAAGTAAGCAATGACTTTTTATCAAATTGAAGCTTAAAATTTGAGCATAAAAAGATCTTTAAAAAAGAACAGAACACAATTACATAGTATAGATATTTTATAAAAATCACAATAATATATAGCTCTTATAGGCAGTTTATTTTTGAGATATGTATTTCAAATATTGCATTTAAGCAGGGGTGAAATCTAAAATTTGTTACTACCGGTGGGTGTGGCTTGGTGGTGGGTAATGTGACTGAGTGGATGTGGCCAATTTTTTTTTTTACTTTTAAAACCCTTTTTTCTACAACCTCTTCAGCAAAGAGGTTGTTAAAAAATGCTTTCAAAAGGCTCTGATGATCCCAGCTGAGTTGCTTGATCGGCAGAGACTTTTTTTCTTTTAAATGCCTCTGACGAACAGGCAACTCAGCTTGGATCGTCAGAGGCATTTAAAAGAAAAAAAAGGGTTTTAAATGCCTCTGACTATCAGGCAACTCAGCTTGGATCGTCACAGGCATTTAAAAGAAAAAAAGGTTTTTTTCTTTTAAAAGCCTTTGATAATCCCAGCTGAGCTGTGTAATCATCAGAGGCTTTTTTTTTTACTTTTAAAAGCATTTTTTTGGCCGAAGAGGTTGTAGAAAAAATGCTTTTAAAAGTAAAAAAAAGCCTCTGATGATTGTGCGGCTCAGCTGGGCATGGGGCGGGGACAGAGATTTTTGCTACGGTTCTCTGAACCACCCGCCTCCATCGCTACTGGATCGGGTGATCTGGTCTGAACCGGGAGCATTTCACCCCTGCATTTAAGACATAATAGAGATTTGTGAAGGCAGCGGGTGCTAAGAATCACTGGGTTAAGTCAGTCTGCCTTTGGACTTTGGACATAGGAACGGTCAATATTCAAACAATGAAAACAGATGCTCAATTAGATGAACTGCTGATTGAACTCAACAATATGCATTGAGATATCATTGGACTATGTGAAACATAACAAGAAGGTGAAAATTTAGTTGAACTTAATATGACTGGGCATTTACTCTACACTAGAGTACACTGGTACTCTACACGAGTACCAAAGATGGACAATGTGGCAGACTTGGTTTTCTCATCAACCAAAAACTGAAAGATTCTATAGTAAAATTTGAAAATATATCAGACAGAATAGCTCAATTGAACAAACAATGCAAGCTTCAAATCACCCAAGCTTATGTGCCAACAATAACCTATAGTGATGATGAGGTTGAAGAGTTTTGTGACGATGTGACCCACCATTAAGACAAAGAAAAATGTTGATACAAAATACTAATGGGTAACTTTAATGCAAGAATATGAAGAACAATACCTGAAGAAAAAGTGACTGGCCCGTATGGAAGTGGTGAATGCGATAATAGAGGTAACAGACTAGTAGATTTTGCTGGAGGACAGGGACTTTATATCATGAACTCATTTTACAAGAAAAAAGCTAATGTCCAAAAAATGGACATGGAAGAGTCCATCTGGGTACACAATCAAAATTGACTGCATCATGTCAAGTGATAAAACCATATTCTGCAATTGTACTATCATCAATCGTTTTAACATTGGAAATAACCATAGAATAGTACGAGCTAAAATGAAGATAGACTGTCAAAAAAAAGTGTATGAAAATGATAAAGACATCACAAAAAACAAAAATAAAGAATGATAGAGGAGAACAGCTATTTTGAAATCAATCTATCAAATCTATTGCAAGATTTGGAAGAGATTAACATTACAGACCAAAATGAACAAATAGTCAAAAACATCTTTGATTCTGCTACATCTATAGTACCACTGGAAAAACACTTTGTACAATCAAAAATTTCTGATGAAATGATTTAATGAAAAAACGACGGACAGAAAGAAAGCTTTTGCATTAAATGTGAAGATAGGTCTGTGTGTAGAACAAGCAGGAAATGTTAGAAATAATTAGAAAATTGTATTCAGAGCTCTACAACGATCAAGAACACTAAAAAATAACAACACCCACAAAAGAAGAAATGCCAGATATCCTAGTGGAGGAAGTACCAAGAGCCATAAAATCAATGGAAAATGGCAAACGTTCAGGAAATGACTGTGTTATGATTGTAATGCTGAAAGTTGCTAGTCATAGTTTACCCCAGATACTAGCAAAACTATACTTGAGATGCCTCAGTGAAGAAAAATACCCAATGCATGGAAAAATGCTTATACACAAGAAAGGGGCCCAAGATGATTTAAAGAACTATCTCCCAGTAAGCCTTTTTTCAGTCATCTACAAGGTTTTCACCAAGATAATAGCAAAAAGAATATTGAAAACATTAAATTATGCACAGCCAAAGGAGCAGGCAGAGTTCAGAAATGGCTGCAGCACAATGGATCACATCCAGGTTGTTCAGCAAGTCATTGAAAGACACAACTATATGCATTGTTTCTTCAATGCATATAGAGACAATAAAATCTGAAAAACAAGCAAAATGTTGTTTGTGTCACAAAAAATAAGTACATAAAAATGGATCTAACATTTTCAAGGGCTATATCCTCCTTCATTAGTCTATGTCAAGAGTATTTTTAATGATTCCATAGGTTTGCCCTTTCACAAAATAGTGGCTATTACTAGAAGCAGACAATGCTCTGTTTCCTACCATGTATATTAGGGATTACATAGGTATGTTATATTAAACCTGATGATCCTAAGAAAATCATAGGGTATTGGTTTTTATTGTAATCAAACAAAGCAGTTATTCTGGAAATCTCAAAAAGCTGCTAATTTTCAAGTTAATTCTTTGTTGTATAAACATTTCTGATTCTTTCCTCTTGAATAGACTGATTGAGTATGTAGTGAGAATGTAGTGAGAATAATGTGGATTTGCAGTAAATCTACTAATGTGTATTTCAATAATGTATTTTTAAAAGTTTTATTGAAGTTTACTATTCTCTTTTGATTTCATCTTATTTGCCATAATTTTCATAGTCTGCAGATTACAATAAGTACAATATACAGGAAATTATTTAAATTCATAACTGTTGTTGTCAGCCTCTATGATGCTTGCTTGCTATCAGCTGCCATAGTAATGGGGTGGGGGGGAAGGTTGTCATTTGGGTGGGGGATGTGATCTGAAGAGAGATTGCCCTGTGTGAACAAATAGGGAGAATTGCTCCTATATTCTACTGCGCAGCTGTATGGACTTGTTCATGCCCAGTCAAGGTCAACCATCTGAGAATACCAGATGGATGAAAACACCTGAAGATGCTGCTCACATGACACCAATTGGGATGGGGATTGGACATTTACCCTGGGTCTCTGGGGGGAGGGATTTGGGGAATTTTTTTTGCAATTTTTTTTTATTTTTTAAAACACACAAATAAACATACAATACATCTTTTCGGAACAGAGCATTGATCCAGTCATAAATTTGTTCAATTTTTTGTTCATCTTTAACAAAATTTTATATATTCTATTTTTGCCATAACACTTATCACATATCTCAACTATTACCATTTTATAGAACGCTAACTCATATTAACTTAATCAAAGCAGTTACCCTTCTATTAATCTACCTTAAATCTTGATTCAATTAATACCTCATAATACATTTCATAATTCTTACCCCAAATACTCACTATTAAAAATACAGTTCAAACATGTTTATATTTGTAAATCTTATTTCCATTTCTAGAACTTCCTTACATTTTATTATTTCTTCATATAATATTCATTAGGTCTTCATTTAATTATTACTTCATCAAATTTAAATCTTATCTCTAATCTTGAAAATATATCAATTTAACATTTAAACAAAGTTCTTAATTCAAATAACACAACATAATATAATTCACCATTATTTCCCTAAATTCTGTCTATTTAACAATACCATTTATATAAAAGCCAATTTAAATGTCTTATTTAGTAAATCATAATCCTATATCATTTCAATTTTCTTTTGTTTTTGCTTGAATAAATGTATTATTGAAGATATTCAAATTATTACAATTGTTATAGGTATTGAAACAATATCCCAATTATTATAGCCATCAATTTTCTCAAATAGTACCATCCAACATCTCAATAAAAATTAATTCATTATATCCATTGATATATTTTCTTTTTACATAATCTAATTTTCATATATTTTAGCTTCAATCCATATTTCAAGTCTAGGTATCTATACGATATTCTTCTCTCATTTCTATCTTCCCCATTTTGTCCACTGTTAATCCCAGTGTAATAATCTTTTTCACTGTTAATCCCAGTGTAATCTCTAAAAATAGCCATCAATTTTCTCAAATAGTACCATCCGCCATCTCAATAAAAATTAATTCATTATGTCAATTGTTCATATATTTTAGCTTCAATCCATATTTCAATTCTATATATCTTTAACATATTCTTCTCTCATTTCTATCTTCCTTTCTCTCCCCCCTATTTTGCCCTATCTGTCCCGTTGTTTCCCCTCTCTTTTCTCTTTCTCTCATTTTACCATTATTAATCTCAATATAATCATTAAATCAAAGTCCTGGACTCTTCTATTTTACTCTATATTCCCTAGTATTTTCCAATCTTTTCTTTTATCATTCCACTGTTAATCCCAGTGTAATCTCTAAAAACCTCCTTTTTATTATTCCTATATTTTCCAACCTTTTTCTTTTATCATTCCACTGTTAATCCCAGCATAATAAACTTTATTTTTTTCATTGTTAATCCCAATGTAATCTCTAAAAACCTCCTTTTTATTATTATTGTCCACATGTTCAGTAACTTCTTCATATTTAATCATATTGTCTTTGTCTTCTCTATTTTCAATCTCTATGTCTCACTTCTCTGTCTTCATTTTCTTGTCTGCTTGCGTATGTTCCATTTCAGCTTTTATGTCCTCAAGTTTTAGTCTTCCATGTAATATTATAATTATTTCTCTTATTTCCATTTTCCATGGCAAGTACCTCAATTTAATTATTTCACTAATTTCCTGTGCCATTTTATTCTTTTTAAGCTAATATTATTCCAATTTATGAAAGTTCCATTGTATTCTCCCCCTCCTTTTTTCCCTCCAAAGTCGAGCTGCTTGCAGACAAAGAAATCCTCCCCCAAAAGTTCTCATGGCATTTTATCTGTAAAGTTCACAATTTTCCAAAACAAAGACCAAGTTGCAATTATTCCTTTTTACTCCTGAAGGTGTCTCTCTGCAATCCACAATTACCAGTTGTCAAACAAGTATCCATTTTGTTTCAATCTGCATCAACAATCTTATTTAGCTTCTCTTTTTCTTTTTAGCTTTTAAAAATATCAAATCAGTTTTGTAGTCCAGTCCAAATTTACACAGCTCTTTTCACTTCTTCTTTCCTTTTTTCTTTCATTTATACGACAGTTCTGTTTTAAAGCTTATTATCCATTCTCTTTGTTTTTCTTAAAATTCAAAAAAGAAAGGAAAAAGAAAGGATCTATTTATTTATTTCCGATCCTTTAACCAATCTTGGGGCAATTTCTCTAGTTATTTAAAATTTCCAAATAGTTTTGTTCAAAAGTCAATTTTCCATCGGGTTTTTATCCCTTTAAAATCGCGCCTCAGAATCTTCTTTTCTTCCCACCCTGCTCATTAGCCTCTGTTTCATCACTAGGGGGTCTTAAAGTTACAAAGATGTTTTCCTTATTGTTGTATTGTTGTTTCAAACCAAGGGTTGGCTTCCAAAAACTCTGTTCCATTCATCACACCTGCTCAATGTTTAATCCGGTTGCCCCAGCTTCGTGGCAGCCGCAATAGCTGCCATCCCCCGCCACCGAGTCATAGAGAGTTTCCTCGGACCTTCGAGGAACTTGCCTGTTCCTCTTGATCTTCCGAGGTGCCTCTCCTTCTTCCCCATCCCTACAGGACAGTTCTGGTCCGCAGACCCCTCGGCAGCGGTTTGTCAGTTCGAGTTTTCGCAGAGCTCATCAGAGCCCGCTAATTCCCCGACTGTCTCGCCACGACACCAAACTGGAAGTTCCAGGATTTGGGGATACTTTCAATATGTAACTTTCACACCTTTTGCTTCAGATCTTGCTTTTCTTTCATTGCTATTAGTTCAAATTCAGTAAAAGTACCTCTCCTCTACTTCAATGGAGTTGGGGGTTTTCTTTCTTGAGTTTTGAATGAAGGCAGGCCTGGGACTAGAATTTATGGTCTCCTGATTTCTAGCTTGGTACACCAAACTTTCTAAAGATAAAGGTAGAAATTGTTTATTCAGTTTATAGAAGACAGCTGCTTCAATGATTGACATGGTAAGATTATGTACTGTATTACAGTAGTGGAAATTCCATTCCCAGTTATGGTCATAAACCTGTACCTGTACTGATTTGGCAGCAATGTAGGCAAAAGGATCAAGGGTGAATTTAGTAGGCCTTGTATCTTGGGGAGTGAGCTACAAGTCTTATGTCTTTTAATAAAATTTGTTAACTTGGTATCAAGTTCTATCAGATTCCTTCTGATTTTTGGTCACCATTGGCTAATAGGAGTCGCCTATGTTTAATTGTTCCCAAGAGGTGCTATGTGAGAGAGAACTCTGGTGACTTCCAAACCTCTGCTTTTGAAAGAATTGTCCGGCATTAGTAAATATGAAATGAAAGATGATATATGGCAGCTAAAAGCCTAGGATCATTCAGCAGAAGTAAAGGATATGCTTTATTCTGCTTTGGTTAATTTCACCTTGTTTATTACATGCATTTTAGAACATGGAGGTTTTCCTTTCTTGAGTTTTGAAGGGAGGCATGCCTGACATTAAACAAGATTTGCTTTATCAGCCATCCCGGAGAAAATTCTACCATGGGAGCTGAGCAAAGAATGTCTAACCAAGGCAGCGACCAAGAGAACATGGGAGCTGCTGGCTCGACTCCCCCCCAGTCCCGCCATAGCTGGGAAGTTTCGGAGTGGATGTCTGAACTGCAGATTGAGGAAAAGCCGGTCCGAGCCAAATGGTCATTGGGCATAGGACAGATGGAGGTTCCAGAGGAGATTCCCCCTGGGGTAACAGCTGCCAGACGCCGGCATGGAGAGGCTGCCTGGCAGGAAGCTGACAAAGTAAACCTCCTGTTGACTCAAGCCCTGCATCTCCTGCAAGAAGCTCTTGGAAGTTGGAGAACACATGAAAGATATGCCTTATCTGCGTATAAGGAGGCTGAGCAACTGGGGGAGGGGGAGCAGAAGCCCCTGCATACCCAGAAGAGATTCCTAGAGCTCGGCCAGAGCCAGCACAGGCTGCAGGAACTTGTTCTGCCCCAGTTATGGACCCCAAAGAACAAAGAACGGACACAAAGTCTGTTCAAACTTTGGTTTACTGAATAAACCAGTCTTTTACAACAATGGCTGTTAATTAATTGCATTAACAGCTGCTAAGAATTCATAATAATAAATAATAACTGAAAACTTACTATGGTTGGCAGAATGCCCAGAAGCAATTTGCAGAAAGCTGGTAAGATAAGCAAGGCAAGACACGAAGGTATGTGAACTAAGTTGTTCCCTGCAAATTGCTTCAGTCAGCGTTCCTCCTTAAATAGGCTAAGGGAGTGGCTAATTAGCCCCAAGCCTTACTCTTGAGGAGACCTCCTCCTAAGGAGCCACTCCTGCCTTTTGGCAGCTCTGTGCACCCGTGCATCAAGAAGAGGCTCCTCCTCTTCGTCCTCTTCACTTAAGCGAGCTTCTGGAGGTTCTGAAGGCCCTGGCTGAATGCTCGCCTCTGGCACCACATCTTCTCCAGCCTCCTCATTGTCCGACTCGAGTGCCAGCCGCACAGGCTGCGGCGCAGCACCACACCAGCCTCCTCGCTGTCTGAATCAGCTACTAGCTGCACAGGCCGCGAACGGAACTCAAGTGGCAGCTGCAGCCCAGCCCCCCCCCCCAGTTGGGGGGGGTAGCCTCCCAGAGGCACCGAATTCCAAAGGTTCCTCAGCTAGCAGTAAAATATAGAGGAGATCCCAAGGCTTTGGGATTCTATCTAGGCCAAGTTTGGAATCATATGCAGGAGTATGGGGAGGATTTTGCTTCGGAATCGGCAAAGGTGAGGTGTCACTATGGCCCTGGAGGGGATAGCAGCTGAGTGGATGGTGGGCCTCCATAATGAGGATTCCCCACTTCTGAGGGATTACAACGGGTTTATGATGGCCCGCTGAGTGCACTTTGATGATCTCTTAGCTGAATGAAAGGCTAGAACCAGGATGAAAACCCTAACCCAGGGGTGGAGATTGATGGCTGAATACACCCAGGAGGTTCATGAGCTGGTTTTCCACATGTGGAGGTGGTCCCAGGAGGCCCTGATGGAATGTTATAAGGATGGCCTTAATGAGGATGTCTACCAAAACTGCTGTTCCCGAGGGCTCCCCAGAGACCTGCAGTGCTGGTATGTGTTGGCAGCTGAGATGGAAATTGACCTGGCCAGAGATCAGTACAGTGGGGGCTGCAGCTGGAACAAGCCTTCCCCTTCTGCCCTGAAAGAGGCCCCTAGAACTGCCAAAGGAGGGCCAGCACCCAAGCCCAGATCCACAGCATACTTCAGATATGGGAAGGAGGGGCACTGCTGATTGTTTCACCAAGCCTGGCTCCAAGCTGACCCCTGCTGGAGGGAAAAGAGCCGAGAAGCCACCAGCAAAGAACCGTGAAACGGCCCTGAAAGGTGTGGAAGTTGTAGAGTTCGCTCCCTATGGGAAGATGCTAGCCCTTTTGGAATCTGGGTACACTAGGTGCGTAATCAGCCCAGAGGTGGTGGAAAAACCGGGACTGAGACTAAGGACAATGAAAGTGCCCATAGCATTTTGCCAATTGGATGGGTCAGTAGCTGAGGGGGGGGCAGCCTCTTTTGTCACCGAACCAGTTGAGTTGCAGATGGGGGACCACCGAGAGACTTTGAGTTTTATCATAGTCCCTGGAAAGGAATGGCCCCTCTTGCTCGGATTACCCTGGCTCTGGAAATGGAACCCTCATGTGAATTGGAGGAAGGGGGTGTTGTGCATCTGCTCCACCCAGCAGGGGAAGGAAGGGTAAAAACCCCTCTGCATAGCCAAACCCATGAAGGAGCTAGCAGTGGCAGTGAGCGAATGCATTGCTGGGGAGGAGAAAATCCCTAAGGAATATGGGGACCTCAGGGAGGCATTCAGTGAGAGGGCTTCAGATGTACTCCCATCCCATCGCCCCATGGACTGCAGTATAGAAATCTTCCCAGGAGTGAAACTCCGTAAACCAAAGATCGACTCTATGACCCCTCATGAGCTGGAGGAATTGGGAAATTTTATTGATAAAAACTTAAACAGGGTTTCATCCAACCAACTAGGCCCCAAGTGGCTGCCCCACTCACCCGGTGTGAGAAAAAAGATGGCTCTCTTCGCCTTTATGTGGATTACAAAAATCTCAATGCCATTTGCGTAGAAAATGTTTACCCATTAACCCTAATGAAGGACATGTTAGCTTGTCTGGCCAAGGGGAAGATTTTCACTGAACTGGACTTGAGAGAGGCTTACTACCAAGTTCGAATTAAGGAAGGAGATGAGCAGAAAGCGGCCTTCAATTGCCCTTTGGGTTGTTTCTAGTTTACGGTGCTCCTGTTTGGGCTACAGGAGGTACCAGCTATGTGCATGCAATTGATAAATGAGGTGCTGCATGAACATCTTTACAAGGGGGTCCTAGTTTATCTAGATGACATTCTTATTTACACTGACACCATGGAGGAACATTTGAAAATAGTGCATTCAGTCCTGAAAAAACTCAGGGCTGCTGAACTGTATGCCAAGTTGTCAAAGTGTGAATTTCACCAGACTAAAATTTATTATTTGGGTTACCACATATCACATGAGGGTATTGAAATGGACCCAGAAAAAGTCTGGGCAGTCATGGAGTGGGCGGCCCCATGCACCTGCAAGCAGCTGCAAAGCTTCCTAGGGTTTGCTAATTTTTATTGTCAATTCATTCCCTCTTTTGCTAAAATTGCATTGCCCATTACCAATATCCTAAAGACAAAGGGAGAAGCAAAACCAAGGCCTAGCTGCCCCCTTGAGTGGACCATGGAATGCCAGGCAGCTTTTGAGAAGCTGAAATGATTTTTTGCGGCTGAGTCTGTCCTTAAATATTTCGACATGGATGCCCCTTTCATAGTCCAAGCCGACGCCAGTGACATGGCTGTGGGGGCGGTACTACTTCAAGAAAACGCTGCTGGAACTTTACCACCCTATGCCTATACCTCCTGTAAATTAACTGAAACTGAAAGGAGGTGGGCAATTTGGGAGAAGGAAGCTTCTGCCATCCAATGGGTCCTGCTAACCTGGAGGCATTTCCTTGAAGGAGCAAAACACTCTTGTGAGGTGTGGACAGACCATAAGAATCTAGAGGCTTTAAAAACACCCCTGACGTTGTCGCCCAAACAAGTCCATTGGGCACAACACTTTAATCAGTTTAACTTGCCTCTACACTACCTTCCTGGGGGGAATAACTTTATGGCAGATGCTCTATCTAGATTGCCCCAGTGTAATAGCACATGGCCGGAAGTAATCTGCCCAGTTATCCCCTCCAAGCAATTGGCTGCTCCCTTTGTCACCAGAACCTGGGGAAAGGTGGACTTGGATCTATCCACTGATTTAAGGGAGCGGCTAAAAGAAGCGCTAAAACTGATGACTGGTTCATATCCCACACAAATGAGTGTATTGTTTGTGATGGCCTTGCATGGGTGGGAGTTAAGTTGTACGTCCCTGCCAGTCTTAGGGGAACTGTATTACAACAGGCCCATGATTCAAAAGCCACTGGACACTTTGGGTTCATGAAAACATTATACTTAGTTATAACGGCAGTTCTGGTGGCCATCTTTGAAAAAGGACATAGTGGCCTATGTCACTAGCTGTCTTGTGTGTGCTTCAGCAAAAAGGCCACCTGGAAAGCTACCTGGATTACTCCAGAACGTTGCTAGCCCTAGTGCTCCGTGGAAGGAAAAATCCATGGACTTTATCATTGAGCTGCTTGAGACCGGGGGAAATATGGTCATTTTGGTGATCACCGATTTATTTTCCAAGCAAGTGCATTTTGTACCTTGTTCCAAGATTCCCTCTGCAAAAACACTAGCTAAACTGTTGATTCAACATGTGTATAGGTTACACGGGGTTCCCGAATGCATTATTTTGGATAGGGGGGTACAATTCACCTCCCTCTTCTGGAGGAAGTTCCTGAAGGCGTTAGGCTCTGCCCAAAGCCTACACTCTGCCCCCACGCGCTAACTCAGTTCTAGAGCAGTACCTCAGATGTTACGTAAATTATCAACAAGGCAATTGGGCCGACTTATTGCCTTTTGCAGAGGTCACTTATAATAATTCTATCCAAAGCAGCACCGGTTTCACTCTGTTCAAAGTGGTTTCTGGTCAGGACTTTGTACCAATTCCAGAGCTGCTGCAAGAAAAGCCACACATCCCTTTATTAGTGGATTGAATCAAGCAGCTTCAGTTTATCTGGCCTGTTACTCGTAAGGCATTAGAGGAGGCTCATTGAGACATAAGAAATATGCTGACAAGAAAAGAGCTTTTCTTGTCCACTAAGTACTTACAGACTACCCAGAAGTCAAAGAAATTGGGGCATAACTATGTGGGCCCTTTCTCTATTGTCAGGATTGTCAACCCAGTCATGGTTCAGCTAGAGTTACCAAAAATCCTTTGAAGGATTCATCCTGTGTTTCATGTTAGCTTATTGAAACCTGAACATACCTCCTCTCTCCGACCAGGGCAATCTACCCCTCCTGTACCCCTGCTCATAGAAGGTGAGCAGCATTTCAAGGTCAAAGAAATCCTCGACTCAAGAAAACAGGGAAAAAGTACAGTATTTGGTTGCCTTTCAATCTGAATGAGTGAATGAGTGAGTGTTCTGCCCCAGCTACGGGTCCCAAGAAGTGTAGCACACACACAGCTTCAAAAACTCCGTTTAATACAAACAGACCCCTTTCAAAATGCAGGCTTTAACCACAAATGTCCTTATCAGCCTGCTATGAATTAGAGATTAAACAAAGGGTTGGCAATCAGCCCAGAAACCAAGTTGTAACAAAAAACTCACTCTCAAAATGCTCTGTGTAGGACCAAATGTTGTTTCCAGCAACATTTGCTATCTGTGTGCGAACTTAAATAGGCTAAGGGAGTGGCCAATTAACCCCAAGCCTTACTTTCGAGGAGACCTCCTCCTGAGTAGCCACTCCTGCCTTTTGGCAGCCCTGCATGCTCAAGCATTGAGAAGAGGCTCCTCCGCTTCACCCTCTTCACTTGAAGGAGCCTCTGGAGGTTCTGAAGGCCCTGGCTGAGTCTCTGCCTCTGGCACCACATCCTCTTCAGCCTCCTCGCTGTCTGACTCGAGTGCTGGCTGCACAGGCTGCTGGCGCGACACCACACCAGCCTCCTTGTCATCGGGATCAGCCACAATCCACGCAGGCCACTGGTGGGCCACAACAGCAAGATGTCAGTGCACCAAAACTTTTACAACTGTTTCACACTAAGTATCCTAATAAGCTTTGTCTTCTTATTGTATAGTATTTTGTATATTGGATTGTTATGTTGTTCCTATCTTGTCTATGTTGTCTTATGTTTTCTTCCAGGGCTCACACCTCTCCTGCAGGAGGGCCGAATGTCAGCCTCTATGATGCTTGTTTCCTATTGGCTGCCATAGTAACAGGGTGGGTGGGTGGGTGGAAGGAAGGTTGGCATTTGGGTGGGGAATGTGAGCTGGAGAGAGATTGCCCTGTGTGAATAAGTAGGGAGAATTGCTCCTATATTCTACTGCGCAGCTGTATGGACTTGTTTATGCCCAGTCAAGGTCAAGCATCCAAGAATACCAGATGGATGAAAACACGTGAAGATGCTGCCCACATGATACCAATTGGGATGGGGATTGGACATTTACCCTGGGTCTCTGGGGGGAGGGATTTGGGGATACTTTCAATATGTAACTTTCACGCCTTTTGCTTCAGATCTTGCTTTTATTTTGCTGCTATCCATTCAAATTCAGTAAAAGTACCTTTCTCTACAAACATGGAGTTGAGTTTTCCTTTTTTGAGTTTTGAAGGGAGGCATGCCTGACAGTTGTACATAATTCTCCAGGGAGAGATGTATGTGGGAAATAAAAGAAGTAACTGTTTCTGAACCAATGAATGCTTGGTTTTTCTCAGTTCAAGCACATGCTTCATTTTGGACTTCCATCCTGTCTTGATTAGCAGCCTAACTAAAGATATTATTCTCCACAAATTGGGATTGGTCACTTCCTATGATGGTCAGTTTGGGGCTAGAATTTCTTCATCCCAGTGTTTTTAGACAATTAATTTTGTAGGGAAAGGAATTTCATAATAACTGTGGTTATATTCATAAATGAGAAAGTTGTGTGACAGCAGGAATTTTGATATATTATAGTTGCAGTCACATATACTCAATGTAGTCACAGAATAGTAACTTATGTATCATGTCTCAGACAGTTCTGAAAGTTGAGCTTAGTCACAATATTGGGCTAAGTTGTAGTAAAAATAGAAACTGTAATGTATAAGATTTGAGTCAAAATTCAAAAGAATTTTGAAAAATGTATTTGGACTGAGTAATTGTTTAGCTTGACTATTTTAAGAGTTGAAGTTATTGGAGTAAAAGCATTTGATTCCTATGGCAGAGATACCAATTTTGTAAATATTGAGTCTATTTCCCACCCCAGAACTTTTGGGCAGATTTTGGTTTAAGGTCCTTTTTGTTCCTAGTTAGTTTTGGAATGAAAAACAAGGCTTCACCTTATGCTTTTCTGCAAAATCCATAACATATGTGATCATCCCACTTTTTAAACTTTTCACTCAATGTTTTCTGTTGCTCCAACATATCATTCATCTGTACTAGAATCTGCTGTATTTCTTTCCATGCCTACAGTGATAGGTATAGGTATAGACGATTACCATCCATGAATCCAGGGCTCTGGGCTGAGGCCAAGTAGGTACAGGCCTAGGGACACCAAATTTTAGAAGACACAACAATTGAAAAGTTTTCTGAAAAATGCAATAAAAAAGCAAAAAGCAGTAAGTATCCCATGTGAGTCAGCATGCCCAGTCAAGGATTAAATAAAATTTTGTAGTATAAATACGGTGAAAAGCTCAAAGAAAAAAAAATGTCCAAGCATGAAAATCATATTTGTAAAACTCAAAAATCTGGATGATGATGATGATGAAGAAACCAGAAGGTATATTTTTGAAATTCCTAACAAAATTGGAAAATGAGCCAAATTGTGGGGGGCATCAGAACATGAATTTGTCTAGGGCACCAAAATGTCTAGAACCAGTCCTGCACATACCTGAACTAACCCTTATATCATTTATGTGACCCCAATTTCCTTCCACTTCCTGGATTTTCTTACTATTTATGATTCTATCTGTAATTTACTCATACAAGCAGGGTGCCTTTGTATCAACTAAAAACAATTTGTGAAAGCACTAAGATTTAAGATTATGTCTATTAGACTGGAAGGAGACTTACTAGTTTAACTGTCCTAGAAGAATTGGCATATTTGTCTTTCCTGTCCCTTCTTTTAAATTCATCTCTAGGAAAAGTTAAAAGAAGGCAACAGAGATATTCCTGTCCAAAGGAAAGAAATACAGAACTTAACCCAAAAATTATATATGCCTGCAAAATATAAGATAATTTGTTACAGCATATATGATTGCAGAAACATTATCTTAGATGTTTTTCTTAAATGTCCCTATGTTCTCTTTCTTTAGAGTACTAGTCTTAAAGTTTTATGAATATAGTGATAAGTAAACATTGACTCTTAAGAAACATTGTTTTTCTCAATCTAATAATGTTTTGTATCAAATAGCAAAGATCCAGCCAGCAAATCAGATAGCTACCTGGGGTTGACCAACCTTATAACTGAATTGTAAAGAAAGTAGCAGCCTAATTACTTCTGAGAACCTATTGTCTAAATAGGAATTAAGTCTGGAGAAGCATGCTGTTCATTGTTCCCAGCATGGGGTTTTAGTAGCCACTGTGTGATATATTAGTACACAGGAGTTAATCCCCTGTTGAGGAATAAACTAAAGGTAGCATACAATATAATATCTTCATTTATAAAAAAGGATTATCTAAAAGTGCCACATGACTGTTCATGCCAGCCATTGCCAAATGAATTAACTCCACTTAAGTAAAAAGAGAAGCTGTTGATAAATGTCCTGCCATCTCCATCATAATCCCACAAAGCATTTGCTTGGTACTGTCTAAGCACTCTCAAGGCATGTAGTTCTCCAAAATGGGAACTCCAATAAGCCTCAATCTAACAAATCTGCAGATAGAGAGTGGGGCACTGGGACATGCTATAGGAGTATATGATTATAGGCATAATGACATTGCTATAGGCATATACTACAGGCCACTCAACCAAGCAGAAGAAATAGATGAACTCTTTCCTAATCAATTAAAAAATGTATGTAGGAAACATACCATAGTAGTAATGGGGGACTTTAACTACCCTGATATCAACTGGGAGACAACTCTGCAGCAAGTGAGAGATCAAACAGATTCCTAACCAACTTAGCTGACAACGTTGTCATCCAAAAGGTAGAGGAGGGAACTAAAGGAAAAGCTATACTGGACCTAATTCTTACTAATAAGAAGAAGTGATAGAGGGAGTTAATGTTGCTGGAATCTTGGGCGAGAGTGATCACATCATACTGGAATTAAATATATTTCAAACACAAGCAATAGAATATAATCCAACCAGTGTCTTAACTTTTTAAAAGAGCTGATTTTAACAAACTCAGAGAGAGCCTAAGCAAAATTTCATGGATAAAAATCCTAAAGGGGGAAACAACTCAAGCATGGGAAATACTGAAAAATATGATTATAAAAGCCCAGTCCAACATAATACCACTGGAAAAGAAATCCAAGAAGAAACCAGCATGGCTGCACAAAGATCTCTCTGATAAACTGAAAGACAAAATAAGTACAAAAAATAGAAAGAGGGACACGTAACTAAGGCAGAATATCAACAAATAGCCAGAATCTGCAAAGAGAAAATCAGGAAAGCAAAGGCTCAGAATGAACAAAGACTTTCAGCAAAAGTCAAAGATAATTAAAAAAAAGTTTTTTCAACATAGAAATAAATAAACATAAATAACAAGAAAAAAGTCAAGGAAACAGTCGGTCCAATAAAGACAGAAGATGGCAAGGAAGTAACAGGCAGTAGAGAGAAAGCAGAGCTACTTAACTCATTCTTTGCATCAGTCTTCACACAAAAAGAAACTATAGCCAAAACATAACTGTAAAAGACAGACTAGAAATAAAAATTAAAATAAGCAAGAAAATGGTAAGAGAACTTCTGTCTGACCTTGATGAATATAAATCACTGGGACCTGATGCATTACACCCCAGAGTTCTGAAGGAGCTGGCAGATGTTATCTCAGAACCATTGCACTATAGCTTTAAAAAATCTTGGAGCACAGGGGAACTACCAAAGAATTGGAAAAGAGCTTATGTGGTTCCCATCTTCAAAAAACAAACAAACAAAAATAGACCCAGGAAACTACAGACCAATCAGCCTAACATCAATACCTGGGAAGATATTGAAAAAAATAATCAAAAACACATATGTGAATATCTACCAGTAGAAACAAATAAAGTTTTAACTAGTAGCCAGCATGAGTTTGTTAAAAACAGATCATGTCAAACCAATCTTATTTATTCTTTGACAAAGTGACTAAATTAGTAGACCAGCGAAATACTGTGGGCATAGTATATTTAGACTTCAGCAAGTCATTTAACAAAGTAGACCACAGCCTACTTCTTGGTAAACTAGAACAATGTGGGATACACAGCATTACCATCAGATGGATTTGTAACTGGCTGACAAACTATACTCAATGAGTAGTCCTTAATGGTGCTATACCTACATGGAGGGAAGTAAGCAGTGGGGTACCACAAGGTTCCGTCTTAGGCCCAGTACTCTTCAATATCTTCATAAATGATTTAGGTGAGGGAATAGAAGGGGAACTCATCAAATTTGCAGATGACAGTAAGCTAGCAGAATAGCCAATACCCCAGAAGACAAGCTCAGGATCCAAAAATATCTTGACAGACTTGAACAATGGGCCGTATCCAACAACATGAAATTTAATGTGGAGAAAAGCAAGGTTTTATACCTGGACAGGAAAAACCAAAGGTACAAGTACAGATTAGGCAAAACCTGGCTCAAAAACAGTAACTGTGAGAGGGACCTTGGAGTCTTAGTGGACAATCACTTAAACATGAGCCGGCAGTGTGTGGCAACAGCCAAAAAAGGTAATACTATCCTTGGTTGTATAAATAGGCATAGAATCAAAATCATGTGAAGTATTAGTACCACTTTATAAAACCTTAGTAAGGCCACACCTGGAATACTGCATCCAGTTTTGGTCACCATATTTCAAAAAAGATGTTGAGACTTTGGAAAAAGTGCAAAGAAGAGCAACTAAGATGATTAAAAGCCTGGAGACTAAAACATATAAAGAACAGTTACAGGATTTGGATTTGGTTAGTCTAGAGAAACGAAGGACTAGGGGGGACATGATAGCAGTATTCCAGTATTTGACAGGCTGTCACAAAGAGGAAGAGGGCAATTTATTTTAGAAAGCACCAGAGGGCAGGACAGGAAACAATGGATGGAAGAAACCAATCAAGGAGAGAAGCAACCTGGAATTAAGGAAAAACTTCCTAACAATGAGGACAATTAATCAGTGGAACAGCTTGCCTTCAGAAGTTGTGCGTGCTTCACTGGATGAAGCACGCACAACTGGAGGTTTTTAAGAAGAGACTGGACAATCACTTGTGTGAAATGGTATAGGACGTTCTCCTCTCCTCCCTTCCCCTCCCCTCCCCTCTGCTCCCTTCCTCCCCATTAAAAAGAAATCTTACCAGGTTTATTTCTGAAATGGGAATAAAAAACATAGGCTGTTGCTTGAATCAGAGATAAAATGCATTTCTGAGAGCACAATGTACTGAGTGAACAGTCAGAAGTGGCCATCTCCCCCTCCCCCTCAAGCTCTTTATGTAGGAGAACCTTGCCTTTGTTCTTTGAAAGCGCACGAAAGTGTGCCCACCTTCTAGGAATTCCAAATGTGCATTTAATAGGATTTCCTAGAAAGAATGTTCTTGTGTCAGGTACCCTGCAGTATTGCGTTTCCATGAATTTAGTATTGCTGATAGAAGTGCCAATCTCTTCAGGGAATGGATCTTTTTGTTATTTAATTAAGATCACTGACATCCTCGAGGGAATGTTTACCTGAACAGGCTTGTGACTTCTGTCACATTTTAATCTTTGTGTTGAGCCCTTTGCAATTTCTCACTGTTTGTCCTGATTGTAATTTTTAACCCTTTGCCCTGATAAATAGTGGGAAGACTATATGGGCAGAGGAAGACTGAATGACAGAAGGATGTGTTTCCTTCCCATAGTAAAGTGAATGTGTTCCACCTACCAGAGATTTAACATGCAAATTTTACTGATTCTTTCAAATTACAGCATCAACATTTATAGTTTGCCAAATAAGGTTTCTATACAATTTTAGGAGCTAGCTATGTCTTTAGGAGCTGCTTTGGCCACTGATAAAAATTTCTAACATTCTAATTGCTTATTACTAATATAGGAAGCAATCACATCCACCCACATCTCCATTTTCCTTAGCAAAAACCCAGCCATAAGAAACGCCTCAGAAAATACGAAAAGTCAAGCCACTAATAAGCAAACCGCCTGAAGCGCATTCCATAACCAGCCAGACGCTTGCAAAAGATACATTGTAACAAAACTCTGATCACAAACGGATGCCAATATTTGTGAAATATACATTGTAACAAGATGCCTATTGCAAGCGGATACCGCCTATCTAAACAGCTCCGTTCATAAGGAACAAGAGCTGTCAACTATAGCCCATTTATAATCAAACAAACTGGACAGACCAAGAATAGGGAAATGATGTGATTTAAAATCTGCATTCCCCTACCCAATTCCAAGGACAGAACATGACCTTTAAGACATAATAGGATTTACCACCACCATTAGAATAGCAAAAGACACAAGGCTCACCACATTGCACAACACAAGCATCTCAATCACAAAACCCCAGAATCTTTTAAAAATCCATCCACTTACCCAGCCAATTGGTCAGCTGCCTCAGAATTGAATTGCTGAATGTCACATTGCTCCTGAAATAAACCTCCATCTGAGCAGCTGGCTTTGACCTTTTAATTTTAGACAGCGCTGATTGTTTGTTTTTCTTTTCTTGAGCATTCTCTCAGCGGGAAAAATGAACCCCAAATTTTCTTCCAATAATTTGGCTACCATGAAGGGACTCCCAGCTAACACAGCCATTGTCCGGGCCCAGAGAGCCACCACCCTGCTGACAACAGATTGCTTTTATCTGTGGATGAGCTCTACAGACACTGTTCAGGTGGCACAGGGTAGTAAAAAGAATTTTTGAGGCTTTTACACTTGACGGCTGCTTGAAAGGAGGGAAGTACCCCAAAAAACTTTTTTTAAAAAAATTTGATTTATATGCCGCCCTTCTCCGGAGACTCAGGGCGGCTTACAATGCGCTAAGCAATAGCCTTCATACTCTTGTATATTTATACAAAGTCAGCTTATTGCCCCCACAAACTGGGTCCTCAATTTACCTACCTTAGAAAGGATGGAAGGCTGAGTCAACCTTGAGCCTTGGTGAGATTCGAACCTGCAATAATTGCAGGCAGCTGATGTTAATAACAGGGCTTTAGACCACTGTACTATCCAAGGCTTTTAAATGGTCTTTTAAAAAAGCCCCGGAGGCAAAAGATGGCATAAAAATACGACTAATAAATAAAATGCGACTAATAAAGAGGTTTTGTATGTCTGTATGATGGTGCGTGTGTGAAATCTCTGTCTACCACAGCTGGATCTTGTTCCTTCTGCCTTTCTTAGCTGCACCCAGATCCATTGCTAGTCCCACAGTACCATGACCAACAGACTCTGTAAAGTTTGGCCAGAGCACAGGATCTTCTGTTAAGAGAAGAGAGAGATTGTGTGGAAAGTGAGTGGATAAAGGAAAGTGTGAAGTTCACTCCTGGACAACTAGCTGAGAATTACTGGGCAGAGTCCTAATCAGAAAAGACCAATTGATCCTGCCCTCAGCATTCGTTGACCAATCAGCCAACAACATCTGGGACCATTTCCATAGAATTGTGTCAAATTGGTCTAGCTTGGAAATATCAGAACTATGGACAATAGCCAATTTCATATTTGACCAGAGAGATAGATTAAAGGAAGAAGAAAGAGGCAGAGAGGGAAAGGGAAAAGGAAAGGAGAAGGAGGACAGAAAGAAAGGAAGTGTCAAGTTCAAGTTAAAACTTTCGAGTCTTATCACTATTCAGCTTGTCAAAGAACAGGGAGGGGGCAAGGGTGAAAAGGAATGCAGACACTCCAGGGAAAGACTGTGAGAGCCAAGAACCCAACAAGGTGTTTTGTTTTGTTCTCAAAACAAAAAGATGATTCATAATTGGACAATATCAACATCCATGGGTGAGGAGAAGGGGAAGCTATTTTTTAACCATGCAAGCATTGTGCAGGAAAACCAGAGCTGGTTTTGATTCTTTAGTATCAAAGTGGTGTATCCAATAAAGATTTGCTTTTGGGAATGCAAAGGTCCTGAGAGTGCCTACTTCTTTTGGGTTCACTAGTCATACTGTTGACATTACACCAGCTCTTGTTTTAAACCCCAATGTGGCCTACTTGGCCACCTATGAGAGTGCTGTGAGGGGAAAAGAAGGACGATGTCCAGTGTGGAGTGGAAAGTGGCGACAGCAGCAAAGGCTGGAGTGGCCTTTTAAAAAGAGATGCCGATGGGGACTCTGGTGGACTCCTGAGCCCAAATAGTCATGACCTGATCCAAGGAGTGAACAGAGAAGACAGAGCAGTTGGTGGCACGAGAGGAAGGAGCTGGATCCCTCTCCCTTGACCCAAAAAAGCTGTAGTGAGGCAAAGTGGGGAAGGGTGCCAAGGCGGAGTTCCCTCTGATCCCACCAGGGGTTGCCATGACCCAAAGTTCGAAGTGGAAAGCCAAGAGAGCTGTGGTCATGGAAGAGCCGGTGGATTTGAAGTACCTGACCGCATGCTGCACCCCTTCAGTGGAACAGCTGAGGGAGAGGTTCATTGGGATGGAGGTGTGAGGTACTACATGTCAACTCACAAAGCATTCCTGACCTGCTCCCGAGTTGTATAGGCAGGGGGATGGGGAACCGAGCCTTGCAACTGCAGCAAAGCAATTGCACTTCAGTCAAAACAAAAGCACATTCCAGCCATCTCTATGTTGAGGCCATCTCCACAGAGGCCCACAATGGCCGGAGGGAGGGACTGTCAGGGTTTCAAATAATTCCCCCAATGAAAGAAGACTCCGAGGCTAGAAGTTCCTCAAAGTTCCATTTTATTAGAGATGTCATATTGGCACATCTCAGAAAACCCAAATCTGAAAGCTTCCAGGTTTTCCCCATCCAAAGGAAAGTCCAGGTCCCTGTCCCAGCACCCACATGTCCATCACACGGCCCAATCAATGCACCATCCCAACTGGAGATGTCTCCCAGTCACACCACTCCAGGTGTGGACCAGAATGTCCTTGACTCTCAGAGAAAGGAATGTTATTATGGCTAGATATCTCCCCTACCCCATACACTCCCCCCTCCCAGTTTCCCACAGCACCACATGTGGCAGGCCTGAAGATCCAAAGTAAAATTAAAAGATAGCTTCCAGGCCTGAAGGCCGCCCCCCTCAACTGATGATCGTGTCCTGCAACGAGAGGAACATAGCGGGTTAAAACAATATTCCCTAACCACTTCTTCTGCCCCCCCAGGGGGACCCTTTTGTTTATCAGGATACTTATCATGGAATTGCTTCATTAGCCTATCTGCTTTTATATCCCAGCTTTTAACCCTTTCCAATGAACTAAATATTGCAATCAACCTCTATACAATCTAGAGTCTAAAATTCTTTTTACTTCATAATGGGTTTTCCCTTGCACCACTCTGTCAGGGTTCCAAGTAACACCCCCAATGAAATCAAACTCTGAGGCTTGAGTTTCCTCAAAGCTAATTTTTATTAGAGATGTCATATTGGTACATCTGGGAAAACCCAAATCTGAGAGCTTCCGGGTTTTCCTCACCCAAAAGAAAGTTCTAGTCCTTGCCCTTTACCCACATGTCCATCACACGAACCAATCAGGTACCCTCTAGAACAGAAGGTACCTCCTCATTCTTCTCAGCACAGCTGCAGGGCACAATGGCCTTGACTTTCTGGAAATAATGTTATTTTGACTACATATCATCTTCACTCCTTACAATCCCCCCTCCCATTTTCCCACAGTAGAATTTGTGGCAGGCCTGAAGGCTCAAAGGTAAAAGATGGCTTCCAAGTCTGACAGGCTGCCCCCCTCAGAAGAGAAGTGTGTCCTGAAAAGAGAATAATACAGGGGGTTAATCATACTCTTAACCACCTCCCCCCCAGAAGGACCCTTTGGCTTATCAGGGCATTTATTGTGGAATTGTTTGACTAGCCTATCTTCCTTTACATTCCAACTCTTGACCAATGTAGCCTCAGACAAAGAGTACCCTTTCCAGTGTACTAAGTATTGTAATTGACCCCTATATAGCCTAGAATCTAAAATTTTCTTGACTTCATAATGGGGTTCTCCTTGTACAACAATAGGAGGAGGAGGTGGTTGGGTTTGAGGTCTTAGTTTGGACCCAACTGCTGGTTTCAGCAGACTACAATGAAATACAGGGTGTATGTTCCCTAGGATGCGGGGGAGGCTAAGCTGAACTGTCACTAGGTTAATTATTTTAACTATTAGGAAAGGACCTAGGAATTTTGGCCCTAATTTTTTTGCTAGGCAGCCTCAATCATATGTATTTGGTTGATAGGAAAACCTTATCTCCTACACGGAAGGGGGGTTGGAGAGAATGGTGCTTGTCTGCCCAGTTTTTATATTCTTCTGCCACTTCTGACAGCGCTTTTTTGGTATTTTCCCACCCCCTTTTCAAAGACTTCATCCATTCTTCCATTCTGCCAGAGACATGGAAGAAGGAGGTTCTCTTGGCAGTTCAGGCATGGGAAAAACTCCATGCCACTGGTGACCTGGAAAAGGGTCAGTCCAGTGCTGCTGTGCACTGCACTGTTGTAAACCACCTCCGCAAATGGTAACAGATCTGCCCAGTTCTCTTGTTGGTAATCCACATAGCATTTTATGTACTGCTCCACCTTTGTGTTCGTGCATTCCGCCTGTCTGTTCATGCTCAGAAGGAAAGCCGGGCTAAGCCCTTGTATTGCGCCCAATGGATTTGTTTGGGAGATAGTTTTCTGGGTTTTTTTAAGAGCTTCAAGGTTTTTGTGATCAATCCACACCTCGAACAGCACTTTACCGCCTTCAAGAAAATGTCTCCAGGAGAGGAGGGCCCAGAATACTGCGTAGGCTTCCTTCTCCCATATAGCCCACCTCCTCTCAGTGTTGGTAAGATTCTTGGACACATAGGCACAGGGCAGGAGATGTCCTTGTGGGTCCTTCTATAGGAGCATGGCTACCACTGCTACGTCATTAGCATCTGCTTGGATAATGAACTGTCTCTCTGGATCTGGGTGTTGGAGGATCGGCTCCTTGGCAAAGAGCTGTTTTAATTTCTCAAAGACTCTTTGGCAGTCCATTGACCAGGCGAGTGGTTGACTCAGCCATGGTTTCATGGGAGAAGGGCCTGTTTTTAATAGTTCTGTTAAAGGGAGGGTGACTTCTGCGAAGGCTGGGATGAATTGTCTGTAAAATTTTGCAAAACCCAGGAAGCTTTGAAGCTGTGCATGGGGGTTGCCAGTCTAGCACTGTTTTCACTTTCCCTGGATCTATTTCCACCCCTCCGCTCAATATTTGGTAACCTAGGTAATCTAGGGAGGTTTTGTGGAATTCACATTTTGACAGCTTTGTGTAGAGCTGTGCAGCCAGGAGTTTTTTCAGCACTTGCCACACCAGCTTTACATGCTCTTTGAGAGTTTTGCTGAATATAATAATGTGATCTAGGTAAACTAGGACCCTTTTGTATAGGTGCTCGTGTAGCACCTCATTTATCAGCTGCATGAAAACTGCTGGGGCTCCTTGCAGACCAAATGGCATGACTTTGAATTGGAAGCTGCCAAGCGGACAGTTAAAGGCGGTCTTCATTTGTCTCCTTCTTTGATCCATATGCGATAATAGGCTGCTCTCAAGTCCAGTTTGGTGAACACCTTGGCTAAGTGACTTAGCATGTCCTTCATGAGGAGGGAGTAGGTGTTCTCCATGCACATGGCATTATTTCCACAAAAATCAATGCAAAGCCTCATCCCCCCATCTTTTTTTTCTTTAAATAGTACAGGGGCTGCCACTCTGGATTTTGTGGGCTGGATAAAACCCTGCACTAAGTTGGCATCAATGTATTTTCTTAATTCTTCCATTTCTTTTGGAGTCGTGGAATAATCTTTGGTTTAGGCAGCTTGGCTTCCGGTATGAATTCAATGGTGCAGTCTGTTGGGCGGTGAGGGAGGAGGAAGTTGCAGTCTTCCTCGCTACAGATGCCTGACAAGTCTCAGTACTCCCTTGGCACCTGTGGGCTGCTGGGCAATCCATCTGTGGTGGGGGCGGTGGTTTCAGGTTTGCTGAGGCTGCTGGGGTTTGTGCAGTGGTCTGGTTTGATAGGCGGTACTAGTCCAATGCCTATTTTTACTTTTTGATAGCTGTTTTCCCATGTGGTGATTGGTCCCCGTTTGTCTAACCACATGAGGCTCAATATGATTGATTCAGTCATTTTGGGAGGCATGACAAATCGGATGAATTCTTGGTGGTGGCCCATTTCTAGCCTAACAAAAGCTCTCTGACCAGAGTGGCAAGGGCTCCACCTGTTAGTGTCCCATTGACCTGTTCAAAACAGATGTGGCGTGCTAGGGGTTTTGTGCCAATCCCTACCTGTTGGATATGGGAAGGCTGATCAGGCATCTGGTGCAGCCAGTGTTTATGCCAGCCTCTACCTCCCCTTGGGCCCCCGTTTCCAGCACTATAATCCGGGTTTTGATAGTGAAGGGGTAGAAGGCTTCACTTACCATCGGGTCATCTTCGCTACTGTTCCCCTCGTTGGAGCCTGGGTCGATTTCTCTGGATGGAGTTTCCTCATCCTCAGTTGGAAGGAGAGGAACCTCAACAGCCTGCTTGGTGATTTTCCCTTTGTCTGGTGGCTTTTGCGGGATTCTTCTCCCCTGGGATATGGAGGGGGTCCGGGCTTGAGGGACCCAGGCAGGAGCCAGGCATTTGGATGCTCTGTGTCTGTGCTGGCTGCACCTGTAGCACTTGATAGTCCTGGACGGTGTGGGTTGTGGCGCTTTGGGTGGTTTAGCTGGGGTTTGGCAGCCCAGGGGTTTTCTTGCTGGTTTTTCTGCGGTTGGCTTTCTATGGGGTTGGATCTCCAGGTCCATGACCATCGCCTGTGTTGTATCAGACTTGTATACGCTCTAGGACTCCCCTGACGCCACAAGCTTGTCTGAGGTCTGCGTCAATGGCCTCCTTGAAGTGGTAAACGGGGAGGGTTCTACCCCATGGACCATGTCTTCGAACTGGCCTCGGAGCAGTTGGACAAATTCGTCCATGTCATCTTCATTCATGCAATCTGCAATCACTGAAATCAAGTCTTGATCAGTTGGATATTGGTCCCCATAGTGATCAATGTGGGCCCAGACCTGATTGGGGAAGTAGGCCAGCTTTCCTGGGGTCCCATCAAAAGTCACTCTAAATTGTGGAGAAGGAATGACTGGTAGGACCGGCGTGGGGCAGGCTGCGGGGCCAGCGTGGGCTGCTGAGCCAGTACCTGTGGCTGGACCGGTACTGGTGGCGGGACCGCAACCGGCGGCTGGACCGGTACTGGTTGTTGGGACGGCAGGATTGGCTGCAGGGCTGGCGCTGCCATCCATTGGTATTGCACCCACCCCTGCCTTGGGTAGAAGGCAATCTGAGGACTGGTTACTTAGGTGGAGTGCTGGGTACCAACAGTCCGAGTTGTGGCCCGTGTAGCACTGGACTGGATTGGCTTCACGGGCTTTGCTGCTGCACCACCCCAATTCCAGCAGGGGCTGTCACTCTGGTAGATCAGGCCCAATGGGTGAGGCTATGGTGTGATCCACTTCATCCCAATTGAAAGGAGGTAGATGCTCCACTCAGTGCTGCTGCAGCCTCCTGGCCCAGGAAGGTGAACATGGATTGAGCCAGGGTCCATCTGGGTGGCCCAGTACCAGGAGGTTGAGTGATGCTGCCCATGCTGAACTGGCTGAATCGCTCCAGTAGACCCGCCAGAGACTGATTGCGCAATGGCAGTGGGAAGCCCACTCTTGGGAGTTGCTGAGATCAGTCAGTCCCAATGCTCTCTATTCAAGGGCTTGGATCTGCTCCGCTCTGCTTGCTCCCATCTGCTATTCCTGCAGTGTCGCCCTGGTCAACATCTCCTATGGCAACATGGCTCTCATGACTTCGCCTCACACAGAAGAATACAGTTGAGCGGCTTGCCAGGGCGCTGGCTGTTTGGGCTGGGCACCCTACTGGCATTCTGCTTTGGCGACCTCCATTGCCTTTACTACAGCTTCAGAAGGGGAATAGATGGTCTCGACTTAGACCATCAAGCCAGCCCCCATGGTCTTCTCTGCAGCTGCTTTGTCTTCCTGAATCTTCATGCCACCCAGTGTTAGGTCAACGTTCGGGGCTCAGTACCCCTGAGTTCGGGGAGCTGGTTGAAGTTTTAATGGAAGTTCAGGTTAATATCAGGGTTCCAAGTAATACCCCCAGTGAAAGAAGACTCCAAGGCTAGAAGTTAGATCCCTTTTATTAGAGATGTCATATTGGCACATCTGGAAAAACCCAAATCTGAAAGCTTCCAGGTTTCCCCCAGCCAAAGGAATGTCCAAGGCCTGCCCCAGCGCCCACATGTCCATCACATGGCCCAATCAATGCACCATCCCAACTGGAGATGCCTCCCAGTCACACCACTCCAGGTGTGGGGCAGGATGTCCTTGACTCTCAGAGAAAGGAATGTTATTGTGGCTAGATATCTCCCTACTCCATACAAACCCCCCTCCCAGTTTCCCACAGCACCACATGTGGCAGGCCTGAAGATCAAAAGTAAAAGATGGCTTCTAGGCCCCTCCTCAACAGATGTTTGTGTCCTGCAATGTTGGGAAATGTGATTGATGATACACCTTGGGGGGAGGGGGGAACAGGATCAGAGCCAGAGCATGAATTAAGTGAGGTCAGAGTTGGCTTCACTTGGAATGTGCTGACATGAGTTCCTAATAAATAACTGGTTTTCCCTTGAAGCTTGGCTCGAGGCTCATGATTTAATTAGGGCATCAGTCAGAACCCTGACATTGCATCAATGTACCCAGCAGCTCTGGATCAGGATTGGGAGCTGGCCAAGCCCAAGCCTCCAAAGTCCCCTCGGTTTCTTGGCCCCAACCTGTGACACTGGGGGCTGCGGCCTGAGGGCCTGCGAGTCCCTGAGGGACAACCATTCCTCCTCAGGCAGCCATGGGAGAACCCCAAGTGCCTCAGAGTGCCGTGGGGCTCCAGGTGCAAGTGATCGCACAGATGGTGGGAGGTTCCACCAGTTTCCTAGGCAAACTTTGTCAGAAGACACACCTGCCACGGCCTCAAGTGCTACCTTTAGCCCTGTTCTACCTTTGAAACAAGTCCCAGCGGGATTTGGATATTTCCCCGTTTGAATTATTCTTTGGTTACCCTCCAGACACTCTGAAGGGTTTAGACCCCCACCCTCTTAATCTGGAAAGGGGAGGTGGTGTTATCATCATATCAGCCTTACACCAACAGATAAGTGGAAGGGGCCCTTTCAGTAAAAGTAGCCAAAAAGGATGCTTGGATACATTGGACACACTTTAAACCTGCGGTCTTTGACCACAGTAGAGATCCAGCCCCAGCACCAAATGTTCCAGCTCTGCAATTACAAAGAAACCCTGATGTGTGGGCAATAAAGACTCTGTTTTGTGATGAAAATGAGGGGGGGGAGAGCGGGAACCCATTTTAATGCTTTGTATAATTTACCCTGCAAACCACCTGTCTGATGGATTTAGGGAAACCAACTTTTTTCCTGAAAAGGGGAATGTTTGGAAATATTTAGGAAAGGAAGTGTTAAACATAACTGAGTTTTTTTTTAAAGGGGGGAAATCAGTCAAGCATATTTTATCAACTTGCCTCATAGGGGTAGCAACATACCCACAAGCCATTCATGATTTCAAATTAACCCCTTCATACTCCACTTTTTTGACTGGGGACCCAGCACTGACTCTAAGGATAGGACCATGTATATATTATATACCATCACAGTGTCCAGAACAGCCCTATGTTTCAGAATAGAAAGTTGCACCCCACCCCCAAAGTGCTTGATTGTCAGAACCTAAATAACACTGCCCTCACTTGCAATCACACAGAAGTTTATCCCTTTCACATACAGACATATTAAACTTCCTCTGGACTGGTTTATACTCTGTGATTCAAAAACCTATTCCTACTGCTCTGCAATTTCACTGGGGGACCTTGTACCCTGGGACGGTTAACAGTTTCTACGTCCTCCATGCAGAGATGGCAAAAAAGGGATCTCCAGCTTCTGACACCCAACTATGATCTTCAGACATCCCTACTCTGTGCGTGTGTAGCCCTGGCAGTATCAATGGTGGGTGTGCCAGCACTTGCAGTGTGAAACTCTATAAACCTCAATAGCCTAGTCTGCATATTAGCCAAAAGTCTGAATTCTACGTCCCAAGCCTTGGATGCTCTCAATAGAGAACAGAGATAAGTTCGAGAAGCAACATTGGAGAACCGGGCAGTATCTCCTGTTGAGGCATAACCATGGCTGTGAGGAGTTCCATGGTATGCATTGTTTCAATTTAAGTGAAAACTCAGAATTTAGAGAGAGTGACAAAAAGCATCTCCAAAAATTGACCAAAAAAATTGGCTACGAAAAATCCCTTTTTGATCTATCAGGGCTCTTCTCATGGCTTCCAGACCTCCATTGGTTAAGGGCTTTCCTCCTAGGAACTGTCATGGTAATCCTTGTAGGACCCCTTCTCTGCTGCCTCTGCCAATCCCTACCCCTATGCCTAGCTAGCCTGAGAAATTGTCTCTCCCTTCCGAACTGCCAAAAGTCAAACAGGTCTCATTAAGGATGTACCAAATTGAAAAAAATAGCAGCTCTAATGCCACTAAATTCTGAGAAATTGTGTGAAGTATATTGGTATATATGTTAAAGTTTGCAGCAATCCAACCAGCACACAAGTAAATAATTCAGCAGGATTCATTTATATAAGAAACTTCTTTATATTCAATACCATACAGCAGAAATCAGAACCAGAACTCAGAATCCAGAAGTACAGAATCAATAATCACAGAAGCACTCATATATATACAGATCAGTGAACGTAAGCCACGCCTAGGCTCCGAGCTGTGTGGGTCACCAAACATTCCCCATTGGCTGACCTGTTACCATGTCTATTCCAATCCATGAACTCTTATATACAGTACTGAAACTCCTCCTTTCATGACATAAAACCGAATAACTTAATATTCTTCGGAGACCTGTATTTGAAGACCCAAGTTCACAGTTCCCTTCAAATACCTGAGAATCCCTTTTATACCCATCCAATGCAATTGCGTTGGTGCAGCAATAAAGCGACTCAAGATATTTACTATACAAGCTATATCTGGTCTGGGCCACTGTGACAGATATAACAGGCTCCCTATTGCAGACTGATATATCTCTTGATCACAGGCTTAACTTTTGTCCTCACCCAAATTTCATTAGCAGAATACCTGTCAGGTGGAATCCCCTTGTTCTATCGCTCTGACCTGCATGGCATTGACTGCTCTTGTGTTTCAATCCTCTCCTGTTTCATATCTGAGTTATCATCTTCTCCTGACTCCTTTTTGTGTTAATTCTCAGTTTCTCCCCCCTGAACATTGACAACATCACTAAGTGAGTTACCATCACTAAGTGGGTCACTGTCACTAAGTGAATTACTCCAAAAATTGGCATCAATTCTGTTCCAATTTTGCTCTGCAAAGCTAGCTGACCTGGAAATGACTATTCTTTTACTCCCATCGCTAAAGCGATAGCTGTATGAGCCAGGCTCATAGCCTGTAAACCTGAGCTTTCTTGCCTTTGGTTGACCTTTTCTCCTAATTGCTTTTGGAATCTGCACCCATGCATTGCTTCCAAAACCCTTAAATGTGCCAGAGACGGCTTTCTCCCATGTACCACAGCATATTATTAATAGAGGAACTCCACAGCCTATTGATTACATAATTAGCAGTCTACATGGCTTCAACCCAGTATGACCTGCTCAAACCAGAATCCTCCAGCAGTGAGTCCTTCATTGTTTGTAAAACACCATTCTGTCTCTCAACCACGCCATTCTCAGCTGCTGTGTACAGATTTGTGCATCTGTGTTTTATTCCTAACTGTTCCAACCACTATTGAAAACTTACTGACATGAATTCTGAACTTCTGTCTGTTTGCAATTGACATACCTGTTGTTTATATCTTCTTTCTATGAGGCTTACCCTTTGCTTAAATTTCTGTAGCACCTCTATTTTACTTTTTAATAAATAGCAGAACCCAAGCCAGCTGTAGTCATCTACAATGATGCTACTTCGCTCCTCCCAAACTGGCTTGCATTGGCCCAACCAAATCTGCATGTACCAGCTCTAGAGCTCTTGTTGTCTGTCTTGTGCTACTTTTGCTCACTGGGAATGCCTTGGACTTTGATGACTTACATACTACACGGTCCAAGTATGCCTTACACCCTTTTAGGTTCAAACCATCTCCAAACTGTTGCATCTTTTGCAAAACTCTGAAGCTGGCATGGCCAAGCTTCCTGTGCAAGAGATGAACACATGGATCATGTTGTGCCACATTTCCAAATGTTTGTGCACATTGAACCTTTTGTCCCTGCAACACATAAAGATTATGCTGCTTTATGCCCTGTGCATAAACATTCCCATTTCTCTTTATAAGACATTTCCCATTTACAAATGTGGTCTCAACCCCTTTTTGGTCTAGACTAGAGACACTCAGTAAATTATGCTCCATTTCAGGCACACAAAATATGTTGCTAAATGTTTCCTTCAGGGAATCACCACACTGCCTTTTCACATGACTTTAGCCTTCTGGCCATTCGCCAAGGCTATTGCATCTCCTCCAGCTGGATCCATTCTGAAAAACAATTTAGAATTATTAAGAATTGTTTGACTTGTCCCACTGTCTATTAACCATTTGTCTCTGCTATTACAATAGCTAACTTTTGCAACAACAGCCTGTCCATCTGTTGTATCTTTTCTTTTTAAACAGTTTTTCTTCAAATGAGTCTTATCACCACAGGTGAGATCTCGCTGTTCTGTTGCTTTCTTTGTAGAAAATCTTTGCTGGGCTGTAATCTGTTCTCTTCTGCTACTCTGGTCTCTGCAGACATGCTGTCTATTACTGTTCTCTCTCTGCTCCTTGGGTCCCCACCTCAGGAATTTCTACTTGTGGCTTTTTCTAAAGTGACGTTTGTTTTCTTCCGAAATCAAACAGGCTTTAAGAGCTTCCATTCTCAAGTCCTGTTCTGGTTTGCACTCAAAAACAGCTGAAACACTGTCCCATGTTTCATCAAGATTATTTAACACCAACAGATTTCAAATTATATAAACCCCATTGAGATTGTCTGTAGCCAAACACAACCCTCACTGATTTGCTCTCACACACATACTCACCAACCTGCTTTAAAAGGTAAATATTATATATAAAGTAAATGTTACAAGCAATACCTTAATGCTGATTAAATCTAAAAGAGGCCAAATCAGGAGGACTGATCAGAAAGTGACTCCCTGATAACTTAGGACAGGTCCACCTCAAGTTTCATTTAAAATTGGAGGGGTGACAGAGAAAGAAAAGAAAAGCTTTTAAGTTAAATAGGCTTACTCTGGTAATTACACAGCTAATCAATTTAGGTCCCAGAACACAGGCAATGAAACAACAACAAAAAACCCCTCCCCCATGTTGCTGCTTCTGAACTAAAGCAATTGAGCAGGGAAGCCAGAGTGGGAAAGATCCTTAGCAAAATGTTCACCTTAGCAACCTTAGTAAACACATGCAGAGGAGACGAATCCAAAGTCAGAGAAGGGACCCTTACAAGCCCCAGTCACTGCGTCCTCCACTCCCACCCCCTTTTCTTCCAAATCCAAGGGGAAAAGCTCCCTGCCCAGAAACAACACTCTCTGGACCCATAACCTGTTAGAGTTTGCAGCAATCCAACCAGCAAACAAGTAAATAATTCAGCAGGATTTATATAAGAAACTTCTTTATATACAATACCATACAGCAGAAGCCAGAACCTGAACTCAGAATCCAGATATACAATAATCACAGAAGCTATAGAATCACAGAAGCACTCATACATACATACATACATACATACATATATATATATATATACACACACACACACACACACACACACACACACACACACACACAGATCAATGAACCTAAGCCACGCCCAGGCTCCAAGCTGTCTGGGTCACCAAACAGTCCCCATTGGCTGACCTGTTACCACGTGTATTCCAATTCATGAACCCTTATATACTGACAATATATTAAGCCCAAAATGGGGGATTGTAAGAAGCAATCACACACACACCTCCCTTTTCCTTAGCAAAAATCGAGCCATAAGAAACACCTCAGAAAATATGAAAAGTCAAGCTGCTAATAAGCAAACCGCTAATAAGCACATTCCACAACTAGCCAGATTCTTGGGAAAGATACATTATAATAAGAAGCAAATGGATGCCAATACTTGTAAAAGATACATTGTAACAAGATGCCTATTGCAAGTGGATGCCGCCTATCTCGACAGCTCCATTCATAAGGAACATAAGGAATAAGCGCTGTCAGCTATAGCCCATTCATAATCAAACAAACCGGAAAGACCAAGAATAGAGAAATGACGTGATTTAAAATCTACATTCCCCTACCCAATTCCAAGAATAGGATGTGACATAAAACATAATGTCATGCCCATATTAAGACATAAGAACCACCATGGCTCAGTGGTTAGAATGCAGTACTCCAGGCTACTTCTGCTGATCACCAGCTGCCAGCAGTTTGGCAGTTCGGGTCTCACTGGCTCAAGGTTGACTCAGCCTTCCATCCTTCCAAGGTGGGTAAAATGAGGACCCGGATTGCTGGGGTCAATATGCTGATTCTGTAAACCGCTTAGAGAGGGCGTAAAGCACTGTGAAGTGGTATATAAGTCTAAGTGCTATTGCTATAATAGGATTTACCCACCACCATTGGAATAGCAAAAGACACAAGACTTACCATATTGTACAACCCCCTAAAGCGTCTCAATCACAAAACCCCAGAACCCTATACCAGTTCATCCACTCACTCAACCAATTAGTCAGTTGCCCCATCCAGAATCGTATTGCTGAATGTCACTTCACTTTTGAAATAAACCTCCTTCCGAGCAGCTGGCTTCAACTTTTTAATTTCAAACAGTGGTGGCGATTTTTTTCCTTTTCTTGAGCTTTCTCCCAGCGGGAAAAACAAGCCCCAAATTTTCTTCCAGCACTAATAATCCTACTTTTATGAAAACAATCCTTTTTTGGGAGGGGGGGATATTTGAATACTTAAATCATTAGTTGAAACTATACAGAAATAAGTTTAAGACAAACTGAACTAGGTTTGGCTTTAATATACCTAAAAAGTTTATTTAAACTATAGAAAATTATTTTGTTTTGTTTTACATTTTCAGTTGGAATAGGGTTTTTAAATTATCCTAATAAACTTTCAGCACATCCATTGATTAACAGTGCTTTATATTAATGAGGAAAGGATTCAATGGATGAAAACACTACAACCTTGCGTGTTTCAAGTATTTTGATGATCCATCTTGGATTATGGGCTTGGAGCCATCTTGTCATTTTATTCTCCTCTTAAAATCAGTAACTGGATTCTAGCACTGCAGTCTTCATTCATGAAAAAAGAAGAAGAGCCTCGTTTATAGGGATTATGATTGGTAATTGAGAGCCTAGCTGGAATATTTTCATTTATAAATAAAAATATTGTCTCTTATAGGCCTTCCAGTCTTTTTCATTGACCAAAGCTAGATTTTTTCAGATATCGGACTCCAAAAGGTTCTAGACTTTTAAAAACTATTCCCTGATGATGAAAACAAAACCTGTTAGTTTCTTTGTAGTTGTTTAATTATTGGAATGTTGCTGTGGTTCTCAATTTGTTTGCAGTGTATTTTTATGGAAAAATAAAACCTTGAAATGGAGAAGACTCATATAATGCTTCCAGTTTTAGCTCTGTTAAATATAATTTGGCCAATGAATTTTTTTATTCAGAAATTATCAACACCCTTCATTTTATAGTCACTGTTCTTTATAATATTAATAATGATTTAACTTTTCCAAAATCTTTTTATTATAATGCAGTTCTCAAATAAGATTCCATAGGAACAAGGTCCTAGTAAATTGAAAAAAAGCAAAATGCTTGATTGAAAAAAACAAAATAAACATACAATTATAAAGGATGCATAGTTTTAAATCTCTAAATAGGATCATTTGAATATTTTGGCTTCTGAATTGATCAAAAGACTTGATGTTGTCCTGACATGTGTATAAATCTATGCTGATAGAACCATAATCATGTGTGTTTATTGACAGTCTCTTTCTACCGTAAACCAGAAGACTTTATTTTTACTGGGGGTTTTTCCATATGGTCAAAACCTTAATATATTTTTCCTTTTCATCTTCAGTGCGTTCTAGCTCTGTCTTTACCTCTTCAGATTTCAATTTTCTATGCAAATTTATAATCATTTCCTTTATTTCCAAACACATCGTCCTAATCAGTTCATTAAGTTCCTGTTATATTTTATTCTTTCCAGTTTTAAGTCGCATTAAGGTCCCTCTTTTATAATCATCAAAATCTATCCTCTTGTAGGCAAAATGTATCCTCCTTAGTTCTCGCCATTTATCTTTTTAAAAGTTCAAGGTTTTATTTTCCCCCGCATTTCTTCAAAGGTTTTCTTAAAGGAGACAATTCCATGTCCTGCTCTTCCTTCTCCTGCAGATGTCTCTCTATAAGCCACAGTTCTACTCAACTAAGTAACAAATCACCATTTTATTTGTAATCCACATCCGTGTTTACCGAGTCATAAAAGAGAAAAAGGCGGTTTTCAAATCTTCTTTCACCTTTATATACAACCAATCAGTTTATAATCCAGTCCAAATTGAATCCCAGTTCCAGATTTACATTTGTCAATCACTTTTAATTCTTTATTCAGGTTCTTCTATGGCGTGCTTGTCATTCTCACTTTCTCTTTCCATCTACCATCTCCCCCTGCCGCTATTTAGCCACAATTTTCACACCGGAGTAATTTTAGTAATAGTTTAGTAGTTAAAAATATTTAGAATTTTCTTTTTATTGTCTGTGGGCTAGCCAATCACTCACCCAACACCAGCACTCTGTCCAAATCTTCCCTCCTGCACATCGCTTGCTCCAGAGATTCCAGCTTCATGGCGATTCACCCTGATCGCCGCCCCCATCACTGGCTCGGAGAGAGTTTCTCGGGCTATCCAAGGGACTTGCTTGTCCCTCTTTAGACACCAAGCTACCTCTCTTTCTTCACTGTCCCTACAGGACAGCTTCGGTCCAAAGACCCCTCAGTGTCGGTTCGTCTGGCTGGTTTTTGCCGAGCTCGTCAGAGCCCAGCATTTTCCCAGTCAGTCATGTTGCGCCGCTTCCGGATTCTCCTCATTAGGAAATGACTAATGAGAAACAGGAAAGAGAGATGGATAATGAAGAAGACAAAGATAAAGTGACTGACTATGGAAAATTAAACAATTGTAATATTAGGTATGGACAAAAAGAAAAGAAACAAAGAAGGAAAAGAGGGTGGAACAGGAAAAATATAAAAAATTTAAATGATTACACAGATTAACAGTGGAAAGATAAGAAAGAGGGAAAAGAGAGAAAATAATAAGAAATAAAGGACAAAATAAAAGATTTTATGATTTTAAAATACAAAATAAGCTACTGTACAAAATAAAAAATGTCGGAAAACTCATTGAAAAGACCATCAAAATTGTTCACACACGTGGAGTGTATCCTGGATATTCCCAATCCCAAGGACCTGAACCAATCCGTTCCCAGCAGGCTGGGAAGAAAACCCTTAACAACGATCAAAGGAAGATGCCCCCACAAACCCATCAGTTTCAATTAAGAAATGACCCTGTCCCAATATTGGGATAAAATTTCCCTGGTAGTCTCTCAGTTTGACTGGGCAAGGTTGCAACTATCTATTTTGAAGGGTCGGTAGCAGTCTCTTTGACATTCCCCAAGACATGATGGACTTCGCTGATCCCGTGTCCACCTCCATTGGACAGGAGGCACCTTCAATTTTCACTGTCATGGATAGCTTAGCGCTTCTGGATGGTACAGAATGAGCAGTCACCTCAGTGATGTGACGATCACGCGAAATGGAGAAACAATCCTCCTTCATGGGGCAGCGTGGCTTTGGCAATGCCAAGGGTTTTGGTACAGACTGGCAGGCTCTGGCAATGTGGCCCTGTTTTCCGCAACGGCGGCAAATTGCAGACCTAAAATGACAGGTCGCCCTCGGGTGCTCCTCACCACAACTGAGGCAAACAGTTGGAGGCTTTTTATTCAATTGTTGCTCTTTGTTTCTGATTTTTGATGCCTGTAATTGGCTGATCTCTGCCTCATCATCCGTTGAGTCGTCAGAGGCAATGTCTTGCAAGTTTACTGTTGCAGCTGTCATACCCGAGGGGGGTAGAATTTCCTAATGTCCGCGGTCGACTTATCAGACATCTCCGCCGCCTGGGCTTCCTCGAGGGTGGTCTGCAGATCTAGATTCTTTTTTGCTAGCAGTCGCCGCTGCAGTCTGATGTCTTTAACCCCACAGACTAGCTGTTCTACTAATGCGTCGTCTAGATCCCTATACTCGCAATCGAGGGCAGCCGTCCTCAAATGAACCATATAATGATTAATTGACTCCCCCTCTTCCTTGTCGAAGCTTAAACCGACGGGCTATTCAGGAAGGGGCGGGGGAGTAATGCTCTTTTAACTTCTGCCGCAGGCTGTCCCAGGATACCATATGTACGGGGTCGGGGGCGAACAACGCCTGAACGGTCACGAAAACCTCGGGGCTGCAGGAATTTAAGAAATGTGTCGTCTTCCTGCTGCTGGAAAGGTCCATGAACTGATTTGCCTCCAAAAAACATTCAAACCTTTCCATGTATGCATCCCACACCTCCGTGGCTGCATCAAAAGGGGCAAACGTCGGCGGTGCCATTTCTTCCTCCTTCTCTCCCTCAGTCAATTATCAGTGGGTAATCCCACCTTCGTCGCCAGTGCTGTGTTGTCAGCCTTGGCATAAACGAGGTGAGAGAAGTTACTCAAACTAACATCTTTATTAACATTGGACTATAACTGGAACCGAGAACAACTTTCAGGAGATTGACAGCTCTTTTATACCCCGAGCTGTCGCTTGAACTACCAATCAGAAGACTCAGAAACTCCCACGTCTTTCGGCCACGCCCTCCTGACCAATCCCGAGTAGGCGTCCCCGTTGCTGGGCCGTCGCCAAACACAACAAATGAAGTCTATTTGCCTCTACTATTCTTTTTATGTTTATGATAATATACAGAGATGATTGTGAGACCATCCATCACTGTGGTAAAAAAATATGGTCAGCCCATAATTTAATGTTCATTCTGATTACATCAGCGTGCACTAGCTTTCCTTTAAAGAATGACCCAGTAAGTCACAAGTTGTCTAATATACAGGTGAAACTCGTGCAAAAGTTCATTTATTTCAATAATGCAACTTAAAAGGTGAAACTAATATATGAGATAGATTCATTACATGCAAAGTGAAATAGTTCAAGCCTTGATTTGTCATAATTTTGATGATTATGACTTACAGCTCATGAAAACCCCAAATTCACAATCTCAGAAAATTAGAATATTGTGAAAAGGTTCAATATTCTAGGCTCAAAGTGTCCCACTCTAATCAGCTAATTAAGCCATAACACCTGCAAAGGGTTCCTGAGCCTTTAAATGGTGTCTCAGTCTGGTTCAGTAGGAATCACAATCATGGGAAAGACCACTGACCTGACAGTTGTGCAAAAAACCATCGTTGACACCCTCTATAAGGAGGGAAAGCCTCAAAAGGTTATTGCAAAAGAAGTTGGATGTTCCCAAAGTGCTGTATCGAAGCACATTAATAGAACGTTATGTAGAAGGGAAAAGTGTGGAAGAAAAAGGTGTACAAGCAGCAGGGATGACCGCACCCTGGAGAGGATTGTCAAGAAAAGGCCATTCAAGTGTTGGGGACTTTCACAAGGAGTGGACTGAGGCTGGAGTCAGTGCATCAAGAGCCACCACACACAGATGGATCCTGGACATGGGCTTCAAATGTCGTATTCCTCTTGACAAGCCGCTCCTGAACAACAAACAACATCAGAAGCGTCTTACCTGGGCTAAAGACAAAAAGAACTGGTCTGTTGCTCAGTGGTCCAAAGTCCTCTTTTCTGATGAGAGCAACTTTTGCATCACATTTGGAAACCAAGGACCCAGAGTCTGGAGGAAGAATGGAGAGGCACACACTGCAAGATGCTTGAAGTCCAGTGTGAAGTTTCCACAGTCTGTGTTGATTTGGGGAACCATGTCATCTGCTGGTATTGGTCCACTGTGCTTCATTAAGTCCAGGGTCAACACAGCCATCTACCAGGAGATTTTGGAGCACTTCATGCTTCCTTCTACAGACGAGCTTTATGGGGATGCTGACTTCATTTTCCAGCAGGACTTGGCACCTGCCCATACTGCCAAAAGTACCAAAACCTGGTTCAATGACCATGGGATTACTGTGCTTGATTGGCCAGCAAATCGCCTGACCTGAACCCCATAGAGAATCTATGGGGCATTGCCAAGAGAAAGATGAGAGGCATGAGACCGAACAATGCAGACGAGCTGAAGGCTGCTATTGAAGCATCCTTGTCTTCTATAACACCTCAGCAGTGCCACAGGCTGATAGTATCCATGCCATGCCGCATTGAGGCAGTAATTGATGCAAAAGGGGCCCAAACCAAGTACTGAGTATATATGTATGCTTATACTTTTCAGAGGTCCGATATTGTTCTATGTACAATCCTTGTTTTATTGATTTCATGTAATATTCTAATTTTCTGAGATTGTGAATTTGGGGTTTTCATGAGCTGTAAGCCATAATCATCAAAATTATGACAAATCAAGGCTTGAACTATCTCGCTTTGCATGTAATGAGTCTATCTCATATATTAGTTACACCTTTTAAGTTGCATTACTGAAATAAATGAACTTTTGCACAATATTCTAACTTTTCAAGTCTCACCTGTATTTTAAAATCAGATAGCTTCAACCTTATATTCTTCTGCTCAATGTTGATAACCAGGTACTTACCTTACATTTTTTGATGTATTGAAAACCTGAATATATTTTGCTTTTGTACAGAATAATATCTTAATGAGAAACATTTGGTTATTAGTTTGTCTTTTTTAGATTATTATAAAAGATGCAATACAATTAAACAAGTTCAGATTTTCCTTAGCATAATACTTCAGATATAGAAAAAATGTTATTTATGAATACATAATATTGTTTGACAGAATTATTACAGCATAGATAGAAAAAAGTTTTTCATTTTTCTTAAATCTTGTAATAAGGATGAGCAATCTAGGGTTTCCTAGAACTTTTACAGTATAACTCCTATAAATTTCAACCAGCATGGCTAGTAATCAATCTTTGAGAAGATGTAGCCCAAACATTTAAAGGCACTTTTCTCAAAGAAATACAACACTAACTCTTCTACAGATAGTCCTCACTTAATGACCAGTTGTTTGGCAACCATTTGAAGTTATGACAGATCCCAAAAATATACTTACAACTGGATTCAAAGTTCCAAGGCTGCCTCCCTGGTTATGTGATTGCATTTTGGGTGCTTGGCAACTGGCCACAATTATAGCCATTTGCAACATTCTGCAGTTGTGTGATTGCAATTAACAATGTTTTTTAGGTGAAAACTGATGTTTGCTTTCAGTTCCAGCAAAAAACACCCATTGCAAACAAAGGGTTCAGTTAACAATCTCAGCATTCACTTATTGACCTTTGCAAAAAACTGTTGTAAAATTGGGTAGGTTATTGATGATCTGCGTAATGACTGGCACAACCTACAACCTACAACCTACTGTTGTCCTAATTGCAAAACTACCTGTATTTTCTAACATACTTTTATGTGAAATAGTAAGTTTGTAGCTGTAAGCCTGAGGTACCCCTGAAAATATTGTTTTCATCATTTGTTTTACTTGTAACAGAAACCACTTCTGCATGGTCACTGTAGAAAATGTGGAAGGGAATTTCTGTCAACATGCAGTAACAAATGTGAAAGAAAAGTTATGTTCTGCGGAAATGAATAAGAGGGGAAAGGAGAAGGGAAATGAATATGTTATTGTTGAAATGTTTCTAAATTCTGTACTTCAAACTTCCTCCTGAAAGTATATAGCTGTATATGAAGAAAAGTGAGAAAGGGGATATTACTTTGTATTTAGTAATTGACACAATTTTCCACTAGTAAGAGATAAATCTGAATATACCATTATTATGAAATTCCTTATTGGGGATGGACAAAATCCTATTGCATGCAAATTTCTTCTAAAAGACTGAGTTAAGATTATAAGATTTTTCCTACTTAATCAATCAGTATTTTTCATTGTCTAGTTTATGAGCTCTTCCAAAATGACTAAACATAGACACATTCTTACGCATAAACTGGAATGTCAAGAAGTAAAATCTAATAATTTACTGATAGCATAACATAGGTTTGACAGGGCCAATTCTGTGTATAATAAGACTTTTGAAATAACCTAGTAAACAGGAGAAAGCAGTGATTGGAGCCCCAGCTAGTGGTACTAGGCATCTGCAGAGAAGCCACATACAACCATTTGTTTAATGATAGTTCAAAGTTACAGCTTCAGAAAAAGTGACTTTTGACTTGTCCTTGAAGTTACAAGTATTGTACCATCCCTGCAGTCACATGATTGCAATTCAGGTGCTTGGCAACTGCTCACATTAATGATGGTCACAGCATCTTCCAATCATGTATTTGTGATTTGTAACCTTCCCAGCTAGCATCTGACAAGTATAGTTAACTGGAAAAACTGTATTTGTCCAATGACTATGAGCTTTACTTAACAACCACATGATTCGCTTAACAACCACAGTGATTTTACTTAAAGATCATGGTAAAAGTGGGCATAAAATCGAGTCTGGTCCTGTGATAACTCACTTAACAATGTCATTGCTTTTTGGTCCCAATTGTGATCACAAGTCAAGGTCTACCTATACACCACCAGCAGAAAGCAGGACATACAGTAAATGTACATGCAAACAAACAACTGTAGAATGCAAAAATTATGAAACAAGTAGTAAACTGCAAAGCAAATGTTGTATATAAATCTTGTAGATAAAAAATGTATTGCATTTGTTATTTTAGCTGGAGAATACATGCATTTGAAAGCCCCGGTTTTCTTCAAAATGAAGTAACTAAATCATATTCATTGCCACAGACTAAAATCATGAAATGTTTTGGCTTCCCACATCTTTCATTCCTTATTGATTCTTACAATATATGTTCAGTAAAACATCAGTAAAAATGATGTTCCTTTTTTGGCACGTTCGAGACCTCTGGTAGTTTTCGGCGGCCTCTGGCCAGCCGCCCCAGCCACAAAGCAGCTCTCAAAGAGGCCTCTCCATCTCTGCCAGTTCTTGTTCCAGCTCATCTTCCCCCACAGATTCAGACTCTGACGGCGGCATGACAGGGACCTAACAGAGACAGGAGAGATTAAGAGGAGGTGGCAAAATTACACAGAAAAACTATACAAGAATGAGATTAACGTCCCTGATAACCATGATGGGGTAGTCACTGACCTCAAGCCAGACATCCTAGAACCGTGATGGCGAAACTATGGCACGCGTGCCACAGGTGGCACGCGGAGCCATATTAGTGGGCATGCCAGCTCAGCTCTGGGGCACATGCGCCCGCTGGCCAGCTGATTTTCGGGCCTTCTGGGCCCACCAGAAGTAGGGAAACAGGCTGTTTCCTGCCTCTGGAGGGACGGGGGGTGGGGAAGGCCTGTTTTTCTTTCATACCTGGCTCCAGATCCTGTCTATTTATCTGGGAAGGGCGAAAACAGCCTTTCCCACTCATTTGGAGTCCCTACGGAGGCTGAAAGGGCCCATTTCTTGACTTCCGGTGGGACAGGAAGTGATGTTTTTTGCTGTCCCCGGCCTCCAAAGACTCCTAGAGAGGCTCCTAGAGATTCCTAGAGAGGCTCCTAGAGACTCCTAGAGAGGTTCTGGAGACTGGGGACAGCAAAAAATGTCACTTCCTGTCCCACCGGGAGTCAGGAAATGGGCCCTTTCAGCCTCCGAAGGGCCTCCAAGGGAGTGGGAAAGGCTGTTTTCGCCCTTCCCAGATAAATAGACAGGATCTGGAGCCAGGTAAGAAAGAAAAACGGGCCTACCAGGCCATCATGTGCCGGGGGGGAGGGCGGTTGCACGCAGATGCGTATGGGCACGTGCGCGCACAACCCTCCCCCGCCCCCCCTCTCCTGGCACGCGATGGCAAAAAGGTTAGCCATCACTGTCCTAGAATGTGAAGTCAAATGGGCCTTAGGAAGTCTGAGCAACAACAAAGCTAATGGAGGTGATAGTATTCCAGCTGAGCTATTCAAAATCTTAAAAGACGATGATTCCAATTCCAAAGAAGGGCAATACCAAAGAATGTTCAAACTACCATACCATTGCACTCATTTCACATGTTAGGGAAGTTATGCTCAAAATCCTAGAAGCTAGGCTCCAGTAGTATGTGGACTGAAAATTACCAGAACTACAGGCAGGATTTTGAAGAGGCAGACAAATTTTTCCTACCGGGTTCTGTGGGCATGGCTTGGTGGTGGTGGGGTCATGTGACTGAGTGGGCGTGAGTGATGTCAAGTTGGCCATGCCCACTCTCACATGACACCATCCCCATTAGGCTATACCCATAGAACCAATAGTAGAAAAATTTGAATCTCACCACTGGCCTAGACCAATCAGATAATTGCAATTGCTACTAGTTATAGTAGCATAATTCTTCTTAATCCATATGTCTAGGAGTATTTTTTCTAGAAGTATCTTAAATGCTACATATAAGCAATGTGAATATTAGATCATTATGCAATTTTTAGACTCTAGGTTGTTATATCTTGTTACCTGAAAAATGTCCTTTAAACTATAGGATAAATGTTTTAATTTACATGGATATTGATATGTCCAGCAAAATGTCTGACATAGTATTACATAATTAGAATTTTATGCCAACATGGCGGCTGTAAGACTATGATTTGGGAATACTTTGTGGTTTAGAAGACTTGTATAATTGAAATAAACCTGAATTCTGCTTTGTGTCAGGCAATACTGTAGAGCAGGGGTATCAAACTTGATTTCACTGAGGGCCAGATCAGCATTGTAGTTGTCCTCCAGGGGTTGGGGGGCAGAGAGACAGGGTCGGGGTGGTCACAGCTAACTGGGTGTGGCCCAGGGGTATGGCCAACTTGATGTCACGTGTGTGTGTGGTGCCTGAGGGGTCCGGGCGCAATGGTGGGATTCAACCGGTTCACACCACTTCGGCCGAACCAGTTGTTAAATTGCTGGTTGACCCCGCCTCACCCTTCCAAAAGTCCCCATGTGCCCCATTTTGGCTCTCAGGTAAGTGCAGAGAGGCCTACTAAGCCCAAAATGTGGTGCACAGAGGTATGGTGTGGCCCACCCCGTGGCCTGTTTTTGCTCCCAGGAAGCTGCAGGGAGACCTACTAGGCCCAAAACAGGAAGACAAGCTGGGACCTGAACCCACAGAGATTGAGGGGGCGGCTTTGTTGTCTTCGGAAGAAAATGGGGAAGGCCAGGGACTTTCAGGATTAGGACAGATTGCACGATGAACATGAGAGACAGAGCTCAGGCGAGGAGCAATGACTATCCCTTCCTGATCCAAGGGCTCAGAGAGTGGAGAGAAGTGTGAACAGTGCAGACTGAGCAAGCTACTCAGGAGAAGAGTGCCCTGCCCATATTCACTAGGCACACCTGAGATATGAGACTTAAGGAGACGCTGTGGGGAGGGGCATTTGTTGGGAACAAACACTGAGTTCCTGAACTGTTGCGTGCCTACATTTGAACTTTCCAAGAGTCCTTGCATTCCTTCTGGTGTTCTGGACTAATTACCTGGATCTTTTGCTTCCTGAACTCCTTGATTTGCCAAATAAATTTGGATTTATTGCTGTGTAGCCTTGGTGCAGACAGTGCTGGGCTGGACTAATTGCAGCCAGAGGCTGCTTGAGGTTTGTGTGGGGGTTTGTTATCACTCTGCTCTGGGACTTGCCAGAAACGTGGGAGCATTTGGAGAAATTTGGAGCAATAAAGGGGCGGTTTGAATTGCCAACTCTTTGTGTTATCTCTGTGCCCTGCCCTGGGTTCTCGTTCTCTCTCTCTCTCTCTCTCTCTCCCCCTCTCTCTCTCCCTCTCTCTCTTTCTCTCTCTCTCTCTCCCTCCCTCCCTCCCTCTCTCTCTCCCCCCCATCTCTCTCAAACACACAGAGACACACATGTTTGATCAGATTGTTCTCTCACTCTCTCACCCCACCTCCTGGCTGTGGCACTAGTCATGCTCTCCACAGCAGCCTGCACTGCTTCGTCCACCCCCCACATCGCCTCACTTCTTTCATCTTCATTCTTTGCCACTTCTTGCCGTTGTAACAGAGCAGGAAGATGAGCGACGTACTGGTGCAGTGGCCACAAAATGAGGGGTGGGGGATGGAAGATGAAACAACGTGGTGGGTGGTGGAAGACGAAGCAAGGCAG
>WNWU01013815.1:25812124-25912954 GCA_012654045.1 Ptyas mucosa | reverse complement strand
TGCGGCGAGAGAAAAAGAAGGCGGCATGGGATGGTGGAGGGTGGGAGTGGGGGGCGACTTAGTCTTGACTGGTTGCTGCTTCCTTGGGTCCCCTCAACTTTTCTGTCCCAGAAAGCGGCTGAAAAATGCCCTCCTCCATGCACCATTTTCTATCCTTGCCTCCTTCACGTTTTTATTTGGTTTTTCCTCCTACCCTGAAAGGAGTTTCAAGCAAAAGGAAGCAAGGGGAGGGGAGAGAAGGATCCAGGAGTGGGAAGGGATTGGGAAGAATGAGAACGAGGAGGGCTTCCCAGCTCAGGAAAGGCTCGGAGTCCAGAATCCAGAGCACGCCTTTCCCCTTTTCTCTTGCTGCGCTTTTATTTCCAAAGCCCCCCCCCCCTCCAGTCCACTCTCTTTCCCTAAAAACGGAGCTCTTGGTCCGAAGCGGGCGATGTGTAATGAAAGCAAGATTTAAAGGAAACAAAGTTGAGCTACTTTGTAAGGAAAATAAGTACTGTCAAGGTTCAATGCAAGCCATACTAGTATTCCAAACTTGTTCTGTCCCTTCCCACGAGTGGCCTTGCAGAAACTCAAATAGCCCGGCAGTAACAAACGCAGGCTAGAGAGATTGAAGCTGGCCCTTTAATAAACAGTTCTCTTTCAAAAGTATATCAGTTCAGTAATTACAGGGCAATGTTCCAGAGGTCTTGGCAGACGGCCAGCAGGCTAATGCAGGAATGCAGACTCCTTTTCAAAACTCAAAACTAGCAATTCTAAACTCCACTGCATCCAAAACACCAACAATTTGTTCACCATGCCTTTCCGGCCCAGCCACACCCCTTTTATACTTCGTAGGGTGTGGCCCTACATCTCCTGACCACACCTCTTGGGACGTGGCAATAGCTGTTCTCTAAGACATCGCCTACATCTTTCTCTTGCATCCAATAGGGCTCCCTCTCCTCGTTACCGGCCTCTGTTTCCTCCTCAGTTTGGCTGGGGTCCAGAGGCATGTCAGCAACTGTCAGTTCTTGCTGACTCACCAGTGAAGACGGCCCCTCCAGCACATAGCTCATGCCAGCTTCCTCCATATCATCCTCCGACTCAGCATGCAAAGATAAATCAGCCTCCAGGGCTGGAGCCACAACAAAACTAATGAGTCTTAATGTCTGGTTAAAATGGGTAGTACTTCCATTTAAAGAAGAAAAGCATAGCTCAGACTATCGCTATGGTTTTTTGCTCCTATATTCTGTTGTTTAGGTATAAATTTTGTTAATGTAGAAATTTTACTTACAGCCTATTAAACAACGGAGCTAGCTGTCTGCCTGCAATCATCTATTAGGAGTAAATCCCACTGAAAGAGAGTAGCCTTACTGCCAAGTAAACATGCATAGGCTTTATATAGTTGAGAGATAGGGTATCGATAAGTATCAGGTGTGTTATAGAGAGAAATGAGAACTTCTGTAACAACAGATTCTTTGTGCCTAGACCAGGTGTGTGTGTGAGAGAGAGAGGAGAGGAGAGAGAGAGAGAAAGAAAGAGACAGGAAAGGAGAGAGATAGAAGAGAAAGAAAGAGGAAGGGAGGGAGAGAGAGAGAGAGAGAGAGAGAGAAAACTCTGTGCTATTATCTTTAATTGTTCCATTATTTATCATGTGTTAATATTTTACACTGTCCCTACACCTAGAGTGATTTTACTGCCTTTCTTTTGCCCAGGGCTACCACATATTTTTTAGGGATTTACGTGCATTCAATGTCTATAGTCCAGAGCATAAATATGTGTGCGTTTATTTTGTACATCAGATTGCATAAATCCAGTTTAATATGCTATTCCTGGTATGCGATGTTTCGTATATATACAGAGAAAGAAGCACTCTTGTGATCTTTGACTTTTAGGCTTGCTATCAAACATCAGCCATAACACTAATGATTGTTTTGAACAATATGCAGGTTGTATTATACGTGAAATTATGACTGAAATATTTCTGCACCAATATTGATTCTCACTGTCAGGAAGTTTCTCCTTAGTTTTAGGTTGTTCTTTCTTTGTTCAGTTTCCATCCATTGCTTCTTGTTTTGCCTTCTGGTGCTTTGGAAAATACATTGCCCCCCCTTCTTTGTGGCAGCCCCTTAAAAGCCTGTTGCCTATCACACTCTTGGGCAAAGCATGTGAGCCATTTCCTCCTTTCAGTTGGCCATGCTCACCCAGTCATGTGACCATCAAGCCATGCCTACTGTCACATGACCATCAAGCCACGCCCACAAAATAAGCCATGCCCACAAAATAAGCCACGCCCACAACACTGGTAGTAAAAAATTTAGAACCCACCCCTGGATCACATATATTCCAAACAAAAATTTTGGGGCCTATTGTTTCATTGCATATATACATGGGGGGGGGGGCCTGCTGCTGCTGCTGCTGCTGCTGCTGCTGCTGCTGCTGGAGCGTGTTTGCAGTAGCTTCTCTTTGTTTTATTTTATTTTTATCAATTTTTAGTATACCCATTGGAGCCTTTTTACTTAAATAATATTTTTCGGAGGTGATAACAGAGTAGACCACAACACAAAGTTTTGGCTGATGAGGACTAATAAGGCATGGGGAAAAGAAAGAAGCACCATGGCACCAGCCCGGGATCTCTCCCACCAATGAAGAATGCAAAACAACCAAAAATTGATGAGCACTTTGCTGACAAGAGATTTGTAAGTAAAAATATCCCTCCCTTTATTTCCAACAATCTGGAGGGGTTAGAATGGGACCGGCAAAGAGATTTGACAAAACAGCAGATAATAGACTTTCCTGATCTGGGGGGAGGGGAGCAAAATGACAGCCAGCTGTTTTCTCAAACAACGAGTCCAGCTACAGCCTGTATGGAGACCAAGATAACGTCTAAAAAGTTTAACAACAAACTAAACCAGAGTGTGGAGAGTTTACTGTCGGAGAATACAACAGAGTTTATGGCAAAGCAATGCCTTCTTACAGCACAAATGGTTGTTTCAATATTTGAGCAACTAATAACCATCCAGCATGATGGAGATGCACTGAAAAAAGATATAGCTGTTTTTCTGCAAGCATAACATTGGGTTAAAGGCACCCCCACTAAAGTCTGTACAGCAGACTTAGGTAAATCCCATACTCAGGATAAGGAAGAGGAAAAAGAGCAACGACCCAGAGAAACAGTTAAAGAACCTGCCAAAAAGTGTCAGCCCACTCAGAAAAACAGTCCTTCTCCACATAAGGCATCAAGAGGAGGAGGTATTAATAGAGAAGTTTCATTGGAAGACAGTAAAGCATCTCCCCTACAATTACAGCAATCACATCACTCACTACAAACACATCAGGTTGTGCTTAGAATCCATATGAACAGAATTAATCATGGACGCTGGATTACCAAGAGTGCTATACTAAATTCCCTAAACCAGCTTCTTCACTGTCACTGGGGGCAGATTGATCTCCGTGCTGTGGAGTGGCTTCCTGAGGCTCCAAATTGGAAGAGGATACTTCTGTCTTTCAAACAGCCGACCATACTACTGATGCTATTCAAGACGAAGGCACATCTAGCCTCCTTTCAAATCTTTCCTGTCAGAGTTTTCTATGAGGAAAGGGCTAAACCCTTTATTGTTAACATGCGAGCTCCCAAAGTTGCTGTCTCTTCCGCATTCTCAATCTTGGAAAAGAGAGAGGAAGAAAGTGGGAGTAAGCCAGCCTTGTCCAGCAAAGATGTACTTAAGAGCACAGAAACAGGTCTCATTAATGCTTTTGACACTCTCCCAAAGAAAGAACAAGATAACATTCTATTCAAACTAGAAAATTTAAAGAAATCTTTATTGGACATAATCGACACAGCTGAACCGCTTATTGATCTGGTTTCCCCTATAATTGAGCCTTTTACTTCTCCCCCAGGGGGCAAGGATTTGCAAGAATATGAGAGCATGGAAAACAGAAGCCAAGATACACAGGGGCCATTAGAGGCCCCAGTAGAGAAGGAGATGTTAGCATCCTTGTTAAGGATATTGGTGTTGTGTTACCAACCAGCAGAGTAACTGCACAAGGAAACATTGCTGAGAGCAATGAATAAGAGATAAGCAAACTGGTTTACCCAAAACTTACTTTATAGTAGGAAAAAACAGTCTCATAGTCGTTAAACAAATTCCAAGTCTTTGCCAGTTAAATCAGTCCAGTAGTTACAGAATAACAAACTCACTCTGGTTCACAAACCACGATGGTAGCAGATCCATCAAACGATGATTAGCAGATAGCAACTCCTCTCAATGTAGCATATCATCAGCTTCAGCATAGCAGCATATCATCATCTCATCATCATCAATTGAACATGTTACAATGCTTCGCTTAAATACACTCATAACCAGTCATTACCTAATTACAGCATGACTCAGCATTACAATGAATCAGCACGAACGTAACATTTACATATTAAAGGTACAGTACACATATATTGCCTGGACAATTAGTTAGGCCCAAACCATATCCTAACAATCCTTATGTGATTATCCTATGATACCTTCAGCACCACATCAAGAAATTGAGAGAGGACCCATGTCAGTGTCATCAGCTCAAAGCCGAATGGAGCATGACCGAATAACCCCCTGCTCTACACCTAGAGAAGAGGAATGGCAAGCCTTGTTAACTGGTGCTAAATCCTCTTACCCTGAACAATTTTACCAGGAGTCAACACAGAATTTAGATGGGCACACCTCCTTTTAGAGAAGGCGAATTTCGTGTGTGATGACATCTCAAGCCATTGCAACAACCATACAACTTCCCTTTGTTTAAATCAAATTTCCTGATGAGCTGCAAAAAAGGATCCCCTCTCCATCATAACCTGGAATATAGCGGGTTGGACTGTTCCATCAAAAGACCAACTTTTTTTTGACTATATATCACAATTTGACATTCTCTTCTTACAGGAAACCTGGGCCTCCACAGAGATACAATTAGATGGTTATTGGGTTAACTCTATCCCAGCTGTCCCAAGTAAGGTGGGGGGGGAGAGCTAAAGGGGGTATTGTAACATTAGTGAATACATCCTTGCAATTTAAATGTGTATCACTGACATCTTTGCAGCCATGGGTTGTGACTACCTTACTCTTATTTAAACAGGTGGAGATTTTGCTTTTTAATATCTACATTCCCCCACTCAATAAGAATAATTTGATCAACAAGATTTGGGACAGCATAGAAGATTTTATCCTGGGCTGCTTAGATAAATACCCTACAGCAGCAATAATTATTGGGGGGGGGGGACTTAAATGCTAGGATGGCCCAAACGATCAAGCATTATTTAATCAATTTAAGATCCATTATGATGAGAATGTACCAGGAGAACCCCTGCATCCCAGACAATTTAAGGACACTAAGGCAAATCAGGCAGGACTGTGTGTAAGACAGATGACTGTACGCTTGGACCTTTGTATCCTGAACAGTTCCACTTGGGGTGACTACCCAGCAAACTCTACTTATCGGGGAGCAGGAAGAAGATCCACAGTTGATTACTGGATAATATCATACGACCTCCTGAAGTCATTGCAGAAGATTGAGGTAGACTCGTGGCTGGAAAGCGATCATGATTCACTTATCCTTACTCTTACATTACATCAGAAATTACTAAGGGTTGGCTCAATCTGCCTACCCAGATTAGAAAGCCAAAATACCCAGGTAAAAATTAAATGGACCGAGAAAAATGCAAAGGAAATTACTAAATGGTTGTTAGCTCCAGAAACCATAGAATCACATTCATCTCTACTAAGAAATAAGTTTGAAGGACCATACTTAGAGGTGTTTGAAACTGTAATTTCAAATTTGAAATCGGTTCTCACTAATAGAATACTAGCTCACTCCAAAAAGCCGGTTTTAAAGAACAAAAAATGGTTTGATAGAGATTGCGTGCAATTAAAAAGGATATATAATAAGGAGTACAGAAGAAGTAAAAATGACCCCTCTGAGGATCACACTCACTTCTTAAAACAATTGAAGGCACAATATAAGACCCTCCTAAAAGAAAAGTGCAGCTTTGAAAGAGTCTTGGCAGAGATTAATTACATCAGTCAGGACAAAAAATACATCCCTTTTTTGGTACATCACCAGAGGATTGGGGAAATCCCCCCTACCCCCCAACTAATCAGGTACCGATTCAGGCCTGAGAAGAATATTTTAGAGAGTTATATACAGATCCTGACTATGTAACTACGGAGAGCCAAATTAATTTGGACCAAACTGCTTACTGGCCCCCTCTTACACCAGAAGAGATATCCCGGTTGATCGGAACCCTCAAGGCTAATAAGGCACCTGGTGCTGATAATGTCCTCCCAGAAATAATAAAAAAGAACACCAGTTGGTGAGCCCCACTTTTAGCATCACTGTTTACATTTATAGATAAAACGGGCCGTACGCCAAGAGATTGGGGATTAGCAATTATTATACCAATCTATAAAAAGGATAATAGAAATGATCCAGGAAATTATAGACCCATTAGTCTTCTGAGTGTTATTAGTATATTGTATGCTAAACACCTAAACTATAAGCTCCAGGATTGGCTAATTTCAGGGGGGATAATCAAAGATGAACAAGCCGGCTTTAGAGAAGGAAGATCTACGGTAGATCATATCCTGATACTTCACCATCTGGTACAAAAATACACGTACAAAAAAAAAATCCTCTCTCTATGTGGCCTTCCTTGATTTTAAGCAGGCCTTTGATTCAATATCCAGGAACACCCTATGGGAGAAATTAAAATGCACTATAACCGATAAACACCTCCTTTTCCTCATACAAAAATTGTACGCCAATTCCACCTTGAAAGTGAGGGGTAATCCTCAAGGGACTTTAACCGGCCCAGTAAGGGTTCAAAAAGGGGTATGGCAGGGCTGCATCCTGTCCCCCTCCCCTTTTAACTTCTATATTAACCCCCTGATTGATCTCTTACAGAATCCTGGTCTACATTCCTCCTAACATAGCACAACGCAAAATCCCAATTCTCCTATATGCCGACGATGCTGCTATTATTTCACAAACTCCCATAGGACTGAAGAGAGCAATTAGAGCAACACTTGGCTTCTGTAGACAGAACAAGTTGGTCCTTAACTTTGATAAATCAAAAATTTTAGTTTTTGCCAAAAGACCCAGACATTACTCCTGGAAAATTGAAGGACACAGATTGGAACAGGTTAGGACATTTAGATATCTTGGGGTGGTCTTCCACTCGCAAGGGACATGGAAGGCACACCTGGAGCAGAAACTGCAAGCAGCCAATTGTTGAGTGACCACACACACAAAGGTTGAGGATAAATGTAGTGTCTTTATTGTTTTACATAGACTCCTACAGCCAATAGGTCCTCAAATGCAATTAAACACTTTTATACAGGTGGAGGTCATTTTTTTTTAAAATTTGATTTAATTTGCCGCCCTTCTCCGGAGACACAGGGCGGCTTACAATGCGTTAAGCAATTAGTACCTGCTGCCTTAAAACTTTTTGAGGCCAAAACATTGACGCAAATTCTTAATGGGGTACAAACAGGAATCCTTGCAAAGAAAAACTTGCTAGAAACTATACAAACCAAATTCCTGTGAGCCATCTTAGCTGCACCCAAAGGAACTCCAAATGCCCAGTTAAGAATTGAGACAGGTATGCCTCAAATTCAGGTAAGAGCCTGGAAGATGATGATCATTTATTGGTTAAAAATTCATTACTTTCCAGAGGGACTGTCCCCGCTAGTGCTGACTGACAACTTCCCCTCCCCCTGGAAACAGGCGATAGATCACAAGCTGGGCTCTTATGGGCTCTCATTGGTATTCTTAATGTTCCTTGGCTTTGGCAAAGCAAAGCAAGTGGTAATTGATAGAATAAAGGACATGGAGTTCCAAGAAGAATTAAATAGGTTGCCTCTCCACAGTAGGGACAGAATCAAGCAGGGTGTGTGGGAATCAGCAAGCTATCTAAATGATCTGATCTTCCCAAAACAAAGAATAGCTTTCTTCAGAGCCAGATTTAATATTCTTCCCTCAGCACTACTCCAGGGTAGGTACAAGAGAACACCAATAGCAGAACAGGTATGCATATGTGGAAAAGGAGAAGTCAAAGATATCTCACATGTTTTATTGTACTGTGAATTATACAATGTAGGTCAATATACATTCTCCCCTTACTAGAGAGATTACCAGGGAGGACAGATGACTTTTATATAGGCTTTCTCCTCCAAGACTCAAATCCGGCTACCACGCAGGCAGTGGCAAAATTCTGTGTCGCTGCAATGTCCACAAGAAAAAAACTGGTTACAGAATTATAGATGTCAACTGGTGTCAATTTTTTGGAGATATCTATAACAATTATTGGAAAAATACATTTACTCACATACTTATCGACTCTCCGCTCATATAAATTAGGGAATGACACTAACGGTTTGAGATTATGTATTTATATAACAGGGATGTTACTATTTATGATTAATGTCAGTATTATTTTTAGTTTATTGTATGTCTATTGCTGGTCGAGGACCGTAATAAAGTTTTATTCATTCATTCATTCATTCATTCATTCATTCATTCATTCATTCATATATACATGGGTGGGAGTATGTTGTATGTGTGTATAGTAGTGCCCTCTGATACCTGTATTTGAGTGTTTCACCAGCTTCAACAGAATGGAATTGGAGCACTCCAACTGCATGAAGCATTGCTAAAAGCTGTGAACTTCTGCCTTTAATTAAGCTAAAGTACCTTTCATGCCTGCATACAATCTTCAGATCTAAACTATAATTTTAATCATTAGCTTGGGTTCTGTCCTTCCTTCCAGTAAAACTAATGTGTGGGTGTTAGTTTACCTATCTATATTAGTACCAAATGTGAGTTATATTTTCAGAACTCTGTTAGACAATGAGATAATTCCAAGCTGCCCCACATTAAGGAATATTGAATCTTGCCTGGGCTAATATACTGGTCATTCAATGCCTGAAATATTAGTATATTTTGTTAGATGTTGCAAAAATTGCAGCATGTAAGGGAGACAGTGAACTGGTTCAAAATAATCTTTGTGCCTGTGAAAACATTTTGAATCTTGGTTGAAGAGAAATCATATTTTAAAATGTCAGTCAGTTTTAATTGTATTATTTTTCATCTTAATTTACTGACCTTTCCTTCCATAAAATTTTTGTATGACCAGTAAAATACCTTCTTTAGGAGCTCTAGGTTAGGGTCAGGGTTAGGGTTAGGGTTAGGGCTGTAAAAGTGAGCTGAGAATATTATTTCTAAATTTTGATGTTTCAAGTTGTAGGATACTTTTCGATAGTGGCAGTGGTTGCAAAAGAAGATAAAATATTGGTAGTTAAATTGGGAAATGTATTAATGGAAGTTATTATTGTCTGGATTCCTATAAAATTTCAAGAAAGAACAATTTAAAATATTGTAATTACTGTATTTTTCAGACTATAAGACGCACCTAAATATAGAAGAGGAAATCAACAAAAAAAGGTTTTTGGCCTCTGTGTGCCCCATTTTCGGGCCTTTTTGGGGCCTTTTCCAGCCTTTTTTGGGGCCATTTTCAAGGCTTTTTTCTGCCCATTTTCAAGGCTTTTTTCTGCCTGTTTTCAAGGCTTTTTTGGCCCATTTTTGAAGCTTTTATTAACTCATTTTCAAGGTTTTTTTGGCCAGTTTTTTAGGCTTTTTTCAGGCCGTTTTTTTCTGGAAAAAAATGGCCAAAAACAATCCTTGAAAATAGGCCAAAAAAAAAGGCCTGAAAAAGAGTGAGAAAAGACCTGAAAATGGGGCATGTGGAGGCAAAAAAATGGCCGGCGGGTGGGCAGGGATTTAGCAATATTCGGTCTATAAGACGCACAGACATTTTCACCCCCTTTTGGGAGACAAAAGTACAGTATGTTTTAGTTCCAAATATAATTGTGTGGTTTATAGGCTAGTGAAAATTGGCTAGCATGACTTAGAAAAGTATTTTAATAATAATATGGTATTGTATTGGTGTTTGTGGAAAATGTGCATGACTTTCCATGTTAGCATTTCATTTATGCTTAGGTATTGTTCTATAAATAGAAACAATGCCTAGCTCATAACAGAGATAGCAATCAACTGCATGAAAACACATTTTTATGAATTGTTTCGAAAGGATCTATAATACACAGTTATGTGGGTGCCGTTTTTTCTGATTCATAGAATCACTAGAAACAGTATTGATATCTGTTATTAAATCTTTTCATATTATCCAGCGCAATTCACAATTAATTTTATTAATATTGTAGGTCCAAAATGTACTGAAGTCATAAAAGTGCCAAAGAGAGACTTAAGCAGAGGCTTGGAAAAAGTAACAGCTTTTATTTTGAAAAAGAAAATAGCTAGGTGGACAATTCCAAAGCATACAGGCAGTAAGCATGCAAGAAAGAGCCACACCTAGGGAGAGTGTGACAAACATCTTATACATGCAGGTAACCAATCAGAGACAATAAGAGAAAAAAATAGCTTTTGACTCAACCTAGGGTAGTTCCTTGTTCTTTGTGTGTTCATCTTATCGATTGAGCCTTCCTTGTTCTTGTCTTGTCCTTTTATCTATTTGGACTCAACCCTGGGCAGCTTCTTGCTCTGTCCTTCTTATCTATTACTGGCACCAGTAAAGCAAGGAACAGGGGGGCTGGGTGCTTAGCAACACCAGTTCTTGTTTGAGACATACACTGGGCACAGGTTTGTACAGAAAAACAAGAACTCAGATAAATAGCAGGAGCAATTCTTACAGAAGCAAAGCAATTCTTACAGAAGCAAAATAGCAAGTTAAACTAATTCTATTAGTATGTCCCTTCAATATAATACAATTATTACCCTGTTACATGCTGCATGACCATAGCTAATTGTTCAACATAAAATTTGGGGCTTCCGGTGACGACATTGTGCAGTGCAGAGGAAAGAGGACGATCTCCGTCCTTTAACTCTGATTTTTTCATGATTGGGGACCCTTCCAGGCATGGAGAGCCACACAAAATAAAGGGGAAGCCTGGGGGATAGCAAGGTAAAAGGTGATCACCCGCTGCAATGAAAGGAAACTCCTTAAACCTGGCATGAAAGCATCTGTTATTGCGAGATGGCAGACCCGAGGCCATGACTAGTCACAGACGATGCGGAAGCAAGGATATATTTAACAGACTGTGTCATTGAAGTGAGTAAAAATATCCCAAAACTGTAATAGAAGAGAAGAGCCTAAAGAAAGAATAAGTCCTTGATTTTTGGTGAAAGAAGGAAGCTCAATTTGTAAGGGAATCCTCAAAGCAAGCAGCGACCCAGCAGGAAGAGCTGTGAGTCTGCAAATTAAAATAACTAAAGATTGAGAGAAGGGAAACAAAGAACTTTGTGGCAAGTGCTTTAGGAGGAGAGGAGCAGCAAGAAAGTGGCTGGGAGAGGATTGGAAGGTGTAATTTGAAACCCAGAATGAAGAAAGAGTGAAAATAGAGGAAAGAGAAAAGGGAGATGATACAGCAAAGGTGGGAGATGATGGAGTGAGCAAGACGAGACGATGGGTGACAGACAACTAGAAGGCGGAGAAAAATTGGTGGTCCAGGAGAGCAGCGAGGGAAGTGAAAAAATTGAAGAAAAGCAAATTGAGACGGAGAAGGAGCAGTACATAGTGAAGGTTGGAGAAAGTAAAAGAGACAGAGAGAGGACGCGACGCGACGACAAGAGTGAAAGGAGTGGATTGGTGGCAAACAGAGGAAGATTGGAGAAGGAAACTGCCTCCTTAGAGAGACTGTGAGCCGAGTAGGAGGAAAAAAAGAAAGTGAACTGTGTTGGAGAAGAAGAAGAAAGGTTCAGGAGTGGAAGAGAAAGGAGGGACAGGGGATATAGAAGAGAAAGAAAAACGAAGAAAGGGAGGTTCGGAGAGAAAGTGTGCAATTAATAGGCTGCTAGTTAAATAAGGAAATATTAAAGGGATTAAATGTAGAAGATATATATATATAGATACTTAATATACAGATAAGAGTTATAATAATAATTGATTTAGAGTTATAAGTATATTTTATTTACAATTAACTGACTGATAGTTCTACATATTTATATATATATATATTAATTTGAGTATTGTGAAAATAATACTTACAGACATTTATATAAATAGATAGTGGTAATGAATAATTAGAGGCTAAGAGGATTAAGTTAGGGTATTAAGAGGGGATTAAGGTATAAAGGTATAAAGAAGAGTTAAGAGAACAAACAGCATTGTATAAAGATTGGTTATTAAGGGAATTGAGTAGATTTGAATTAAGTTGAGAATTAAAAGAGTACTGTAAACTTGAAAAATATGTCAAGTACTACAACGACAACATTGAAAACAGGAAAGAAAAGAACAACAAGCCCATCACTGATACCCTCATCCCCATCAGGTCAGAGAACAATAGAAGGAATGCTGGGAACAGAAAAACAGAGCGTAATATCAAACATGCAAACTATGCAAACAACATTATTGGCCATTCAGGACACGATGAAGATGCAGGAAACAATGTCTAAAAATCATATAGAATTGAAAGGAGATATGAATAAATTGGACAATAAGATAGAGATGATAGAACAAACAATTGAGAAAAATGAAGAAAGAATAAGGACAGTGGAAGTGAGGTTGGAACAAATAGAAAAAAATGTGGACGTAGTAGACAAAAAATTGATGGCAATGAACAAGGGACTCGAAGAATCAATTATCCACCTGGAAATGGAGAGAGCTGCATTCTATCTAAGATTCCAGAATGTAATGGAAGAAAAGGAAGAAGACTTGGGCACTATTATGGCAGAGCTGATAGCTGGAGCGTTACAAAGGGATAGCCAAGAAATATTATTGGAGATCGACAACGCATACCGAATTCACACAAACTATGCTAGGCACAATAGACTGCCACGAGAAGTTCATATAAGATTTGCAAGAAAGTAAGTCAGTGACATAATTTATAAGATTACAAGAAATGACCCAATGATTTATAAGGATAAAGAAATACAAACACTAAAACAAGTCCCAAAGAAAGTAAGAGAACAGAGAGGAGACTATAGGTTTTGCGCTGCACAGCTGATTAAAAGAAATATATTATTTAGATGGTTAATCCCAGAAGGGGATGTTGGTATCATGGCAGGAGAGAAAGATCAAGATAGACAATCTAAACAAGGCACAAGAACTTTATGATCAGCTGGAGGAGGTGGAAGAAGAGAGCAGTAGCAAAGAGGAATTAGAATCTTGAAGTCAGGAAGACCAGCAACGGGAGCTAAAAGAAATAGAACTAGAGATAGAAAGCAAGGAAGAAAAGGGACAAAGGGAAGGAGAAGGAGTGGGTTTGAGAACACGACCACAAAGAGATGTTAGAATCAATAGAAGACAGAAACCAATATATAAGTAGAACAATGGAAGAAGAAATTAGGTTAATATTGATTAATGTTAACGGATTAAATACCCCTGCTAAAAGAAAACAAATACTAACAAAATTAGCAAAACAAGGTATAGATATAGTGTGCCTATAAGAGGTACATATAAAAAAGCAGCATAGAAAATTTTTGGAATTCACAAAATTAGGAACACTATACACAGCATTAGCGGAACAAAAACAGAGGGGAATAGCAGTATATATCAGGGAGGGAATAAAGGCTAAATTAAAATATCAAGATATAGATGGAAGAGTTTTAATGATAGAACTACAAATTGGGCAGAAATCATGGCTGTTGGTGACAATTTACGCCCCAAATGAGAAGCAAAAAGAATTTTACAGCAAATTACACGAAAAACTCATAGAAATGGAACAGGGAAATATTTGCATGTAGGATACTATAATGCGGTGGTGAACGAAAAAAGGACTATGTTAGCAGTATGAAAAATAAAAAGAAACAAAAAATACTACCAAGATCATTCTTTGATATGGTACATGAACTCAATCTATTCGATCAGTGGAGGGAATTGAATCCAAAAAAAGGGAATACACACATAAATCCTGGTCCCGATTAGATATGGCATGGATGAATGGAGATGTAGGAAAGGATATAGAAACAATAGAAATAATGCCAAATACGTGAGCTGACCACAACCCCTTAAAAATAGTTTGGAAAGGACAGAAAAAAGCTAGGAGAAGGTGGACACTGAATCCCCAAATTTTAAAGGAAAAAGAATTTATTTTAAAGATTAAAAAAGAAACGGAATTATTTTTTTACAGAAAATACAAAACAACCAACATCATTACAAATTATATGGAATACGGCTAAAGCGTACCTAAGGGGTTTAGCAATAGTTTATATAGCAAAAAATAAAATAAAATAAAAAATAAGGAGAAAAAGCAAATGCAAAATACACTGCAGGAGATTAAAAATTAGAATCTAAATTACAAAGGGAGCCCCAGGATGAAAAAAATTAAAGGGAAAATGATTCTGGCTAAACATAAACTAAAAATAGTGGAGCAAGAGGAAAGGGCAAGGGAATTGAAAGCAGCAAAACAAAATTTTTTTGAACATGCAAACAAGCCCGGGAGGTGGCTAGCCTATAAATTAAAAAAGTATAGGGAAAAAAGATTGATTCAGGAATTACAGGATGAAAATGGAGAGTTACATTACAAAATGGAAAAAAAAATAATAATCAAGAATTACTTTGAGGTGCTATACAAAAAAGAAGAAATAGATGAGGAGAACATAAAACAATATTTAAAGGTTAATTGTTTGCTGGGACTAAAAGAAGAGCAGAGGGAAATATTAAATAAAGAGATAACAGCCACAGAATTAAGAAGAGCAGTGCAAAAATATAAAAGGAATAAAACCTTGGGGCCAGACGGACTTCCAGGGGAGGTATATAAGAGTTTGTATGAGGATTTTGAAATGATAATACTGGAAGTGTATATATTGGAGAAGGCCAAATTACCAGACTCCTGGACTGAAGCTTATATATCCCTTATTCTAAAAGAAGGTACAGACCCCAAACAAATAAAAAATTACAGGCCAATCTCGCTGTTGAACACAGATTACAAAATTTTTACTACTATAATTGCAGAAAGATTGAAATTAATATTAAATGAAATAATACATTCAGACCAAAATGGTTTTCTACCTACAAGGCAAATTAGGAACAATATAAGAATGGTGTCAGGTGTGCCTCCTTTCAGTACTCAAGAAAGAAAAACCCTTACCCCATTTTCATAGAGAAAGGTTCTTTTACTGAGTATGAACTGAATGCAAACAAAGAAAAGCAAGGTCTGAGGCAATAGGTGCGAAAATCACATATAGAAAGCATCCTTAAAACCCTCTCCCCAATCATCCAGTCAGGATTATCCAATCCACATCCCCCCCCAGGGGTCATGTGGGGTGCAGCTTCCGATGGTGCCATCCTCCTGGTATGCCACGACAGTTGACCTTGAGTGGTTATCAGTGCTCTTCCCAGCTACAGAGAAAATGCTGAGGAAAACTTTCTCCCCTCTTCTCCACCAGCTCACTTCCCCACTCCCAGACATTCAAACAGCTCCCCCATCCTCCCGTTACAATGGCAGCTGAGCAAACAAACAATAAAAAGACAGAGACTGACATTCGGCCTCCTGCAGAAGAGACATTATTCCTACAAGAAAACAGAATAAGGGAAAATAGATAATTACATAACCAGGAACATGAGTACAGCTCCAAGATTAAGGTTTACCAGGATATTTGGAATAAAATAATTGCAGCTGCTTCAGAACCCTAACATCCCACTTATTTACCCAATCAGGCTGAGCTAAAGGGAAATGTTTCCAGGTCACCAAGTACTGCACCTTACCACGATGTTTCCTCAAATCCAATATTTCTTTGACTTCAAAATGCTGTTCCCCTTGATTTCCAGTTGGTGCCGCAGCGATTCAGACGGGGAAATAGTGGGGCTCCTAGGAGCCCCACGAAAACCCCATCTGTCAAGCCGCCACTGGCAGGTCTGTAGACCTACCCTGTCCTGTAGGGACAGGGGGGTTAGAGAGGGACCCCTCGGATGGCCAAGAGGAACAGGCAAGTTCCTCAGGGCCAGAGCATTGCCTGCTGCACCGACAGTGGTGGGAGCAGCAGCCATGGCGGCTGCCTCGAGGCTGCGGCATCCGGCACAAGCAAAGTGCAGGAGGAGAAGCAGGAGCAAGGCATTTGAAAGCCGGGTGAGTGGGACCTACCCTGGCGGGAACAGCTTTTAAATAATGGTCATCAATAAGTGTGCCCTAGCCTTCATAGTGGCTAAGAACTACTTGGGCAAAGGATTTAAAACAATTAACAAAAGGAAGACCCATTAATGGATTATAGTACCTATTGATTGCTTTGGAATTACCATTCCATTGAATGGATATAAAATTTGATACTTATTCCTTCTCTTTAATGAGAATGGATTATTTTTGAAGAGAGAGAAAAAGAAGAGGAAATAAACAGAAACCTTTTGAAGCTATGAGAAAAGATAAGCAGAGGAAGGCAAAATGGTTGCTAGTGGAGAAGAAGTGAAAGTACAAAGTGTGGATTGCTTGCCATTTGAAGGAGAAACTTTGTTTCTTGTTTCCCAAACTGGATTATTTTGAGAAAAACTAAGGAGGCTTGACTTTGGATGAACCTAATCTGTCTATTGGAGAACTTATTGATGTTTAGAAAGAAGAAACTAATTGGAACAATTAAAACTGCTGATTAATGGTGTGGCAACAAAAGGGAAGGGCATGGCAACAGAAGAAGACATGATGATACCATATATGGAACACAAAAGAACTAAATCTTTTAGTCTTTATAACTATGATGATACTGAAACTGAAAAGGAAAAAAAAATCTGGACAGATTGGAGAAAGGAAAAAATTTGAATATATTGTGTAGCAAGATGAGAAAAATACTACAGTTTGATTAAAATGGATGTAATATTCTCTATGTAATTGAAGGTTAAATAATGTTAGGAGGAGTTTTCCTCCTTTTTCTTTTCTCTTTTTTTGTTTTTTCTTTCATTTTATTCCTCTCATCTTTTTTTTCTTTTAATTTTTTTTTAATCTTTCCTGCTATATTTTTATTCTCTCTTATTTCTCCCTTTCTGGTTCTTCTTTTATTTTTCATTATTAATATTACTGTTGTAATTAACCTGGTTAGGCAATAAGAGTACAGACCACAGAAAATTGATTTTAAAGTGGTTTAAAATGTTCTTTATAGAAAACTTAAGAGAATCTAAATGAATTTTTGAATATTATTAAGAATTGTTTATAGATTTTATAATTATTTTCAAGGCAGGAAAAATGTGATTATAGGAAAATTACAAAAAATTGGAAGACTATGAACTGAGCCTTTAAATATTAATAAGAGATTTAATGTTTATTATTTCAAATTGGTAAGTGAAAACAAAATGCTATGAACCAGTCAAATAAATGAAAAAGTTAGGAGTGAAGAGAAGTATGATTTTGGTGATTAGTTGAAATAAAGCTGTGAACTAGCCATGAATAGGAAGGAGTGGAGAAAGCTTTGCTGGAAAACAGCCAACTGAGTTGTGAACCAGCTCAATAATAGATTTAGGAGGAGTGGAGGTGATAATGCTGGAGAGCAGTTAAAGCCAAACTGTGAACTATTATTTATTTACTCCCCCCCCCCTTGGGATTGAATCAAACGCAGCCTTTAGATCGATAAAAGTAGTAAAAAGTTTACCACATGGTATGCTGGCATGAGAACCAGTTAAATATAAGGTTAGGAGTGGAGGAAAGCATTCCTGGGAAACATCTGATTAAGCTGTGAACCAGCTAAAAATAAACTTAGGAGGAGTGGAAGAGATAATACTGAAGAGCAGTTAAGGCCAAACTGTGAACCAGTTAAATATAAGGTTAGGAGTGGAGGAAAGCATCCCTGGGAAACAGCTAAGAAAGCTGTGAACCAGACAAAAATAAACTTAGGAGGAGTGGAGGTGATAATGCTGGAGAGCAGTTAAAGCCAAACTGTAAACCAGTTAAATATAAGGTGAGGAGTGGAGGAAAGCATCCCTGGAAAACAGCTAATTAAGCTGTGATCCAGCTAAAAATAAACCTAGGAAGAGTGGAGGAGAAAATGTTGGAGAGCAGTTAAAACCAAACTGTGATCCAGCCAACAAATAAGGTTAGGAGTAGAGGAAAGCATCCCTGGAAACCAGCTAACTAAGATGCAATCCAGCCAAAAATAAACCTAGGAGGAGTGAAGGAGATATTTTTGAAGAACAGTAAAAGCCAGATTGATAGAAGTGGAGGAAAATACTGCTGGGGAATAGCTATTTAAGTTATGAACCAATTAAATACCAGAACTAGTTGCAATGGAGAAGAAGCTCGTAATTAGCAAAAACAAAGCATTTTGGGAATAATAAATTATAGATGGAATAAATATGTGTGGAATAAATTTTAAAGTGAATTGATTTTGAAGAGATTTTAAGAGGAGTAAAATATTCTATGTTAAAATTATGGACATTAGATGTGATTTAAGAAAAATACTGATTTGATGTGGGTCTTAGAAGTAAGGAACATATATGAAATACCGATTGTTAAAATGATAAATAACTATAACAAGAGCTGTCTGTAGCTGGAGTATAAGATTAGAGTGATATAGCAGAATGCCAAATATTTAGAATAAGATGTTAGATTGAGTGAAAAATTGGGTTTGGATTTCTTTGTGTCTTTTTCTCTCTTTTTTTCCTTTTTAAGATGTTAATGGATGAAATTTGGAAGGGAGTGTGAGCAATTGTAATTATTTCATACTGGATCAAACCCTTGCTCTAAAAAGATGTATTTAATCTATGTTTAAAAAAAATAAAAAAATTTTTAAAAATGCTGTTCCCCTTCAATGAGTATGGGGACAGGAGGAGGCTCTGGATGCAAAGTGGACAAACGCTCTGGTTTCAGCAAACTGACATGAAACACCGGATGAATCCTTTGCAAGGTTTTAGTCAACTCTAATTGCACCATAACTGGGTTAACTATGCATATGATAGAGAAAGGACCCATGTATTTGGGCCCAAGTTTTTTTGACTTTTGGGTAGTTTGCAAGTACTTGGTGGAAAGGAAAACCCTATCTCCTACCTTATAATCCCTACCCTGAAGTCTTTTTTTATCAGCTTGGACTTTATGAGCTTGGTGAGCCTCGTCCAGGGCCTTACGGGTTACGGACCAAGTACCATGTAGCTGTTCAATCCTTCAGTCAAAGAAGGTATCTGTGGATTTTCCTGAGTAACTCCGGGATGGGCACAAAGTCTTGGCCGGAGGCTACCTTAAAGGGGGTAAACCCAGTATGCTGTGTATAGAGTTATTATAGGCGACCTCTGCAAATGGCAACAAGTCCACCCAGTTATCTTGCTGATAATTTATGTAACATCTAAGGTATTGTTCCAACACCGAGTTAGTTCTTTCACAAGCCCCATTTGTCTGAGGGTGGTGAGCAGAGCTTAACCCCTGGGTGGAGCCTAACAACCCCAGGAACTCCTTCCAAAAGTGGGAGGTGAACTGGACCCCTCTGTCTGAGATGATTTGCTCTGGAGCCCCATGTAGTCTGTACACATGTTGGACAAACAATTTAGCCAGAGTTTTAGCCGAAGGGATCTTGGGACATGGGATAAAATGCACTTGTTTAGAAAACAAATCAGTAACCACCCAAATGACTGTATTCTCTCCACTTTCAGGCAGCTCAACAATAAAATCCGTGGAGATTTCCTTCCATGGGGCTCCCAGCCTGGCTACACTCTGAAGCAGCCCAGGTGGTTTCCCAGGAGGCCTCTTTGCTGAAACACATATGGGGCAGCTCTCTACATAGGCTTCTATGTCTTTCTTCAGCGCCGGCCACCAGAATTGTCATTTAACTAAATGTAATGTCTTCACGAAGTCAAAAAGCCCAGCGATTTTAGCATCATGGGCGTATTGCAATACTGTTCCCCTCAGTCTGATGGGGACATAGTGTTTGGCTCCCACCCAGGCGAGACCCTCCCAAAGTGTACACTCATTGAAGTGGGCTAAAAACCACTCGTCAGTTTTTAGTGCTTCTTTCAACTGCTTGCTCAAGTCGCCAAACAAGGTTAGATCTACTTTTACCTGGGCTCTGGTAACCACTGGTACCGCCAGCTGTTTCGAGGGGATAACCGGACGGATTACTTCCTCTTGAATGCTATTGTATTGAGGCAGTCTCAAGAGGGCATCTGCCATAAAGTTCTTCCCTCCAGGAAGGTAGCGCAGGGAGAAATTAAATTGGTTAAAGTGTTGGGCCCAATGGACTTGCTTAGGTGACAGTTTTCGTGGCATTTTTAAAGCCTCTAAGTTTTTGTGATCAGTCCACAATTCAAAGGGGTGCTTCGCCCCTTCCAAGAAATGCCTCTACGTTAACAGCGCCCAACGAACAGCAAAAGCCTCCTTCTCCCATATGGCCCATCTCCTCTCGGATAATTTCCGAGAGGTATAGGTGCAGGATTTCAAATTCCCCTCGGCATTTGCTTGGAGTAATACCGCCCCGACGGCCACATCGCTGGCATCAGCCGAACAACAAATGGGGCTTCCATGTCAGGATGTTTAAGGACCGGTTTGGCAGCAAACAGTCATTTCAGTTTTTCAAAAGCCGCCTGACTCTGTCGCTCCCATAATCCCCCGCGCGGCTGCATTCTGCACCAGTTGGAGCCTCCGGATGCACTCCAAGGGGAGCCCCATGTAGAGAGCATTACAGTAGTCCAGACGAGAAGTGACAAGTGCATATTGTATTGTATGTTCTTGAAATAGCAAAATGAATTGAGAATGAGAAAAGGTGGAATAAAAATAAATATTACAGATATTTAATTTTTTCCAAGAAGCACTTTTCTATAGATACACTTCATAGCTTCTGAGTTTAATGTTCTTGGTATTTCATCCATCCATTTCATCCTTTTTCCCTTGAAGAGGCAATTTTTAATCTGTTTGCCCTTGGGTACTGGCTTTGCAAAATGATAGAATGAATTTGTGTATAACCAAAATTTTTGGCTTTTTCCTAGCCCATGAATTAATTCATATTACAAACTGGATTTAAAATTTTCCAGTAATTTAGAAACTGTTCAAGGTTGTGGAGAACTGTTTTTACTGAATCCAGTGCTCTCTAATATGTTCTTGTTTTATGCACTGGAGTAATCAAGGACTGTATGTACATTAACAGTCATAAAAAATTCTCAGTTATGGCAACTTTTTGTTGCCTAGGTAAATGTTTATCATATCACAAAGCATATATAAAAAGGGCTGTCAAACTTGTGGGCCATAGGTCAGATGCGTCACGCACTGGCCATGCCCACATCCAGTTTAGCAAAGGGGGGGAAAGTCCCAATACGTCACATGATGCTGCCATGAATACATGAGTTTGACACCCCTGATATAGAAAATAGATTGCCAAAGCTAATGGAAACTCAACTATTAAAAATATAGAAGCCTCAATAATGGTATTAACAGTGATCAAAATCACTGAAAAAGATGGGTGCCTGGTTAATAGAATTTGCAAATATAATGAAATGTCAAATTGTTTTTTTCAGAAAAAATAAAATAACATTTAAATTTAAAATTCTAAGTTTTATTAAATTATTAGATCTTGGAAATATGTTTCTAAAGTAACAGTTGTGGGATATTTCCATTTCCATTTTCCAGACTGTATTTGCTTTATCAGTGCTATTGATTTTTCTAAGAGAGTTTGATAGTCTTAAGCTTTCATGAGCCACAGTTTCCTTCATTAGTTGCAAAGAATGGTTTAACTAATGTAGAATTGCAACAAGATGGGGAGAGAAGGGGAGGGGTTATGCAAATGAGGTTATTTGGTGGACCAACATTACAAGGATTTTATCAAGTAATGATTGCAATGTGTTAAAAACCCATTGTGTGTTTGTTCGTATTTTTTGAGAAAGCCTGAAATCTATTGAGATATGTAAGTACAGCTGCCTCCTGTTCAATTGTGCTGGTAAAGTTTCTTTGTTCCAAAACTGCTACTCTGAGATCTGTAACAGAGTGTCCTGGGAAGTTAAAATGCTCTGATATTACTTTGGTCTTGTTTTCAATCCTGTGTCCTTTAATTCTTTTACACACTCTGGCCTATTTGTTGTATGTAGCATCCAAAGGGGCATTGCTGGCAGATATTCACTATGTTATTCAAAGAAAATTCAAATGAAATTTCACTGTGGCTGACATCATGTGTTGGCTAGGTTTCAAGTGCTGAGCAAAGCCTATCCACTGGCTTTATCTTGCTTGCCAATTGCAGGGATTAATATATCCTTTGCTCCCATTTATATGGACAAAGACTATAGATGTTTAAATGTAATCAAGTTGACTTGGTCTGATCTTAATGCCTGATAATCTCCACAAGAGCTTTAGAATCCATGATACATGACTTCCCAAAGGACCACTTCTATAGGTTATTGATGTTTAAAACTTTTAAGTATATAGATGAAAGAATGAATTGAAACAAAGCTGATAACCTAAACATTAAAACAATTTTTAGTGTTATTGTTTATAACTTATATCTGCCTTGGATCAGTCAGGGCTTCCTATTCTTAAACTTACATTGTACTTATGTATAGCATAACCAAAAGAAGAATCAGACCAAAATTGATATACTGTATAGTCCCATGGTTGAGAGATGTATGACAACAGAACACTTAACAAAAATATTAGGGACTAGCTGGATACCCGTGCTTTGCTACAAAACTATGTGATGGGGCTTGATAAATTGACACTTAGAGTTTGAAAATTAATGAGTAGTTATGATCAGCCTCTCCTCTCCCGTTCTCTCCCTCAGGCTAGCCCCACAGAAGCCTCTCCTCTCCTCTCCCATTCTCTCTCTCAGGATTGCCCCACAGAAGCCTCTCCTCTCTATCCCCTTCTTCCCCTCAGGCTTGCCCCATAGATCCTCTCCTCTCCCCTTCTCTCCCTCAAGCTGGCCCTGGGGTGAAATACCGGAACCGGTAGTTAAAAATGCTTTAAAAACTAAAAAAAAAAAGTTCCGAAGATTGCTCATCGCTCAGCTGATCGTTGGAACTTTTTTTAAAAAAAACGTTTTAGGCATTTTCTTACTACCGGTTCTTCAGAACCAGTAGTAAAAATGCTTTTAAAAAGCTTTTTAAAAGGCTCCAATGATCACAGCTGTGGCGCGCGATTGTCAGAGTCTCTTTTTTTTTACTTTTAAAAGCATTTTTTACCAACCTATACGGCCAAATAGGTTGTAAAAAAATGGTTTTAAAAGTAAAAAAAAAAGGCTCCGAAGATCGCGTGCCACAGCTGATCATACCCCCCCCGCGCACTGTTCTACTCACCCATGCCTCCTTTTGGCATGCACTGCACGCACACAAGTGCGTGCGTTCGCACCTTGCATTTGGTGCATGGTGTGCACTGTGCACGCATGTGGCGCACATGCGCAGCCAGCAAACCAGATTTCACTACTGGGCTGACCCCACAAAAGCCTCTCCTTTCCCTCAGGCTGGCTCCACAGAAGTCTCTCTTATCCTACCCCCTTCTTTACCTCAGACTGGCCCCATAGATCCTCTCGTATCCCATTCTCTCCCTCAGGCTTGCCCCATAGATCCTCTCTTATCCCCTTCTCTCACTCAGGCTGACCCCATAGATCCTCTCCTATCCCCTTCTCTCCCTCAGGCTGGCCCCATAGATCCTCTCCTCTCTCCTTCTCTTCCTCAGGCTGGCCCCACAGAAACATCTCCTATTCTATCCCCTTCTCTCCATCAGGCTTTCTAGTCCCTTCTCTCCATGAGGCTTGCCCCACAGAAGCCTGTCCTATGCTATCCCATTCTCTCCAGAGTTATTTTAAGTTGGGAGGGGGAGTAGAATGTCTAACTAATTAGCATCAGAGCGTGTTATAATAATATAGGAAATACTAATGCTTTCATGGTCATTTCAAAAAATCCTTTCTTAGTGAGTACCTAGAAACCAAGAGGAACATATGTTGGCAAATTTCAAGTTTGTAGGCTTTATGGTTCTGGAAATTTTGTGATTAATGCGTGAGTGGTTTTCGCTTTTATATATATAGATTTAATTGAAAAATAAATTGAATAGATTCTGCTACTTTTTAATATTTTTGCACTAATCTATCCATCTGCCAGAATGTGAGAAATCTGAAATTGATATAGCAGGAAGCCATAGTAAGGTGTAATATTTGCTTTGTGCTCATATTAGCAGTATTCTCATTGTACATTATTGAGGTAATGTTGTGCCTGAAAAATATCAGTGATTTTTAATTTTTAAACTAGCAAGATTTTGAATCTTGAATTCAAAATTCAAAAATTAGCAAAAGCAGGTGAAAAAGTCTGTCTTAAATAGTTTATTAGGAAATTTATATTATGTATAGAAAATATTGTTCCATTATAGATTTTTTAAAATTTTTCACATTACTAATTAACTTGGTGATCATATGTAAACTTCACAACTTGAAGAATAGGAAAATGTTATTCAGGGGAAATTGTGTATTTAATATTTAATATGCATTTTAGTTTTAATAACATACATAAAATCTGATTCTGATAAGTATTAGAAAGTAGTTGGCATATTTTTTTGGTATTCCATTATTCTTCTTGCTAAACAAATAGTAATTTTCAGAAATTGTCAATCAGATATGTTGATTATATAACACTAATTCATCAATCTAAAACATACTCATGAAATTTAGAGCATATGTTTCCATTTATGTTTGCTGGACATTTCTATTCAGTACTGTATAAACTTTCAAACAGACATGGCTGGTCTCAAAACATTATCCTTTTTTTCTGAAATATGTTCAGGAAAAAATTAAGTCCATTGGAAAAAGCCATTGCCTTGTCCACAGAATTGCTATGTATTCATAGGAACATGCAGTTTTCTGACACCCATAGATAACTAGAATTAGCAGAATTTTATTCATGAAACTGTTTTTGCATTGTGCCAGATTTTAAGGCAGTGTAATATACTTATTGGATGTAGAAGATATTCAGTTATATTTGCTAGCTGTCTGAAGAAAGTTAAGTTTATGAACCAGATACTATTTATGTGGCATTCTAATTACAATGTAATGAAATTATTCAGGGGTAAGTTTTAAATGGATAAAAATATCTGTGCTACTTGTTATCAACATCCAAGTGGAAGTGAGGACTCCGCTGATCCTGATGCTGGTAGACAGAGGCAGAATTCTTTTTTTCTTGTTTTCCTCCCCAAATATTAAGGTGCATCTTATAGTCCAGTGCATCTTATAGGCCGAAAAATACAGTACATAGATACTTCCAAGGACACTATATTAGAATTGCATTATTGTTAGTATGGGGAAAAATTAGAGAAAAACACTATTTGAAAATACCAGTCTGGCTCTCCATGATGGAGTCACTGATACATCAGAAGGTGGTTAACATGGAAAAAATCATAAGATATGAAGACATTCTGAATGAGAAAGGAGAACTTAAAAGCAAACAAGAATTTAATAGTCAAGGGATTGATTTAGCATGGTGGCCGCATGTACAAATATAATCAAGGTACAAGAAAGATGTGAAAACATATGGTTTTTATAAAGAACCTACAGAATTAGATCAGATCCTAACAGGAACAGATGAAAAGCTAATAATTTTTTTAGACCTATTTAGTGAGCATTAGAATGGATGAAGGACAAGTAAAAGAAACAATGATAGTGTGGGCTAAAAACTTTGGCTACTTGATAGAATTAGATAAATACTAAAAGTTGTGGGAGAGGAATTATAAATTAACAATTTCAACTGCATATAAAGAAAACTTTTTCAGTCTGTAAGATGCACTTCCCCCCCAAAAATGGGTGGAAATGTCTGTGTGTCTTATAGAGCGAATGTTGCCGAAGTCCTGCCGCTTGGAAAGGACTGAAAACAGGATGTGCAGAGGCTGAAAATGGGATGCGCAGAGGCCAAAAATGGGGCGCATGGAGGTGGTGATAGGCGGTGGCGGTGATGGGTGGTGGAGATCTCCACAGCCTGGAACAGCTGATCTGTGGTATTCAGGAGGCCGATCCAACTGCCAACCAGCTGCTCGTGCTAATTCAGGCTATACTGAAGTTGACCAGGCTGTTTGCTGTTTGCTGCAAGGAGGCAAATTGCTGGGAGGCAGATTTTTTTTCCCTTGTTTTTCTCCCCAAACGCTAAGTGCATCTTATGGTCCAGAGCATCTTATAGTGCGATAAATATGGTATATAAAATGTTTTATAGATGGCACTTTCCACCAGCAAGACTAGCTAAGATGTTCAAGGATATGTCTGCAAAGTGTTGGAACTGTAACCAGACACCAGGCTCATATTACCACATGTGGTGGACGTGCCCAAAGGTAAAAAAATATTGAGGAAAAATACACACTTGGATAGAAAAAATGATAAAGGAACACATAGACTTAAAACCAGAAATATTTCTGTTGGGTATCATACCAGAAAAATATAATAAAGGGAATATGTACTTAATTATAAATGTGTTAACAGTGGCTAAAATTGTATTTGCACAACACTGGAAGAGCATAGAGATCCCTACGGAAGAGAATGTAATTTAAAAAAATACTAGAATGTGAAGAAATGGACAGATTAACACTTAAAATTAAAGTCAGGGAAGACACTGAATATTTCTTAATATGGGATTCGTTCTATCAATGGTTATTGAGCAGAAACAGAAGTTAGATTTAAGAAAAATACAATAGAATGACTTATTTTGTAAAAATGATTTACTAAATGAATAAATAAGCACTATTGTCACTATATATTTATTATCAATGTTATGATGAGACATCATTATTACTATATAATGACTACTGGTATGAATGCTATTGTTATTATGATGATGATTATTACTCATAATAACTATACCCAGACAACACACTGTTTATATAGACATTGTAATTAATAATAATAATAAAAAGTTTATAAGTCTTGTTTATTTATTTTTTTCCTCCTTTCACTTCGTGGAATATTCTATCAAATGGTATATGTAATCCAGAATGGCCCACCAAATTTCCCCATGACTCATTAACTCACAGAATCAAGTGTTCAGTTTCAAGGGCAATTCCTATCCTTTATAATCCACATTGCTTTCAAAATTTCAAAAGGCTCACCAATTATTCCTAAACCACCAAAAAATAACAAATAGAGAGAACAGGAAAAATAAAGAGATGGCCTTCCAGATGTTTGCCCTTTACTTGTCTTCTTATCTCCTCCTATGACTCTTTCCCCCCCCAACTCTTTTTCAAGGTCTTTTCCAGCCTTATATCAATATAGTATCTTCTTTGGCCAGTAGATGGCGACACAGCTCTAGATTTCAATACCAAAATGGGCCTCTCTCATCTTTTTAAGTGGGAGAACTTGCACAATTGGTGGCTGACTAAATACTTTTTTGCCCCACTGTATACAATTTAAAAACATTAGACTTGGTGCAACTTGTCTGGTACATACTTTTTTAGCACTTTTTCTTTCATGTATATTGCAATATAATATCATGCATATTCCATATATATACTTTTTGTACATTCAATCACACTTCAGTTACATACATATTCCCTTCATACCTATTCAAATCCAATTTATTCCTATCTAATATTTCTCAATTTTATTTTATTTATTTTTCTCCCCTTTCCTTCACTCTGTTTCTAATTCTCTATCCTTACATTCCTCCTTTTCTCTAGCCATTTATAAAATGTATTCCAGGTTACATAGAATTCCGATTCATCTTTATCTTTGAGCTTCATTATTAACCTGTCCATTTCTGACTTCCGGTTGAGCCAGCGGCATCGCCAGACGCTTCTTTTGAAGCGCCAGCCCCAGATTCCGTAGAACCGCAAGAACAGCGAAAATCGGCTGTCTTGCGGTTTGGAATCCTTCCCCCCAGGAAGAAGGGGGGAAGGAGAGCAGACGGGTGGGGTAGAGCTCCCTGAGGGCACCAGATTTACCTAATAATCTGGTGCTCGAAGATGAGAGCTCCCCGTGAAGCCTGTCAAAAGCTCCGGACCTGGGATGCCTCTGACTGGGAAGTCTTTCCCTGTCAGAACTAGATGCCGCGGCCACCCCATTAAACAACTTTAAACAAATACCTTTTGAATCAAGTTGGCAGAGCACAAGTTGCACGAAGGAAACAGCAAGTATTTTTTTTTCTCTTTTTCTAACTCCAGGGACTTACTTTCTTAAAAGATTTCTCTTAAGTGGAAAGTGAAAGCAAGATGGCGTTTGAGTTTCAACAGGGCGTGAAGAAGTGAAAGTTAAAAATAATTATTGAAAAGCCCCTGTTTGAAACGTAAAACTCCTTTTTGAAAAGTGGATGGAATAAGAAAGGATGTAATAATAATAACTCAAGCAGCAATATAAATTAAAAAGTCTTTTTTTTTCTTTTTTCTTCTTGAAATTCTTTTTTTTCTTTTCTTTTCTTTTTCCCCGTCCTTCTGGAGGGGAAGGAAGAAGGGGGGCAGGATGGCTGGGCTTCTCGAAAACAAAGAAAGGAAAGGAGGGTTATTTAACTCTCAATGGTCTGAATTTGAGGAAGCTTTGAGTTCAATTACCTCTGCTTTATTGAAAAGAATTGATACTATATTTCAAGCTTCTCAAGCTGGAAACAATGAAATACATGGGAATACTGAGTTACAATCAAGCAGTGGGGGATTGAGTCAAGAGCTGGGAAAGGAAAAAAAACAACAAAAGACCATAGCAGATCTTACAGAAGAGAGAAAGATGAAGGTTGTGCAGGAGCAAGAAGCTCTGCAAGCTGATGACTTGGTTCCAGAAGAACCCATATTTCTGCAAAAAGTTTATAATATCCAATCCCAAAAACCGCAAATCCCTGCTGAAGTTAAAAAAGGCAGAGGGATCAAAGTTAAGAAGAAAGTTCGTAAAAAGGAAAAGAAGAAAGCCTGGAGAAAAGGAAAATAACCCTGCTTGATGAGATGATGGTCCTTAAAAAGCATTGTTTAAATGTTTAAAGATTTTGAACTTTTGGGGGGGAAGAAAAAAAAAATACTACACAGCAATTCAATGCCAGTTAACCAAGTGATGGACGATGAGGAGGCAATTTATAGTTGTATTGGAATATTTTGAAGAATAAACAGATCACAGCAATGCTGGTGTGTTGGGTTGTGAAATATGCCCTGACTTGAAGGAATTGGAACATTTTATTAAGGACTGTGATAAATCTGGATTTAACTGTAAACGTAGAAGTCTCAGTGAATATACTAAATCGGAGTTTTCTGTTTGATGGTAATAAATATAAGGCAAAAGGACTATGGATCTAGAGCAATTGCAGTTGATCTGGTGGTTTCCTTAAAACGTTTGATGGATCTATTAATCTAGTTTTGACTGGATTTGATGGATATTACTACAATTATAATTATAAAGTCACTCGGGGGGGTTTTTTTTTATAAAGAAGCAAATTACTATTTAGGTGGGTAGATGCAAATGATGAAGATATTCTACATGCTGTTGGAAGATGTGAAGACAAGAAGATTAGCAATTGGTTTAATCTAGTATGAAGAATTAAAATGTTTGATATAGTTATTGAATGATGTTTTATCTGTATTGATAAATTTATAAGAGGTTTGATTGTTATACTCCTTTTTTGACTAAAAATTTTATTATTATTGTTTTAAGTGTTTTAACTATAAATGGACCTTGATGGTTTAAAAATGGAGGACGGAAGATCTTATATAGTATTCTATTTTAAATTTGGGGGGGGGGGTTTGTTGTTGTTTTTTTTTTTTGATTGAGGGTTTTTTATTTTTCTCTCTTGTTGGGTTTTCTTTTTCTGTTTTAAATGAAAGAAGTTACAAAATATTTTGTTAGATTGTGTAGACTTAATAATTTGCTAAGTATTAATGAGTTATACTGAGTAATGATAGTTGTGATTACTGCTGTAACTATAAATGGAGACATGGAGATTGATTTTGTCGAATTAGATGGAATGAGAAGAAAAGAAGACTAGCTTTCCTTTAATTTACTTGTTTAATGATTAGGATTATGATAAGTGTGAAATGGAGTTTAACTTAGAGAATTTGAGCTGTATTTTATTATGTACTTGTATTTGCTCTGGGAAGTCCGGGGGGGTGGTGGGGGAGGGGGGAGAAAATGTATGTAAAATTTTAATAAAAAACTTTTTCAATAAAAAAAAAACCTGTCCATTTCTGCACAGATCAATATTTTGTTAATTATTTCTACCTCCTCTGGGTTCTTTCTGCATTTCCAATTTTGTGCGAATATCAACCTCACTGCCGTTAGTATGTGTACCGTAAGATATATTTCTTCTTTTTTGTAAGTATCCCTTACTATACCCAGAAGGAAGAGTTCTGGTGTCATATCTATCATCTTGTTTAACATCTTTTCTAGCCACTGTTTTATTTGGCACCAAAAGTCCTTGGCTTTCGGACACCCCCACCAATATGATAATAGGTGCCTAATGTTGCTTTACATTTCCAACATTTCAGTGAGCAATTTTTGCACATCTTGGCCAGTCTTGTGGGTGGCTAATGCCACCTGTAAAACACCTTGTATTGATTTTCTTTATATGCAGAAAGCATTTAATCACTCTTCCTAATTTCATGAAATTTGGATGTACAAACATCTCCAGAGTTGACAGCCAATTGGGAATTTCTATATAATTTTGTTGCTTAGTTTTAATCCAAATGTCCAATAGAGCTCTTCTCATGAGGTGTTTCTGGAAGTATTGGTGTGTTTTATGTTTCCCGTCCCAGAGGATTGCGTGCCACCCAGTTTGCGTATAACGTCCTTCCAGTGCTAGCAGCCTCCTGTTTTTTTAAATTAATCCACTCCCTGATCCACATGAGTGCTGCCACCTGGTAATATTTTTCCCAATCAGGAAGTCCAAATCCACCTCTTTCTTTCGAGTCTTGCAATAATTTCAATTTAATTTGGGGGGTTTTCCCTTGCCAAATATATTTAGTTATTTTATTTAAATTTCTAAAAAAATTCTTTTTCAATCTTATTGGAATGGTTTGAAATAGAAAGGGTATCTTTGGTAATATAGTCATTTTGACTGTCGCGATTCTCCCCATAAAGGAAAGTTGCAGGTTTTTCCACCTATCCAAATCTACCTTTATTTGATCCACGAATTTATTGTAATTGTCCTCCTTTAGTGTAGCACACATCTTGACGTCAAATAGATACCTAGGTATCTCACTTTCTTTACTGTCTGTATTTTAATTTTCTCAGCCAATTCTTTTTCTTGCATTTTACTCATATTCTTGACTACAATTTTGGTTTTTTCCTTGTTCACCCTCAAACCTGCAACGTCCCCATATTCGCCCAATATTTCCATTAACCTCTCACCCAATTGTAAAGGGTCTTCTAGAATGAACACAAGGTCATCAGCGAATGCTTGCACCTTGAAGATTTCCTTTTTTATTTCCAGACCTTTTATTTGTTCGTCTTTTCGGATAATTCTAGTGAGTACTTCTAGGGATAGAACGAACAATAATGGTGATAATGGGCATCCCTGCCTAGTTCCTTTCTGAATTTTGAAACTCTGTGTCATTTCACCATTAACAACTACTTTGGCTTTTTGGGTGGAGTAGATTGCATTGAACATATTTATGAAATTCTCCCCAAATTCCATTGGTTTTAATTGATTTGACATGAAGTCCTATTTGACGTTGTCGAAGGCCTTTTTCTCATCAACAAACATTAAGGCCAATTTCTTTTCATTATGGGTCTCATAGTACTCAAATACGTTTAGTATGATTCTGATGTTATTTTTTACCTGCCTCCTCAGCAAGAAACAATTGTAGTCACTATGAATAAAGTCCTCTAAGAATCTTTTTAAACTTTCGGCCATAATGGCCATGAATATCTTATAGTCCGAATTTAACAAAAATATGAGCATTTGATGGCTGTGACCGGGAGGGTTTTTCATCAGGTTCACCTGATTCGCCAGTTGCGTCCCTTTCTGGATCGGGACTCCCTACACACAGTCACTCATGCCCTCGTCACTTCCTGCCTGGACTACTGTAACGTTCTCTACATGGGGCTTCCCTTGAGGAGCACCCGGAGGCTCCAACTGGCGCAGAGTGCGGCCGCGCGGGTGGTTATGGGAGCGACATGACACTCCCATGTGACACCTCTCCTGCGCGAGCTGCACTGGCTCCCGGTCGTCTTCCAGGTGCGCTTCAAGGTTTTGGTTACTACCTTTAGAGCGCTCCATGGCTTAGGACCTGGTTATTTATGGGACTGCCTACTACCACAAACAGCCTCCCACCGGCCAGTGCGCTCTCATAGCTCCTCCAGGTGCCATCGCCCAAACAGTGTTGACTGGCGGCCCTCAGGGGGAGGGCCTTCTCTGTGGGGGCACCCACTATCTGGAACGAGCTCCCCCCAGAGATATGGAGGATCCCGGATCTGCACACTTTCTGCCGTGCTCTTAAGACTCTCCTATTCCAGCAAGCCGGCCTGGCCTAACCTTTTCCCCTTTTCTTTTAAATTCTTTTAAACTGAAATTTTTAATCTGTTTTAAATTATTGGGATTTTTAATTGTCTTGGGCTAAATTATTTAATCTGGTTTGATTTATGCTTCTAACTTTTGTATCTATGTATTTTATTCTGTGCCTGTTCACCGCCCTGAGTCCTTCGGGAGTAGGGCGGTATATAAATCTAATAAATGAATGAGTGAAATGAATGAATGGGTCTGTAATTCCTAACAAGTGTCAAATCCGAATTATCCTTTGGAATTAAGGTGATGATTGCTTCCTCCCATGAGGCCGGTATTTTTGCATCTCTGAGAACTGCATTGAATACTTCTAATAAAGTGGAATTTAGTGGATCTTGAAGATTTTTGTATATCTCCGAAGGCAATCCATCCGGGTCTACCATTTTGTTATTTTTCTGTCTTTTAATTGACATTATTAATTCTAGAGGTGTTACGTCTTTATTCAGCATGAGTCTTATTTCTTCTGACACTTTAGGTAAGTCGGCTTTTTGGAGACATCGAATGCTTTTTTCTTTGAGAGTGCTGCTCTCTTCTGCATATAATTCCTTGTAGAACTCATGAATTATGTCTCTTTTCCCTTCGTTATGATATATTATCTGCCCCTCTTTATTGCATAATCTACTAATGCACTTTTTATCTTTTTGCTTCTTCAGTTTATAAACTAGCCAGCGTTCTGGTTTGTTTGCATTTTTGAAATAATTTTGTTTTAAGTATTTTAGTTGTTGTGCCAAATCCTCCTTCTCGATCATATTCAAATTATGTTTAATTATGTCTATTTGTTGCTTCAAATCCCTTCTTTTGTGTTCTTTTTGTAGATCTCTTTCTAGTCTACCAAGTTCTTCCTCCAAATCTTTTTGACACTGTCTTTTCTTTTTATTTTCTTTTGCCATGTAGGCGATCGCAATCCCTCTCATGTAGGCTTTTGCCATATCTCATAGATTTTGAATATTCGTGTCCTCCTTTTTTATTATCTTGAAAGAACAGATTTATCTGTTCTTCCATCTTTGATTTAAATTCTTTGTTTTAAAATTGCTCTCTTTAATGTCCAAATATAATATAATATAATATAATATAATATAATATAATATAATATCTAAATATTTAACTTTCTTCATTATCTGAATATCTATCTTCTCCACCAATTCTTTTTTTGTTTCTCTGTAACATTTTTGACTAATATTTTAGTTTGTCTTTATTCATTTTGAAGGCTATTGCTTAACGCATTGTAAGCCGCTCTGAGTCTCCGGAGAAGGGCGGCATATAAATAAGAATAAAATAAATAAAATAAATAAATAAAATAAATTTTCAGTCCTGCCACTTCCCCATATTCTGCTATCATTTTTATTAGCTTGGGACCAGTTTCCAGTGGTTCTTCTAAAATGAACACCGTGTCATCTGCAAATGCATGTAATTTGTATTTTTCGGTTTTTATTTCCATCCCTTTTATTTCTGGGTCTTTTCAAATACTTCTATTTAATACTTCCAATGTTAATATAAATAGTAAAGTGGGCAGAGACCATCCTTGCCTTGTGCCTTTCCTTATGTTAAAATTCTCTGTCATGTCCCCATTGACCACCACTTTTGCTGTTTGTTTATTAACTTTTATCATGTTAATAAATTTCTCCCCAAAATCCATATATTTTAATTGTAGTAACATGAATTGCCAGTTTATGTTATCACATGCTTTCTGTGCATCTAAAAATATCAATGCCATTTGTTTTTCGTAATGTACTTCATAATACTCCAGTGTGTTCAGGATAATTCTCATATTATTTGTTATAAAAGTAAGGAAAAGAATAATTGAGAAATACTACAATGGATTGTATCAACAAGAAACAGTAGCAGAAGATGAGGTAGAACAATACTTGAAAAAAATGGAACTGCCTAGAATCCCGGAAAAGTTCAAAAAACAATTAGAAGAAAGAATATCTATGATGGAATTAATGGAGGGAATTAAAAGACAGAAAAATGGGAAGACACCAGGTCCGGATGGATTACCAGCAGAGGTATATAAAACCTTACAAGATGTATTAAGCAATGTGATGCTGCAAGTATTTAATGAACTACTACTTAAAGCTAAAATTCCGGATTTATGGATGGAGGCATATATAACTTAAATACCAAAAGAAGAGGCAGATCTGCAATATATAAAGAATTATAGACCAATATCTCTATTAAATGCGGATTATAAGATTTTTGCATCAATCATGGCTGAAAGATTAAAGAAATTATTAAATGAGTTTATACATTTGGACCAAAATGGCTTTTTACCAGAAAGACAAATTAGAGACAATATGCAAATTATATTACACTAGAATATTATGAATTACATTCAGAGAAACAAATAGCACTGTTGTTTTTAGATGCACAAAAGGCGTTTGATAATGTGAATTGGCAATTTATGATAAAACAGTTGAAAATGATGGATTTTGGAGACAGATTCATAAATATGATTCAAACTATATATAGAGACCAAGAGGCAAAGATGATGGTAAATGGTGAAATGACAGAAAAATAGATATTAGAAAAGGAACAAGCAAAGATGCCCTTTGTCTCCATTACTATTTATATTGACATTAGAGATTTTAAATAGAAAAGTGAGACAGGAAAAGGAAATAAAAGGAATGAGAATTAAAAAAGAAGAATATAAATTACAACCATTTGATTTAGTGTTTATCATGGAAGATCCAATAGGAACATCGCCAAAACTATTAGAGCAAATAGAAGAATATGGGAAAGTAGCAGGACTGAAAATCAATAAAGATAAGACAAAAATATGAGTTAAAAATATGAGAGAAATTCAAAAAAGGGAGATAACGGAGAAACTGGACATCCAAATTGTGAAGAAAATGAAATATTTGGGCATTCATTTGACATCAAAATGTGCCATGCTCAAGAAAGACAATTATTATAAACTGAAAAAAAACAAATTGAAATAGACCTGGAGAAATGGAGAAACTTGCAATTAACACTAATGGGAAGAATAGCATTAATAAAAATGAATGTATTACCAAAACTATTATTTTTATTCCAAACCATGCCAATAAAACTGGAGAAAAAATACTTTGAAGAGTTGAAGAAAATAATGTGGAAATATGTGTGGCAAGGAAAGAGCAAGAATCAACATAAAAATGCTGCAAGATGCAAGAACTAGAGGTGGGTTTGGCCTACCAAATTGGGAATTGTATTATCAAGCGGCAGCATTAACATGGATTAAAGAATGGATCTTATTGAGGAATCCAAGAAATTTGTACTTTGACTTACAAAATTTTGTTAAGGTGGCCTTAGAATAAAGTAGACTTAGCTCATAGAGTCGTGTTTCCTGTCAGCTTACTCACAAAGCCTGATAGCCACCAGGAACATTCAATCAGTGCTACTATGCTGAAAGAGGGCCATGATTTGCAACTGGGTTGGCATGCCTTTTTATGGTATGGGAAACAAAGGATACATGGATATTTCCAGAGACATTATGTAAGAAAGAAGAGTAGAAGAGAAGGCTAGAAGGGGGGAAGAAGAGAGGAGTGGGGGAAGGGAAAGGGAAGTAGGAAAGAGTAGGAGAGGAAGAATGAAGAAAGTAGGAGGAGAAAGAGGAAGGAAGAGAAGGGGTGGAGAAGAAGAAAGGTTGCGGTAAGGGTAAATGGTAAAAGAACAGCCCTGAAAAAGAAAAATTTAAAAATGAAAGCTAAAAGATAAGATGAATGAAAAATGATGGATAAATGACTGTACATGTAAATGTGTTTATGAGAAATAAAAATAAAAACTTTTTTGAAAAAAAAATCTTGTAATTTGCATTTAATAGTGATATTGGTCTGTAATTTTTTATCTGTGTACTATCTGATTCTTCTTTCGGTATTAGAGTATATTTGCTTCCCTCCACGTATTTGGTATTTTAGCCTCTAACAATACTTCATTGTAGACTTCCAACATTGGAATACCTAAAGTATCTTGTAGGCATTTATAAAGTTCTGCCAGTAATCCATCTGGTGCTGGTGTTTCATTGTTTTTTGCCTCTTAATCACCTCTTAATCAAACTGGAAAAAAAATCAATTTTTCAAATTCAGAGTTTCTCATTCAAGCTGACAGCCGCAGGTTATCTTTTGGGTACAGAAATAAACTCCAAGAGGAAATGTTCAGTTTGGGTATAACACTGTCTTTCACTTAAGTTTATTTCAACTAGCAAACACAGAATGCTGCATATCACACCCAATTATATCCAGATTCATTTGTTACTAAGTCGTACTGATGATCATGGAGTTACCTTAACACAATTACGTCATTTGTAGCAAGCCTATTAAATCTCAAAATTTGCTTATAAATGCCCATCTTATTATTTCTGTATTTGTGTGTTATGTTCTAAAGCTGTTTGGACTGATTTTAATGGTAATTTGTATATAATGAAATGCTTGAACAACTATAGCAATAGCACTTAGCTTTATATACCACTTCATAGTGCTTTCCAGCCCTCTTTAAGTGGTTTACAGAAAAAACATCTTGCCTCCAACAATCTGGGTCCTCATTTTGCCAACCTAGAAAGGTTGAATCAACCTTGAGCCAGTGACACTCATTAAAATATCTTCAGAGAATTTATTGTTATATAAATTCCCTTTTTGCCTTTTTTAAATAGCTCTTTGTAGTGAATATAATAGATTCTTGACAATTTTTATTTTAAAAAAGTCTTTGTCAGGTTCCGAACAGGCGCTTGGAAAAAAAACAAAACCAGGTTCCTGGGTATAATAATCTTTATCCTGCACTCCGGCACATTCCAACAATCAATTACAGTGAAGAAGGAATAGTCAGCGCTATTGCGCAGTGTTCCCCTCCACCTTTTAATGTCTCCTGCGCTCCACCCATGACTCCACCCCCTAGCCGCGCTTCCAGTACGACCTCAGCCTATCACACAGCCAATACGCCGCCCCTAATCCAGGCTGGCTGCTAGTTCCTTAGCCAAGCCAAGATTCAGCAACTCCTCCGCAGTTTGGCTCTGTCGGCTGTTCATTGGCCCCGCCTCCCAGTTGTGCTGCAAGGACGCCAGCATCTGATTCTGGGAATATGGCTGCAGCTGCAGCAGCAGTGAGAGCTTCATACAAATATTATGCTGACAAAAAGAGACAACAACAAGGTCAATTTCATGTAGACCAGAAGGTATGTAGGGCCTTTCTGACCACCTCCCACATGCTTTGCATATGGGATATCCATTCCTGTAATCCCAGACCTTTGGTTGTTGGTTGGGGACATTCTGGTATAGGTACAATCTCCATTCCTGTGGCTACTTGGAACAGGGTATATCCGGTGCTACTATGAACAGCATTGTTACCAATGCGGTGGAGTAGCTCCATTCATCCTCCGAGATATGTCTCTCCCGCCATTGAGTGAAATGACTTCTAGAGGAGGTAAGCGTTGGTGGGGGTGGGGGTACCTCATAACCCCCCTGGTTTACAGGACCTAACCACCATTCCCCCACAACCCCTGTATTTGGTATCACCCTCTGGTCAGAGGTCACCGGCTCCTGTTCCAAATGTGGTGGCCTTTGTGAAGTGGCACGCTGTTTAGGCCTAACATCCGGTTGTAACTGCTGCTGCATAGGCTCTAACTGCTGCTGCACAGGTTGGTCTTCGGGGATATCAGGCTCCACTGGCACCACTGATTCTGCTAAGTCTTCCAGTTCCTATCCTGGCTGCGTTCCCTCTGCCATGCCTGCTTAATTGAAATATATGGAGACCGTTGACTACCTGTCAGGTTCTGAACAGGCACTGTGTCAGCTGTTCATTGGCCCCGCCTCCCAGTTGTGCTGCGAGAACTCCAGCATCGGCTTTCGGGAATATGGCTGCAGCTGCAGCAGCGGTGAGAGCTTTATATCCCATCTGATATGGTGACAGCAGCCCCAGTGACAGCATGGCGCGGGCGCATCTGTGTTTGGCGTTGGACCCATATATGAGTCTCCTGGCCCCACCTGAATGACAGCCCCAAGTATCATCAAGTCGGGGCTGACAGTCTTGTCATATGAAAGATATTGAAAGCATAACTGGAAACAGTCCAAATGGTTAAATAAACAAAATATAACTCCATTTTATCTAACTGTTTCTTAACGTTGGCAACTTTAAGATGTGTAGATTTCAACATGCTGGAGAATTCCGGCAGCTGACGTCTGCAAATCTTGAAGTTACCAAAACTGAGAAATACTCAGTTACATTATTCATTGCATGCTGGTAGTTTTCTGGTATTTTTAAACTTGAAAATATGATGATTTCTTTAAATAAATGGAACATCAGTGCAGCAACCAGAATTTATAATTCATTATTAGCATAACATTTCTGCCATTTTAAGGTTTTCTTTTTGTTTCTGCCCAATTAATAGTTCATTGTTATGAAGATTCTTTGACTCAGTATGTATAAATGAGAGAGGAAGATCATTCTGTTTGCGGGAAGAAATGAATGTTGGATAAAACTGCCCAGAATAATTTTTTTAAAAACTCTAAAGTTCAGTGTCAGACTCTTTAACAACATTTTCTTTCTAAAACTCCATGAATGACTATTGCTGTAGCTGAGGGGCACAGTCCATAGAAAGAAACTGAAAACTTAGCACATTTACTTCAAGTTCTTCCTTCCCATTCCATATATCTCTGGTCACCAAGATCTCTTTAAAGCTTGTGCTTTCTATCTGCAGTTGATCAGGCAACAAGAAATATCATACTCACTGCCAGACAGCTTCTTCTGTGGCTCCTTGATGGTAGTTTGCATTATACACCTGCAGTCAGAGTTACTTTTCTGGTTAATGTCACATGCTGATTCTTTAATTTAATATAATTGTGTGGAAGAAGGCATTGTGTTTATGTTGAATAACCCACAGGCCATTTCTGGTCTACCAAATCCATTTATGTCATCCCGAGGCTCTTTAAGATCAGAGCATTTAAAGATAGCAGTTTTCAATTGAATTATTGTTTTCTGGTTTTGATTATTTAAGCCTTAGAATAAATTAGATCTCTGGGATTACATGTGTTTTGTATATTTTTCATTCCCTCCACCCAGCACGCAAGAGGGGGAAAAGCTAAAATGTTTGCTCCTGTTTACTTAGTGATGTAACTCTCATGGCCCTAGCATTCGCTAGAAACACAAGAAATAATAGTTTGGGGTTTTATTTTTTTGTTTTAACATAGCTCTGGACAAAAATTGCTCCTTGTACTATAGCAATGCATGGAACTAACTCCCAAATAAGCATTCAGAGGTTGTTACTTTAAAGGCTACAGTTTTGCATTTCCACATAATAATTCTACTTATGAGTTCATTATGGAAACCAGCATATACAGTATAATCAATGGTTTGATTTATTTTATTTAGCTTTGTGTACCATCAAGTACTATAGTTTCTTAGTTGTTTACCAGATTTGGAGACTCCAATGTTTATCACATGATTCATCTCTGTTCATGGATGTGAATTTTAAAAGGCACTCCCCCCCATTTGTTTTTATTTCTTACACAGGAAATAAAAAAAGATGTGAAGAAGGAAAGTTTTGCCAGCAAAGCACCAGAATTGTCTATGCATGAAGTTTCTAATGGAAGTTCTTTACTATTGTCTGAGACAATTATTAGAACCTCCAAAAAAGGTAATACATTTTAATTGTAGAACTTTAATAAAGACAAATTATACCTGATATTTTAAGTGTCTCCTAGGCATCTCAATTCATTTCTTGTCACTCATTGTTGCTATAATAGAGAAAACAGTATGGTCCTCGATTAGAGATCCTATCATATATTGAGTAGGATGAGAAAGCTTGGGATAAAACTGCTATTGACCAAAATACTGATTTAAATGTACCCAAACTGATTGCTATTGTTTGCTAACAGAGAATGCTGGATACAATTGCAATTATAGGAATTGGTACCCTTCTACTTTTTCCTAAAGAATTCCAATTTGTCATGAAATAAAGCTGAAACGGACACAAATAAATGGCATTCACCATTGATTATTCCATAGTTCATAAATCAAACACTTTGCTTTTAATGTATATTAGCATACATTTTATGAATATTATAGATTATTATTTCTACTCTTGGCTACCTTTTCTGTAATACTATATTAAAATTAAAACTTTTCACTGTTTCCATTGTCAAATGGTGCTCAACTTTCTACCAATTTCCTGTGTTACTGTTTTTCTTAGTGCTTACCCTGCACAATTGTGGGGTCTAATTGTTTTTGCAATGCCTTTAGTGGTTACAGTAAGGAATCAGTGCAGCAGACAATGGAGGGATTTTTTTGTTTTATCAGCACCTAATCACAGAACCTGAAAGGGAGTGCCATACACATACATCATTATATAATGCAAACACACATAAGCACAAACACCCTTCTCCCCAGTGGTGAAATCCAAATTTTTTTAATTACCAGTTCTGTGGGTGTGGCTTGGTGGGCATGGTGTGGCTTGGTGGGCATGGCAGGGGAAGGATATTGCAAAATCTTCATTCCCACCCCATTCTGGGGCCAGCCAGAGGTGGCATTTGCCGATTCTCTGAACAACTCAAAATTTCCGCTACTGGTTCTCCGAACTACTCAAAATTTCCACTACTAGTTCTCCAGAACCTGTCAGAATCTGCTGGATTTCACTTCTGCTTCTCCCCTTCCCCCCTCCCCAGTCTGTGTATATATAAAATATTGAGAGCGGGAGAGGTGAATAAGGACATATGTATTTATCAAGTGGATCAGATGTTTTTCAGCTTTCCATTAATTTAACAAAGGCATGCTAGAGGCAATAAACAGATCAAAGATAACAGGATAAAATCAATTACACATGCCTGACAAGATTAGGACCAAAGGAAGGTGATAATTAAGACCCTACATGAGCCTTTGGGAAACAAGTAAAATCAATCAAATAATAAAAGCACACAAAGCAAACCTCAAAATTACAAAATACTATAAACGTATAAAAATCTTTACACTCACCAAGCTAATTTGTCAGCCACTCCAGAAACATGCTTCTGTCCCTAAAGTTTCTGGCAACTAAATAAACAGACCTTCTTTCCAGGGGTGAAATGTAAAATGTGTTACTACTGGTTCTGTGGGCGTGGCTTGGTGGGGGGGTAATGTGACTGGGTGGGCGTGGCCAAATTTTTTTAAAAAAAACTTTTCAAAGCATTTTTTCTAATGCTTTGAAAAGCCTCTGGTGATCAGGCAACTCAGCTGGGATCGTCAGAGAGGCTTTTTAAAAAATGCTTTGAAAAACCTCTCTGCCGATTAGGCAACTCTGGGATCATCAGAGAGGTTTTTTTAAAAATGCCTCTCTGCCGATCAGGCAACTCAGCTGGGATCGTCAGAGACTTTTCAAAGCAGTTTTTTTACCACCTCTTTGGCCAAGAGGTTGCAGGAAAAAATGCTTTGAAAAGCCTCTGAGAATCCCAGCTGAGCCATGCGATCATCAGAGGCTTTTTTTTAACTTTTAAAAGCATTTTTTCAGCTGGGATCATCAAAGAGGTTTTTTAAAAAATGCCTCTCTGCCAATCAGGGAACTCAGCTGGGATCGTCAGAGACTTTTCAAAGCATTTTTTTTACCACCTCTTTGGCCAAGAGGTTGCAGAAAAAAATGCTTTGAAAAGCCTCTGAGGATCCCAGCTGAGCCGCGTGATCAACAGAGGCTTTTTTTTTTTACTTTTAAAAGCATTTTTTTTTGTTGGAAGAGGTTGTAGAAAAAATGCTTTTAAAAGTAAAAAAAAAGCCTCTGATGATCGTGCGACTCAGCTGAGCATGTGGGGGGGGGGGCACGCAGGGATTTTTGCTACCGGTTCTCCGAACCACTCACCGCCTTCGCTACCGGATCGTCCGAACCGGGAGCATTTCACCCCTGCTTCTTTCCTTGTGGGCAGCCTCCATTTTATTTCCAGCGTCTCTCTCCCGGCTTGGATTTTTCTTCCAACAGAACATAGCCACATACAGGGCATGGAAAATAGGAGTTCAAAAGATGTCCAAACAAGTTGTATTTTGAAGAAAGCTTTAATGAAGTGAGACATATTCGGTAAATGTCTGGTGTAACCGTTTTCTATAATGCTAGATGCTCTACATGAACTTTTGTAAATCCCCTTTTTATTATATTTATGATGCAGTTAGTTTCTTATTTCAGTGTTGTTTGTGACAGACAATAATGTTTTTATAAGAATCCAGCAAATGTTTTTGTAAGTAATGTACTGGCTGTAGCAGAATTAAAAAAGGAAGAAACAATGCTGACATTAGTGAATATGATAGGACATGAGCTAGTGGTTTGAATTTCACAATATCCTTTATATTGAGATTCTGCCCAACTGCCTTCAAGCTGAAGGCCACATTTTGTCTGTAAGTGTCTTATAGTTGCATTCAAAGTTGTGTATGAGATCAGGTAAAAAATAATTATATTTCATTTCTTTTACATTTAACCCACTTCAATATTTCTATTTAAATGTTTAAACACAGTAGATACAATTAATCACCACTCATGAAAGTTTTCCTTTCTGGCACATTACAAACTACAGTTGGAAATTATTTAGAGGCCGCACACAAAGCTTCTCAGGGAATATGTGGACCTGAGGTCTCAGATTAAGTTATTTTCTTTGTGTGAGTTTTGTTTTCAAAAATTAGAAATCATGTTGCTTCAGAGGGCCTGTTGCATTTACAATACCTGTACCTGGGGTGCATTGCAGCAGTTTAGAACAGTTCTTAAAACAGAACTAATTGATGTTCAATGATTGGTATGCATTTCTCCCATAAGAATTTTTTAAAAATTATTATTGGTTTAAAATTAGGTCTGCTTTCTGAGGTCCAGCATTGTCTTCTGTGGGCCTAGGAATTAGAATACCAGTTTTGTGCACCTTTTACTAACTTAGTCCGTATTTGATAAATATATTGTTTTGCTAGAACTAGTTGTAATTAATTGAGTTTTGACAGAATAAAAGACAGTGTTGACTTTAAACAATTCGGTTTTTTAGTACATTCTTCCCAAATCACAGAACGCTGACTCATTTTAATATTAATTATACAAAGCTTGCAATACTTAATCCAACATTAAGACCATAAAGAGGCAGATGTTATAAGAAACAAACATGTAGACAATGTATCAAACCTATTAAATTATTTACATAAATTTAGTGTTATGTTAAACACCTATACCTACAAATTGTAGAAGGATTTGAAATATTTTTTAAAATCTTTATGGCATTCAGTTTTAAAAAGGCTACAATTTCTAGCATGTGCCTCTGCAATAGTTTTGGTTTTAAAACTACAAGCTGAAACAGCTGTGTTCTTTACCATGTACTTATGCTATACATGTATGTATGTATGTATGTATGTATATATTTAAAAATATACTTCCAGCTATTGTGGTTTTAACAGCTGTCAGCTCTTTCTTATTTTGTTCTGAAAATTCTGTATGTAGTGAAATGAAAAAATTCTGGAAATCTTTAAATAAAGTCATCCTTGGATGGGATCCGCTTAAGGGGTTATATATGTTTTGACAAAAGAGATAGAGGAATATTAGGGCACTAGAGTCTCTAATTAAAGATAAAGATAGAAAAATATTAGGGCACTAGGGTCCAAATAAAATATAATAATTGATGTGCAAGTTCCAGAATATAAACCCTGAGAACCAAAACTACTGGTGCAATTTTGCAGTGATAGTTTTACAAGATTATTTTAGTGTTCTAAAAGACTTGGCATTGCTTTTTGAATTGGATTTATGGAAGCAAATGAGAAGGCTATGTATGAAATTAGGGATTGAGCCTCTGGGTTCTTAAGGCCCTGAAATGAAAAGGAAGCATGTTCTGTTGTAACAGCAGCAATTTTAAGTCCTAAGCATTCTTGATAGTATTTTTATATCCATGAACTTTTACTGGCCATTTAATTTTTCATGTCCACTGCAGTCCTGCTTTTATGTAAGATGTTTTTAAATGTTGCAGTACAGTTTTCCAATCAAATGAAAAAGGAATCTAATAAAAAGAGGAAAATCATATTTATTTGCTTTGCTAAAACATGTAATATTTATGGTGACTGCAAATCATTTTTTTCCTTCTGCTGTCTTTATTTTATAGATTAGGTAGATTGTTTCCTTAAGTCTGATAATACAGATTTATTTACACTGTCACTTTTTAAAAATCTTGTGACCTATTTCCATCACTCTAGTATTCTCTGTATGCTAACCCCATACAGAGAATTGTCTTAAGGAGGTTCACAAAACAAAGAAAAAGCAGAGTGGAATTAAGTTCATGGGGGAAAAAAGATGTTCTGTGTGACAGAGGCAATGAACATAATGCAACTCATAATCAATTTAAATTAGCACTTTAGCTGAATGAAAAATAATTTATCCTAATATAGCCATTTTAGATTTTAAAGAAAGCTTTCAAAATGGTATAAACAATCTACCTTCTCTTAAGCTCTCAGAAAAGATACCGGTATTACATTATAACCTGTCCACATTTACAAGGTTTTGCATGACTTACGCACACCTGACTTGTTGTATGTGTGTGTGGGGAGACAAAACGTGTTTACACAATAAATAAATATTTATATATTTTCAGTTGTATCTATGACTTGTTTCATTTTTACTGGGACTCCTCCAACACAGGTAGCCAAATATTAGTCTGTGAGGTTTGGATCCTCTAGTGGGAATTGACCTCCCAAACCATTCCACTTTAGATTACTATAAACTTTAAGAGCTATGTAGGACCTAGCATTCAGCAGCTGCAGGAAGGAATGTTTAGAAGTACTATAAATGGATTGGCTAATATTCTTAGTATAGTTAAAATTAACAATACTTCACTTTATATTATAACAAAATATGTAATAATAAAGAATAATTTTAACAAAATATATTAAAAACACAACTGATTATTCCATATTACTCAGTTCTGAATATTATTCATAAAATGGTATTAGTTAACCAGTGGTGGTTTAAAAACAGTTTTGATGCTGATCTCAGGGGTGATGTCCAACTCATCTAGAAAGCACCAATTTAGGGAAGATGATGGTGGTTCTTATAAAATTAGAAATAATGAAAATAATTCAGGGAGAGAAAATTAGTCATCCTCCAAAAAAACCAGTGGGAGAGGTCAAATGTCCTAGTTCTCATTCTTCACTAAGTGTTTAAGGTCTGTTTGGGGCAGAGTTCTTTGCTGTAATCTTGGCAACTGCTAGCGTAAATAAAGCACTGTATTTTGCTGATTTTAGCTTTCCTGAAATTGCTGAAAAATGGGTAGCTATAACCAGGAGTGAAATGTAAAATCTGTTACTACTGGTTCTGTGGGCGTGGCTTGGTGGTGGTGGTGGGTAATGTGACTGGGTGGGCGTGACCAACTTTTTTTTTTTACGTTTCAAAGCATTTTTTCTAACGCTTTGAAAAGTCTCTCTGCCGATCAGGAACTCAGCTGGGATCATCAGAGAGGCTCTTTAAAAAATGCCTCTCTGCCGATCAGGGAACTCAGCTGGGATCGTCAGAGAAATGCCTCTCTGCCAATCAGGGAACTCAGCTGGGATCGTCAGAGACTTTTCAAAGCATTTTTTTTACCACCTCTTCGGCCAAGAGGTTGCAGAAAAAAATGCTTTGAAAAGCCTCTGATGATCCCAGCTGAGCCGCGCAATCATCAGAGGCTTTTTTTTTAACTTTTAAAAGCATTTTTTCATCGGAAGAGGTTATAGAAAAAATGCTTTAAAAGTAAAAAAAAAAGCCTCTGATGATCCTGCAGCTCAGCTGGGCATGGGGGGGGAGCAGGGATTTTTGCTACCGGTTCTCTGAACCACCCGCCACCATCGCTACCGGATCGTGTGATCCGGTCCGAACCGGGAGCATTTCACCCCTGGCTATAACCCATCATGTCACTGAGGCAAAAGGTGTATATGAGTCATTTAGAACACATCCTATTCTTAAAAACTGTTTCAGTTGATACCAGTAAAGCCCCATCATAGCAGACCTTAGGTGGGCCCAGAATAGTTTCTGGTTTACTTTACAAATAGGATTCTTTTGGTTTTATTTCATTTGAATTGTTAACCTTTTCTCTTAGGATTTAACAGAAGATGCAGCTAATGCATAATAAATAGCATATTTCTGAAAAAGTTAATAATGATCTCTATGAAATCACACATGGATTTTGCATTCTACATTGAAAGCTAAATCTGGCTCTAGGTTCTGCCTCAGTTTACCTTCCCAATAAGCAACTAGGTTGGAAGATCATTTAAAAACAGTTTATTAGGATACCCTGATAAAATGGGATGTCTCTATGAAAAAGGAGAGAGAGCCCTGAGCCCCATGTTTCACTCCTTTTTATAGTTAACACAACAAAGAAAATGCAAAAGGAAAGTTGATTGGATAGGGTAAAAGTAACCTCCCCTTTGCATAGGCAATCAGTTACATGTAGTCAAACATGTTACATATTTGCATCCCATAATATCACACATGTTTATTAAAATGAGGTCTGACATGAGAAGGGGCGTAATTGTAAGGAAAATGGTTGTTTGGAGTTCACAAAAGGAATAAACCAGACCCTAATTTGTACTAACAAACTTTTTCTTATCTGGAGCTAGTCTCCAAGTTATTTATCAGTTTAGGAATGTTAAAAGCTAATTAACCTGAACATCATTTTAAAAGAGAGAAAATAAATCACATTAAAATACAAAGTAACTATGTTAGCTAATAAATTACAAAACCCATGTCATTTGCCCCTCTACATGGAATCAGAATTTCCTAAGCTATTTTTCTGGGTGGGGCCCTATTCTCATTGGCATGACCAGAGATCATTCTGCTGCTTTTGTTTTAATCAATCTGTTCCAGGGAAGAAAAATTACTTCTGTGTCCTGTTCCCATTCTGGTCCGTTCCATGATGGGAATGAAGGTGCGCTCTGATTGGTCGCGCCTCAGATGGTGCCGAGTATAAAAGAGCTCTCAAAAGATCCGAGCCGCTGCTATTGTTGTGAGCCAAGCAGTCGCCTATTAGACTTATGTTAGCTGCAATAAACTGTTAGCCTTTACTGCTGTCTCACCTCAGTTTGTCAGCCCTTGTTCAGGAATAGAACAATTGGCGATGAAGGTGGGATGTGTCCCAGACTGAGGGGTTAAACGAAAGCTGGTCACGGAGCTAGTCATGGAAAGAAGAACTGTCACTATCCTGAACTGGAGTCAAAAGTGACGATAAGTCATACTACCTTACAACGATCCAGAAATTTTGAGAACTAAGGTGCCTATCCCCGACAAGAATGGCAGCAATACCCTCTTTTGCCACCTTCAGCCCAGTGACGGAAATGTGGGACATATACCTAGATAAATTCGAGTGCTTTTTGTTAGCAGACAAGTACACAGAAATCTCAAATGATAGGAAAAAAGCATATTTTTTAATGTTTTGTGGAACAGAGGTGTTTGAGATGGCTAGAAACTTGCTAGCACCCCAAAAAATATATTCCATGGTATGGAAGATGTTAATGGCAAAATTAAATAGCCATTACGCCCCAATGCTGCTTGATGGCAGTAGGCACTGTCTCAAGCTGCCTACCAATAGAAGTGACACTAAAGAAAGGCCAACATTTCAAAATGCATGCTTCAGCTGCAGAGGGAATCACCCAAGCTCAGCCTGTAAATTCAAAAACACCGACTGTTGTGGAAGAAAAGGACACCTAGCAAGAGTTTGCAGAGCTCCTCAACCCACAATGATGCCCTCAGTGAGAACACCATTCATAAGAAAAACTCCTTTTAAAACAACAAACAGGAGAGAAGACTGCTTCACAATTACAAAAGATAGATACCCTGCAGAATCAGTAATTGGGCAGACCAATGGTAATCGCAAGAAAAAAAATTTCCTCACTATTAAAGTAGAAGGAGCCCCCTGCAAAATGAAAGTAGACACAGAGTCATCTATGTCCCTGATGTCCTAGAGCACCATCAAATGATTGGTTCCTAAACTTCCAAGGAAATGATTAAGCTGTGCCTCTAAGGACTTAGAGGTTACCAAGGAAGGAACATTCCCATCCTTGGTAAAGGGAAATTTCAAATAGAGTTTAAAAGTTCGCAGGGTAGCTTCCCCTCATCATAGTAGAAGAGTCCCTCCCAACTTGACTGGTTTGACTCACTAGGCCTGGCAGTCTCTGGCATCAACCGCGTCAGCGAACCAGACATATCCAACTTAATCAAAGAGTTTGCAACAGTATTTGAAGACAGCTTGGGTAAGTACACAGGCAACCCTCTTTCATTTAATTTAGACCCCCAGGTAGCACCCATCTGCTTAAAACCAAGACATGTGCCCTTCGCCTCAGGGCAAAGGTAGACACAGCCTTAGACAAACTTTTGGCACAGGGAATCCTAGAGGCTGTCAACCACGCTAAGTGGGAGACACCTATTGTAACACCAGTTAAACCAGATGGGTCTGTGAGAATATGTGCTGACTACAAGTGCACTTTAAATCGAGCACTTCAGCAAAGTGCCTATCCTGTGCCTGTAGTACAGCACTTATTACACTTGCTAGGAGAGGGTAAGATTTTTGCAAAATTGGATTTAACACAGGCATACCAACAAATTCCTGTGGACACACCAACTGCTGAGGCACAAACAATTGTGACTCATAGGGGGGCCTTTAAGCGCCATAGGTTACAATTTGGTGTTAGTGTGGCCCCTGGCATCTTCCAAAGTTTGATGGAAAGGTTGCTCCAGGGCAGCCCAGATGTCATCCCTTCTTTTGACGACATACTGGTATCTGCAATCAACCTTACGGAATTGAAAGAATGCCTAAGGGCAGTTTTGCTGAAATTTTAAAAAGCAGGCCTAAAATTGAAACATGAAAAATGCCAAATGGCTGTGCCCAAAGTAGAATTCTTAGGATACAGGATAGACGCATCAGACCTACATCCTACTACAACAAAGATAAAAGCTATCCAAGATGCCCCCACACCCAAAAATAAGACAGAATTACAAGCATTTTTGAGTCTCATAAATTTTTATAGTTTATTCCTGCCCCACAAAGCATCAGTCACTGAGCCACTGCATAGACTGCTGGACACAAAACAGCCATGGCACTGGGGCAAGAAGGAAAAGGCCGCATTCCGGGCAGTCAAAAGTCTCCTAACCTTGAAGTTTATTGATCCAATATAATGAAAACTTACCTTTAGTGCTGGCATGTGATGCCTCTCCCTATGGCATTGGTGTTGTGCTTAGCCACAAACTACCAATGGGAGTAGAAGCACCTATTGCATTTTTTCAAGAACCCTACCTAAGACTGAAAGGAACTATAGTCAAATTGATAAAGTGGCATTGCCATTAGTCACTGGTGTAAAACGGTTTCATGAGTATTTGTATGGTCGAAGCTTTGAACTGATTACAGACCATAAACTGTTGTTGGGGCTACTCTCAGGTGACCTCCAAACACCCCAAGTTCTTTCACCACGCACGACCAGATGGACTGTTTTTCTGGCAGCCTACCCTTATTCATTAACGTATCAACTAGGAAGACATCTTAGCCATGCTGATGCATTAAGCCAATGCCCTTTGGCCATTGATTTAGAAGACTCAGCACTTGCCCACACAGTTCTCATCGAAGACCTACAGTGCCCTTTGACTGCAGCCGATGTAGCAAAACACTCTGCTAAGGACCAGGTAATCTCCCCAGTAATGGGCTGTCAGGACTTGATGTCCCATTGAGACATCAAGTCCTGATAGCCCGGGTGAGGGACACCCAGGTATAGTGCACATGAAGGTCCTGGGACAAAGTTATGTGTGATGGCCCAATATGGACCCAGCTGTCACGGATTGGGTCTCAGGCTGCCAAAATTGCCAAGAATCCAGATTAAATCCACCCAGGGCCCACCCCACAGAATGGGAAAGGCCTAGGAACTGGAAGCGTCACAACGATACTGGCTGGAAAATAGCGAAGCTCTGATGAGCTTCACAAAAATCTAGCCAGACAAACCGCTGTCGGGGGGTCTTTGGACCACAACTGTCTTGGAGGGATGGTGAAGAAAGAGGCACCTCAGAAGACCAAGAGTAACAGGCAAGTTCCTTGAAGGGTCGGAAGCAGCTCTTTGATCCAGCGGCGGGGTGGCGGCCATTAAAACGACCGCTCTAAATTGGGGCAACCGGATTAAGATTTGTGCAGGAGTGATGTTTGAATGGAGTATTGTTACCCAAGGAGTGATTTGGCCAATTTAAAGGTAAAAATAAATTATTTGGAAAAAGCTTGAAAGAGATCCCAAATGAGCGGCTAATTGGCACTTTGTTAATTAGAGGGAAAAGAACAAAGAGGAAGTTAAAAGATTAAAGCCCCCCCCAAAAAACTTTCTACCTGGACTTAAAATTGAATTTGGAGAAATTAGAAATAATACAAGAAAAAGGAAACTGACAATAAAAGGAAAACAAATTGAAGAGAAAGCATTTTCAATGTGGATTTAAAAGTAATATTGTGTTGCCTGGGGATTTGTGAACTGGAGAGAGAAGAAAGCACCACAACGAATGCTTTAAACATGGAAGGAGTACTTGCCCAGATACCATTGTGGAAAATATTGAATTGAAAATGAATACAACAATGGAAAGAGAATGGAAGGAGGAGTAGAGGGAAGAAAGAGAAGAGAGGAAGGAGAGAGAGGAATAGAAGAAAGGGAAAAAGAGAGGAAGAAAGGGAGGGGAATGAGTAGGAGAGAAGGTTAGAAAGGGAGGGAGGAATAGAGGAGGGGGGAAGGAAGGGGAAGTAGAGAAGGAGTAGGAGAGGAGGAAAGTAGAAAGGAATAGAAGAAGGGAGGGAAGAGAAAGAGAGGAGAGGAGGAGAAGAATTGTTGTAAAACAAGGGAGATGATGGTAGAAAGGCAACCCCAAGAATGTGTAAATTTATTAGGATGAAGAATGAATTAGTATGAAAGTTAAAAGGGAATATATATGATTAACAGTGGATAAGATAACTAATTGAAATAATGTTAAGAAACTAGGATTTGAGGGCGGATGGTGATGCTGTTTATATAATAAGTATAGATGTTTTAAGATAAAAAAGTATGGAAAAAGAATATTTTGACAAAAATGGTAACTATGTAAAATGAAATTGGATATGACAAGTTGTATAAGATATGATACAGTCAATACTCTGTTCATAAAATACAGTGTGTGTGTGTGTGTGTGTGTGTGTGTAAGAAAAAAATCAATAAAACTTGATTTTAAAAAAAAGAATGGAAAAGACTTAGAGCCCCATGGTCTCATATTCACCTTGACTTTGCAGGGCCAGTTCAGGGTAAAATGTTTCTAGTGGTGGTAGATGCTTATTCCAAATGGGTGGAAGTGATACTGATGGCTTCTACCACTACTGAAGCATTAATCAGGGCCCTTAGATCCCTATTTGCTATCCATGGACTGCCAGACACATTAGTCTCAGACAATGGACCACAATTGATGGCGGGTCGGTTTGAATTATACCTAGGTGGTCAAGGGATCCGACATGCTCTAATCGCTCCCTTTCACCCCTCTAGTAACGGATTTATTTATTTATTTATATTTATATGCCGCCCTTCTCTGGAGACTCAGGGCGGCTTACAATGTGTTAAGCAATAGCCTTCATAGTTTTGTATATTTATACAAAGTCAGCTTATTGCCCCCACAAACCAGGTCCTCATTTTACCCACCTTAGAAATGATGGAAGGCTGATTGGTTGAAAGAACAGTGCGTTCTGTTAAGCATGCTTTAGCCAGGTTGGGCCCAGGTGACTGGCCCACTAAGGTAGCTAAGTACCTGCTCCTACTGCATGCCACTCCCTGTCCTGAAACCAATCACAGCCCAGCCGAGATATTAATGGGCCAGAGAATAAAGACTAACCTGGATAGATTACATCCCAACAAACACACCAGAGAAACCTATGGATTTCACAACAAATGTCAGGACATTTCAAAAGGGGGACCCAGTTTATGCAAGAAATTACTCCAGCCACTCATTGTGGTTAGCAGGGGATATATTAGGAGTTTTAGTTTAGTTTAGTCTAGTTTAGTTTATTAAACTTCTATACCACCCTTCTCCCGAAGGACTCAGGGCGGTGTACAGCCATGTTAAAACACACATAAACTCACAAAATTTAAAAACAATTTAAAACGAATATATAAAATTTGGCCCACAAAGTTAACAATTGACAAACAACCCAATTTAAAATTCATATTCTAAGCCAGCCCGGCCTGTTGGAACAGGAGGGTTTTAAGGGCACAGTGAAAGGTACTAAGGTTGGGGATCATACCAACCTCCAGGGGCAGGTCATTCCAGAGGACAGGTGCCCCCACAGAGAAGGCTCTTCCCCTGGGTGCCAGTCAGCATTGTTTGGCCGACGGCACCCTGAGGTGTCCCTCTCTCTGGGAGCGTATTGGCCAGTGGGAGACTACCGGTGGCAGAAGGCGATTCGTACATACCTAGGTCCTAAGCCATGGAGCACTTTAAAGGTGGTGACCAACACCTTGAATCGCACCTGGAAGACCACTCGAGTGACTGGTCCCTGATCATATAGAGTTCTACTTGAAGATGGTTGAATGTGGCATTGCCACATAGACCAATTAAGTGGACAATGGGGCAACAGACCACACCTACAGGCATTAGAGGCCCAGCCTAACCTACCCAACAGAAGTTTACCTATCGGGAACAATGACAGCGCTGAACCCGGAGACAACACTGAACACGAGGCAAGAAAGGAAACAGACTTACCAAAGGACTTACACTTTGTTCCAGCATTGCCGGCTTCTGAAGGAGATGGGGAGCAGTCTCCGGCCGTTCCAGAAGCCTCAACACTGAAAACACCTGCTCTGACTCCAGGCGGAGGACTGCACAGTCCAGACGGCACCAAATATAAAAGAGCTGTGAAAAGATCCGAGCTGCTGCTGTTGTGAGCCAAGCAGCCACCTGTTAGAGTTATGTTAGCCACAATAAACTTAGGGGTGAAATGCTCCCGGTTTGGACCGGATCGCCCGATCCGGTAGTGTTGTGTCTTCGGCTCCCGAGCCCGGACCTCCGGAGGAGGAATCCTCCGAAAGTGAAGAGGAGGGGGCAAGGGACTCCTCCCCTGGCCCGTCTGGTTTGGCACCACCCCAGGCCCCAGCTGAAAGCCCTGTGGAAGAAAGCTCCTCTGAGTCAGACGATAATGAGGAGAGGGAGTGGATTAATCCCAGGTGGCGACGATCAGAGAGACGGGCTCAGCAAAGGAGTGGGTGGGGCCGAGCACGAGGTGATGAGTCACAAAGCCAATGCCCCACAAGGTATAAAAGGAACTGACCTTACCTTGTTGGCTTTTGTGACGAACAAAGTTTTACCCTGACTGCTTGTGTCCTGAAATACTGCAGCAGCGAAGCGTTTTCTTTTAAGCTCATATTGGATATAAATACTTGGAGCCTTATCAGGGACTGGCCGTGGCAATTCAAAACAACAGCTGTCGTTATCTCTCCCGGGCTCGCTGCCAGCTCGTTGTTTATGGATGGTAAATAAACAACTTCTGAATACTCCTGTTCGAGTGTGTGTGCTTGTCTGGGCTTCTGAAGCAGGGAGGGGACAGAACAGGTAGCGATGGAGGCAGGTGGTTCGGAGAACCAGTAGCAAAAATCCCTGCCCCCCCCCATGCCCAACTGAGCCGCGTGATCATCAGAGGCTTTTTCTTTTAAATTTTTTCTTACAAGAAAAAATGCCTCTGACGATCCAACCTCTGACGATCCCAGCTGAGTTGCCTGATCAGCAGAGGGTTTTTTAAAAACTCAGCTGGGATCGTCAGAGCCTTTTGAAAGCATTTTTTTAACAACCTCTTCGCCAAAGAGGTTGTAGAAAAAATGGTTTTAAAAGTATTAAAAGAAATTGGCCATGCCCACCCAGGCACATTACCCCCCCCCCCCACCAAGCCACGCCCACAGAACCAGTAGTAACAAATTTTAGATTTCACCACTGAATAAACTGTTAGCCTTGACTGATGTCTTGCCTCAGTCTGTCAGCCCTTGTTCAGGAATAGAACAATTACACAACTTACTAAGCATTGAAAAACGTATTTCCTTTTTTTAAAAAAGAAAACTTAAGGTTTTAAATGCCATTGCGCCAATATTTTGGAATTAGCTTTGGCATTGAGCCAGGAAATAACTGAAATTCTAAAGTGATCAGGTACTGTATGTAATTATACTGGGAAGAGGGAACCTGGCTGGAATCAGATGAAGAAATCAAGATACAAAGGAAAGGGTTTTTGTAGGCAGGTGTATCACTTTTCAAGAAGATGGGCAGTATCTCAGATTGAAAGAGTGTAGTCCACCAAGATAAAAAACAGAAATAAATAAAAATGTGTTTATGACTGTAAGGAAAGACTGCTGTAGATAGGTTTCAGTGAAATATAAAACCCTCTACAGCATATGCATTATATTCATGCATTTTATATTTGTGATTTAACTTTTGGCATTCAATATGGTTAAAGTATCAAACTGAAGTCAAATCTAAAATATGGAGTACAATACACACAGGCCTTCCTTGACTTTGGCCACCTTCTTGTGGTAGTTTTCTCAATGTCAGTTTTCTACCAAAGGTCCTGGGCTTAAAAGTATGGTTATGTGGAACCAACAAATAATTATGTGATTTTTGGAATTAGAGAGTTTTTCACTTTCAATGATGTTGGAGTTCAGAAATCAACATACCTGATATTATATGACAGTACATCAAGACTATTTAAACACTATACAATGTGCTGTATTTTGTTTTAGAATAGAACGGAACAGAACACAACAGAACAGAATTCTTTATTAGCCAAGTGTGATTGAACACGCAAGGAATTTGTCTTCGGTGCATAAGCTCTCAGTGTACATAAAAATACATTCATCAAGAATCATAAGATACAACAGTTAGTGATAGTCATAGGATACTAAATAAGCAATCAAATCGTACTAGCAAACTAAATAAAACAATATAAATTGTAAAAATACAAACAGCATCGTTATAGTCATAAGTGGGAGGAGATAGGTAATAGGAAGGATGAGAAGAATAATAGTAATACAGTCTTAGTAAATAGTTTGACAGTGTTGTGGGAATTAATTGTTTAGCAGAGTGATGGGATTCAGGGGGAAAACTGTCCTTGTGTCTAATTGTTCTGATGTGCAGTGGCCTATAGTGTCATTTTGACGGTAGAAGTTGAAACAGTTTATGTCCAGGATGTGAGGGGTCTGTAGTTATTTTCACAACCCTCTTTTTGATTCATGCAGTATACAGGTCCTCAATGGAAGGCAGGTTGGTAGCAATTGTTTTTTCTGCAGTTCTAATTATCCGTTGAAGTCTGTGTCTGTCTTGTTTGGTTGCAGAGCCAAACCAGACAGTTATAGAAGTGCAGTTGACAGACTCAATAATTCCTCGGTAGAACTGAATCAGTAGCTCTTTAGGCAGTCTGAGCTTTCTGAGTTGGAGCAGAAAGAACATTCTTTGTTGTGCTTTTTTGATGACATTTTTGATGTTAGGTGTCCATTTTAAGTCTTGAGAAAAAACAGCAAAACTATCAGAGAGCATTTCACTGAGGCTGCTGTCAGCAGCACCATCTTGTGATACAGCATCACAAATTATGTTAAATGTGTTTTTTAAACTTCTACTTTAAACGTGGGAATTTATTTTTAGTCTTTCATTATAAGCAAAAAACATTCTCAGTTTTAAGGTAAACAGTCCTACATGCTAATTTAAGAATTTCATAATGCTAACATTGCATTTCTGATTACCTGAAAGTAAAACTATCAACAAGTGCTTTTGACACACTTCTTAGTTTAGAAAGTTGTCATGCAGCATGTAGAACTAGTAGGCAAAATATAGAAGTCCAGATTACTCTAGCCCTGCAGATTTCTTTCAGTGGTTCCCAATCCTTGCTTCTTGGTGGCCTGGCTGGAGGGGGGGAGAGGGGAATGACTGAGAGGATGATGTACACATGTGTGCATGTGCACCAGCCCACTGCTCGCACAAGTCAAGCTGCATACACGTTCATGTGCACCAGCCCACAGCTCGCGCGGCCAAGTTTCAAATAGGCCACAGACCGGTAATGGTTTATGGCCCAGGGTTTGAGGACCCCTGCTTTAGATCATGACTCTTACAACTGCTTACAATTTTAGCATTTCATATTAAAAAAAACCTCCTATAATAATTATCTCGTGGACCAGGAGGAGCATGACCAGCAAAAGCTTCAGTTCTAGACTAGATAAATAAAGATTGGCATAACCTGTCTGTCAGATAATAACTATTCAAGGCAAAGGAATAATAAATTGACATTGCTTTGAGAAAGTTTTATATTAAAGCAGGTAGCTTCTGACTTTAGTTACTGGTAGTGAAGCCTGAATGTCTTCACAGACATTGCTGAATGTCTATGACATTGCTACCTTAATTCAGACATATAGCCTAAGACCACACAGTGACCAATAATACACATTTGGTTATAGGCTAGACTGGAAGGCATCTCAGAAAAAAGCTGTGCAAGTCACTATACAAAACACTATAAAAAAACTCACTATGAATACAGATTGATTTCTAGCAAATTTTATATCATTTAGAAAGTTTAACACTAGGGACCAATTCCATTTATCAGCTTGACAAACAGTAGTCATTGTAAGTTGCCTGATTGTCATTATGACATTGAGAAATAGCGTGCTAAGTTGAACTGAAATGTGTGTTCAAAAGGGTAAAATCCAATCTTTCTGTCACCTCTATCTGTTTAAATATTCACTTTAAAATTAACAATAAAAATATTGGGATCTTATTCAATTGTAGGTGAACGAAATAGACGGCGACGATGTCAGGTGGCTTTCAGTTATATGCCTCAAAATGAAGATGAACTGGAGTTGAAAGTTGGAGATATCATTGAGGTAGTGGGAGAAGTAAGTACTGCTTTCAAGCTTTGCGGCATCCAAATTTATCTTATGTTTTGAATACAGTTCCTGATCATAGTTAATAAATAAATTGTAAAATAAATAAATTCAGTGAGAAGATGCAGAGCACCTCTCTAAAGCAAAAGAGACGGCTATTATTTCTGTTGCCATAATAGTATAGGAAAAATGCTAGGAAAATGGAAATCTATGCACATTTCCCATAATTTGTGAGTTAGCCTTTTTTTTTTTTTAGCTTGCTTATTCTACAGAATATGTATAGCTTGGCTGATGGAAGAGGAAGAATATATTACTTTTTATTATATTTAAAACTTCCCAACTCCAGAATAACTTTGGGTGGCATCAGGGGTGGGTTCTAAATTTTTTTACTACCAGTTCTGTGGGCGTGGCTTGGTGGAGGGTAGTGTGACTGGGTGGGCATTTTTTCTACAACCTTAAGAGGTTGCAGAAAAATATGCTTTTAGAAGCCTCTGACGATCAGGCAACTCAGCTGGGATCGCCAGAGGCTTTTAAAGGCATTTTTTTTCCTACAACCTCTTCAGCCGAAGAGGTTGCAGAAAAAATGCTTTTAAAAGCCTCTGACAATCCCAGCTGAGCTGCGCGCTCATCAGAGGCTTTTTTTTTTACTTTTAAAAGCATTTTTTTCAGCCGAAGAGGTTGTAGAAAAAATCCTTTTAAAGTAAAAAAAAAAAAGCCTCTGATCAGGTAGGCGGGGTAAGCAAGCGGCAACCAGGCCGTAACCGGTTCGGGGTTGTGGCCAGCCAATGTTATTACCGGTTCTCCAAACTACTACAAATTTTTACTACAGGAACAACCCACCACTGGGTGGCATATATTAAAAGAAAATATCCTATATTGATTTATTAGTAATATTATATAGTACCAAACAAGACGGTACCAATCTAAAGAGTTTAACATTTAAAGTAATGTCTAAAATAATAATTGAACTGTTATTCAAAACAAAAACAAAGTATTTGTACTGTATAGTTGAATAGATGGAATACTAGAGCAGAATATTTAAAGCAACACTATGATCTGTAAAATTAAAAAAATAAGTAAAAAAAAGGAATGGCCCAGACAGAAATATGAGGCTTGAGAGTGTTATTTTTGCTATTGTATATAGGCATAATCAGTGTAATGAACCCCTACAGAAAACATAGGAAATAAATCACTGATAAACCCAGTCTTTTGTGAGATCTACAGGGTGGATAGTTATATTGGCCATTTTGACATGTTTACAGTCATTCACATAGCATGGTTTATGAAGCTGTAGATGAATGTCATTACAATTTAGCCCATCAATTGCATGTTAACTTTGGCATAAGTATTCTGGCACACATTCAAACAGAATGATCTGTTACTCAAATATATTCTTTAATGTTGATTAACAAGTTAGTAAAATAAACTGATTTATAATCCTTGGATGACTACCTGAATCAATTGTTGATAGATTAATTATTCTTTAACTAAATATCTTAATTATAGTTTAGTTAAGTCTTGCTGCTAAATATAATTATATTGTTCTGTATTATTCAGTCTATATGTTCAGAGGGAGGAAGAGGGAAATTATATAAATGTCAAACTCTTTCTTATTAAACATTAAGCTGTAATGTATATTTTATTAGGATATTTGCCATAATTGTAGGCTAATTTGTTTAGAATATAATTATATCACAATTTTGTTATAGTATCTGTAAAGAAAGTATTAAACCTACTCTAATATTCACCACAACAATACATCTCTTCTGCTTAAAAGTGTCAAGCTTGAAGTGCGCTTATGCTGTTGCAACCATTATCAATTCTCAACTTGCCAAAGAACAAGGGGGGAGGAAAGGGTGAGATGGAATGCAGGCTCCAGACTTCAAGAAGACGTTTTTTTAGGTTTTTGCCACAGTAGTTAAATGAACCTTTCCAGCTGTTAAGTTAGTAAGACGTTTGTTAAGTGAATCTGGCTTCCCCATTGCAGAAGATTGAAGAAAGTTTAGTTTAGTTTAGTTTATTAAATTTTTATACCGCCCTTTTCCCAAAGGACTCAGGGCGGTGTACAGCCATATTAAAACAAACATACAACCATAAAATTTAAAAACAATTTAAAATATATTAAAATTTGGCCCTTATGTTAAAAACTACAGACACCCAATTAAAATTCCCAATTAAAATTCATTTTCTAGGCCAGCCCAGCCTGATGAAACAAAAGGGTCTTAAGGGCACGGCGAAAGGTACGTGGGTCAGGGATCATGTGAATCTCTGGGGCAGTTCATTCCAGAGAGCAGGTGCCCCCACAGAGAAGGCTCTCCCCCTGGGTGTCACCAGTCAACATTGTTTGGCCGATGGCACCCTGAGGAGTCCCTCTCTGTGGGAGTGTACTGGCCAGTGGGAGGCTATCGGTGGCAGAAGGCGATCTTGTATATACCCAGGTCCTAAGCCATGGAGCGCTTTAAAGGTGGTAACCAACACCTTGAATCGCACCCGGAAGACCACTGGGAGCCAGTGCAGCTCGCGCAGGAGAGGTGTTACATGGGTATGCCGTGTCGCCCCCATAATCACCCATGCGGTCGCATTCTGGACCAGTTGGAGCCTTGAGTGCTCTTCAAGGAGAGCCCCATGTAGAGAGCATTACAGTAGTCCAGACGGGACGTGACAAGGGTGTGAGTGACCGTGCGCAAGACATCCCGGTCCAGAAAGGGAGGCAACTGGCGAGTCAGGCGAACCTGATAAAAAGCCCCCCTGGCCACAGCCATCATATGATCTTCTAAAGACAGCCGTGCATCCAGGAGGACACCCAAGTTGTGAGCCCTCTCTGAGGGGGTCAAGATCTCATCCCCAATAGTCAGCGATGGAGCTAGCTGACTATACCGGGACACCGGAACCCACAGCCACTCGGTCTTGGAAGGGTTGAGTTTGAGCTTGTTTCTCCCCATCCAGATCCGCATGGAGGCACCAGGACATCACGTCAAGGGCATCATTGGGGTGGTCCGGGGTGGAGATGTACAGCTGAGTATCATCAGCGTACTGATGGAACTTCACCCCAAAACCACGGATGATCTCACCCAGCGGCTTCACATAAATGTTGAACAGAAGGGGCGAGAGGACCGACCCTTGCAGCACCCCACAAACAAGGTGCCTCAAGGTCGACTTCTGTCCCCCTGCCAACACAAACTGCATACGGTCAGTGAGGAAGGAGGAGAACCACCGCAACACGGTGCCCCCCACTCCCAACCCCTCCAATTGGTGCAGCATGATACCATGGTGGATGGTATCAAAACCGCTGAAGGTCTAATAGGACCAGGACAGAGGAACAGCCCCTGTCCCGAGCCCTCCAGAGATCATCAACCAATGCAACCAATGCCGTTTCTGTGCTGTACCCCGGCCTGAAGCCCAACTGGTACGGATCTAGATAGACAGCTTCATCCAGGTAATGGGGAAATTGTCGCGCCACCACACTCTCAAAAACCTTCACCACAAAGCAGTGGTTGGAGACTGGACGATAGTTCGCTAATATAGCCGGGTCCAGGGAAGGCTTCTTGAGGAGGGGCCTCACCACCGCCTCTTTCAGGGAGGGAGGGAAGCAACCCTCACTCAGAGAAGCATTAATAATCCCCTGGAGCCAGCCTCGTGTAACCGCCCGGGAGGCCAGCACCAACCAGGAGGGACATGGGTCCAATAAACATGTGGCAGCGCTAAGCCTACCCAGAATCCTGTCCATGTCCTCGGGAGTCACAAGGTCAAACCCCTCCCAGATAACACTCTCAAGACCCACCTCCGTCACCCCATCTGGATCTACCCAGTTGGAGTCCAAGCCTTCCCGAATCTGAGTGACTATCTCATGCAGGAATTGCACGAAATCCTCAGCCCTACCCTGCAAGGGGTCTTCCCTTGCTCCCAAATGAGGAAGGGAGCGGGTCACCCTAAACAGGGCTGCTGGGCGGTTCTCTGCAGACGCAATAAAAGCGGAAAAATAATTTGATTTTGCCGCTGTTATCACCACTAGGTAGATCTTAATATGAGACCTCACCAGTGTTCGGTCAGATTCGGAGCGGCTGGCCCTCCAGTCGCTCTCCAGGTGTCTTTTCCAGTGCTTCATCTCCCTCAGCTCCTCGGAAAACCAGGGAACTAATTGAGATCGGCACCAGATCAGAGGCCGCAAAGGCACAACGCAGTCCAAAGCTCCAGTGGCCGCCCTATCCCAGGCGGCCACCAGTTCTTTAGTCGAGTCATGAGCCAGAGCCTCAGAGAATGGCCTAAGTTCCATCAGGACCCTATCCGGATCTATCAGGCGCCTGGGGCGGAACCACCTTATCGGTTCCACCTCCCTGCGGTGAGGTGTAGCGGTACAAAAGTCAAGTCGAAGGAGTGAGTGATCTGACCATGACAAGGGTTCAATAACTATATCCTCTATTTCTAGATCATTCAACCACTTACCTGAGACAAAACACAAGTCCAGCGTGTGTCCCCCCGTGTGGGTAGGGCCATGAACTAACTGGGTCAGGTCCATGGCCATCATAGAAGCCATGAACTCTTGAGCTGCCTCTGATATTTCACCGACAAATGGCAGATTGAAATCCCCCATGACTATAAGTCTGGGGGTATCAACCACCACCCTGGCTATCATGTCGAGCAGCTCGGGCAGGGCCGCTGCCATGCGGCAGGGAGCCAGGTACACAATCAGCAGGCCCATCTGAACCCCACGACCCCACTTCACAAGGAGGGACTCACATCTGGCTATCTGAGGTACAGTGGCCTCCCTCAGACAAAGACCTTCCTTAATAACAACCGCCACCCCCCCGCCCCTTCCCTGAGCCCTCAGCTGATGGAATGCGTGGAAACCTGGTGGGCACAGTTCAACGAGGGGAACCCCCCATCTTGACCCAACCAGGTCTCCGTAATACCCACCAGGTCCACACCCCCCTCCTGCACAAGGTCACAAATGAGGGGGGCTTTATTTACAACGGACCTGGCATTGCACAACATCAACCGAAGGCCCGGGCCCTGATGATCACATGACCCTGGGACACTGCAACCATCATAAATATGAGTCAGTTATCAAGCATCCGAATTTTGCTTATATGACCATGTGGATGCTGTAACAGTCATCAGTATGTTAAATGGTCATAAGTCACTTTATTCTGTGCCATTGTAATTTCAAATGGTCACTAAACAAACTGTTGTAAGTCGAGGACTACAATGCTTCAGGGTTCTCACTCTTCTTTGGCAATTGAGCTATCTTGAATGTATCACTATAATCAAAATGAAAGCTATCAATGTATGGATAACAGATTTGGAAAGAAAGGAAGGAACATAGCTAAGCTAACTAGCAAATATTCTTAGAAACTGAGGCAGCTTGAAATCTTGGACTGGTGTAAAGTTGATTATTGTTTTAAGGGCGTATGATACCATATATGGCCCATTACTATGGTATTCTAGGATTTGAAGGCCTATACCTCTTACTTGGTGTAGCTTAAACTTCAGTCTCTTACTCCTCTCATTTACCAAAGTAGCATCCAGAAACAGTTGCTTATGGACTTGATGGGTATAGAGATATATTTCTATTCAATAATGTCAGAGTATTCAAATGAATGGCACCACATACCATAAAATCTTACAAGATATTGAAAATGACATGATTGTCCATGGATATTTAGAGGTTTGTATGTAACAATACTAAAATTATTGTTGTCACTGTAGGTTTAAAAGTAGGAATTCACTATGTTTGTTTTCTTCCGTGGCACAGGTAGAAGAAGGTTGGTGGGAAGGAGTGCTAAATGGGAAGACTGGCATGTTCCCTTCTAATTTCATAAAGGAGCTTTCTGATTCTGATGATACTAGAATTGTCCATGAAGAACACCTGATAAAACCGAGTAAGTGTATAAGCATTCATTTTATTTTAGCTTTGGCTGGATTCTTTCATTATACAATGGATTTTCTTTTTCTCCTTTCTAATGAACAAAATCTAACAGATTTGTAGAAGTTGTGCAGTGAACTGTGCCAGGTGAAACCGAATTAATATTAAATTAAGTTTAGCAAGCCGCACATATTTAAACTCCCCGGTTGTTGTTTTTCTGATTGAATGACCTTTTTGTTCATTTTGAACAAAATGAACAAAAAAGCCATCATTATATTTTATCACTAAAAGTTCTGAAATGCTAATTCGGAAATTCAGTTGGTATCATGCTTGGTAATGATGCTTCTATCCTTTAATGTTTACTGCTGGATTATACTTAAAAGAAAGATAATACATTTGCAACAGCTTTATTTTTTTTCTTTTCTCTGACACTTAGCATTTTAATTTTTTCTATCAATAGTGCTGGTGTACCTGGAACTCAGGTTTGGTTCAGTAAACCCAAGGAATTGTCTTCAGAATTATGCAAAAGATGGTCACTAGCAAGGCTGTGGCAAACAAGTTAGCCAGGAGACTATTGATTATTTAGAGTGGCAGATCTCTTGAATTCTTAATTTTTAAAAAATAGTATATGCTGTTGGACACAGCTAGATATGTTATTTTTATTATTTTGCTTTACAATATCCTGTGTTTTTAAGTCACAAAAGTATGCTACTTTGTATTCAATGGATCATTAACTAGCATATAAAATTAACTACTGCAGCATTGCTTAGTATACTTTTATTAAAAACTCCCCATAAATGTAGTATGTGTGGTTCGTTTCTATTATGAAGCAGAAGTTAAGGATTTGTGTGGTCCTCCAGATGATTATAATTCTTTTTTTTTTTTTTGTAAACAAGTTTTGTTAGAATTTTTCTTTCATCATACATATTTTATGAACAGAGTGTTGACCAGGTCACATCTTATACATTTTATATATATTAATCTGTATAATCTATTCCAATCTTCCCATTTTTCCATATTCATCTTTTTTATATAATTCTTTATCACAAATTAATCATTTTTTATCATATCTTGTTATTTCAGCTTCTGCCATACTATTATTTTTTTTTCCAAGTCCATTTTACATGTTTCCAATTTCAGCCATATTCTTTTTCCATACTTCTTTATCTTATCTTAATTTCTTCTTGATACATAATACATAAACAGTATCACTATCTGCCCTTAATTCCTAATCTCTTACAATAACATCAATTAATTATCTTATTTCTACATTATAGAATATATTTCTCAAAATCCCCATCCCACTTTTTAACATTTCAACTTTGTTTCTTAATTTAAATTGTCTTCAAAATTAAACCAAATTGCCATTTCACATTTCATCTGCTATTCTGTTTTACTATAAGCAATATATATCATCATATTCAAATCTTACATTAAAACCCTTTAACTTAGTTGACCATCCACAATTAATAATATTAATACAGTTCCCTTAAATCTACTAGTATGTACCTTGTTTCCCTTCCTTCTTTCCACTAATCTTCCCTTCTTTAACCATTTTCTCTTGGTCTCTCCAAAATTCCACTTCTTGATAGTTTTCTCCTTTTATCCCATTCTCTTAACTTATTCTTTTTCTTTTTTCTTTTTTAATATTTATTATATCTTTTCTTCTGAAACCCTTTTCTCACTTTTAGATATATTATTCGAGTAGTTCTCCCCAAGCTTTCTCCTAATCTCTTTCCACTATTTCCCTTTTAACCTTTGATTAATTCTTTTTGGGGGGATGTTCCCCCCATCCACTCTTTTTTTGCCACTGTAAATCCCAGCGAAATCATCTAACTGCTTTTTGCATTCAATTCCTTTTCCTTCAATATTATTTTCTTGCTCCTCATTTATGCTCTTTTACCACCTTCTTCCCTATTTCCTGTTCTGTGTGTTCCAGCAAAATTTCTGACTTTTTATTACCCTTTAGTGATTCATGCATATCTTTAAACATCTCAATTAATTCCTCACACATCCAAGACTCCATATTGCCAATTTAAGAAATTGTTAACACTTTTGAATTATGTCACATTTAATTAAGATTTAAAATCCATATAGTTTCTTTTTGTTTTCAAATAATGTCCAATTCAAGTATTTATCCAGTCCACTCCAAGTTAAAGATTTGTTATCTTCCACAGCCATTGAGAATCGAAACCAAGCAATGTAGGAAGGAATACTCCTTAAAAGTTCCCACAGTTTCCAAATTATCTTTTCATAGTCAAGGTCACAGCTGTACTTTCTCTTCTATCTTCCAACAAATATTATAGTACTCTCTTTCCGCCAGCAGATGTCTCTCTCAAATCCACAATATTCTCAAACCAACTAAATGACAAAGCTGTCAAAAATATTTTAAATCCACATAAAAAATACTTTTCCTTGGATTCTTTATTTTATTATTGTTAGTTTCTCCAAATCCAATTATAGATATGAAAACTTTGTTGGGCTTTAGTATTCTAGTCTCCTCTTTGTTCTTCTCCCTCCCTAGAATTTCCCAAGTGCTAATTAGCCACTCATTTCAGCTCCGGGACACCTTTTAATATTCCAATTTGGAATTTTCTTTACCTGTGAGTTGGCCAATCACTCACCCGGTACCAGCATTCTGTTCAAACACCGCTCCTGCACAAAAACTAGTCCAGTTGCCCCAGCTTCAGAGCGGTCATTTTATAATGGCCACCACCCACTGCTGCCTCCGACCTTTCGAGGAACTTGCCTGTTCCTCTTGGTCATCCAAGACGCCTCTCCTTCTTCACTGTCCCTACACGACAATTCCAGTCTGAAGATCCCCCGACAACGGTTTGTCTGGCTGGATTTTCACAGAGCTCGTTGGAGCCCGCTATTTTTCCAGCCAGTCTCACCACAACAATTATATTTTATCACTTAACGTTGGCAAACTGGGCACTGCGCAGGAGGCGTAAGGCAACACGCTGCCACCCGAAAACACTGTTTCCATGATCTCCACCACCTGGAACCACCCAAAAACGTGATGCTCTTTTTTTGCCTCTGCACACCCCACTTTTGGAATCGGGGAGGCAGTGGAGATCTCCAGGCAGTGGAGATTGTGGCAACAGTGTTTTTGGGTGTCAGCGCCTTGCCTTATGCCCCCTGCACAGCACCCGCTTCGCCAAACGAGTCCCAACCTCCGCACTTCCCCGGGCTGCTTCCAGAATCAGGCTCTGACCAAAGCAGAAAAGGCACAGGGGGCTTGCCGGGAAGCCTGGGACCATGTTTATGAGATGGCAGCATCCAGGAGGACTGAAGTGCTGTGTCTCTATCGGGCCTTGCTGCAAGAAATTCAGGCTTTCAATGTCTACAGCTATAGGTAGGAAGACGGGGGCGTCTCGGGAGTGGAGCCTTCAGTGCCAAGTCCCTCTTCTGCCCCCATGAAAATCATCCCTCACCCCACCTATTCCAGTTAAATGCACGTAGAGTGGTAGGGATTGTTTTAAATGGATAAAAATGTCTGTGCTACTTGTTATCAAAATCCGAGTGGAAGTGAGGACACCACTGATCCTTATGTTGGTAGGCAGAAGCAGAATTCTTTTTTTCTTGTTTTCCTCCCCCAAAATTAAGTGCGTCTTATAGTCCGAAAAATATGGTATTAAAGAACAATTTGGAGTGGTGGATACCAGTCCTGACAGCACTATTCACTTACATCGACTCCACTGGCTATGTCCCAGAAGATTGGGGCTTGGCAATTGTCCCAATTTTTAAAAAGGGAAAGAGAGATGATCCTGCCAATTACAGACCAATATGTCTGCTAAATATAATCAGCAAACTCTATGCCAAACACCTCCAAGATAAATTAAGGGAGTGGCTGGATCTTGAGAACTTGATCGCTGAAGAGGAAGCTGGGTTTAGAGAAGGGAGAGGAACCATAGTTCATTGCTTAGTTCTCCATCATCTGATTGAAAAATATATGTGAAATAGACCTATATCATTATACCACAGCTTTATAGATCTCAAGGCAGCCTTTGATACAGTTACCAGGACTAAGCTATGGGAGAAGCTGGAAGCTGCCTCAATTGACCACAGTCTTCTTCATCTATTACATGCCTTACATACTAAAACATCCCTCAAGGTGTGGTGTGATATGCAAGGGTCCCTCTTGAAGTCAGTCAAAACTCAAAAGGGGGTTAAACGGGTGCATTTTGGCCCCCTTGCTTTTTAACTTCTATATAAATGACATGGTAAAATGGTTAAATAAACCAAATTACTACCTCTCAAAAATAGTCGATTGAAGCATTGCCCTGCTGCTCTATGCAGATGATGCTGTTATCCTCTCTAGGACACCAGTAGGTCTTAAAAGAGACTTGCAAGCCCTCATCCAGTATTGTAATTACAATAAACTGGACATAAATTATGAGAAAACAAAGATTATGGCCTTTGCAAAAACCATCTTCAAATACCTAGGTGGATCATCCAGGCCACTGGTTCAAGAAAAGCACATGGCGAATATGTGGCTGCCTTGGGCCAAAGATCAGCGAGCGCCATCCTTAAATTTTTCCGCACAAAGGGAGGATGCTATGTCTCTGCCACAGTTAAGCTTTTTCTGGCCAAGTCACTAGCACTTTCTTATGGGACCTTGCTTGGACCCTCAGCTTCGTGTTTTACACCATTGGAAAAAGTTCCATCCAAATTCATTAGAGCAATTCTCCAGATGCTGCATTGTGTCTCAAATGCACTTCTGCACCTGGAGACAGGATTGACAAAAGTCGAAGCAAGAATCTATAGAACATCTTTAAATCTCTGGCTAAAGCTTAACTTCTTTCTGCAAGGCCTTGCACCATTAATCCTCCAAGACAAATTCTTCTTGTCATGGATCGAGGCTGTCAAGTCCAACTTTGCTAAACTAGGCTTCTCCCCAACCTCAATATTCAAGTTGGACTACGATCAAGCAAAACAAACCTCGCAATAAAGGGTAGAGGACATCAAAAGGCAAACAGACTTAGGGAAAGCTCTGTTGTTTCTGGCTCCAGACGCCATTAGATATGTTGTTACTCCTGTCAGCTATCTTAGCCAGTTGGAGTCAGCAAACCATTGGAAAGCATTTTTGCTCGCAAGGTGCCATGTGCTTCCATTGGCTGTCCTGTACGGCAAGTATAAAATGATACCATTGACTGAAAGACTCTGTTCCTGTGGCTCAGGAGAGGTGGAGTCCGTTGGTCACATACTCCTTCGATGTTCCTTTTACAGAGAGATTAAAAAAAAAAAATCTTCCAATAATTGCTTGGTATCCTGTCATTCCGACACGGCTTATCTCCAGTGACTGCTTAAGGATGAACAGCCTATAACCGTGATGGCAAACCTATGGCACGGGTGCCACAGGTGGCACGCGGAGCCATATCGGTGGGCACGCGAGCTCAGCTCCGGCACGCATGTGTGCGCCAGCCAGCTGATTTTCGGGCCTTCTGGGCCCACCAGAAGTCAGGAAACACACTGTTTCCGGCCTCCGGAGGGCCTTGGGGGATGGGTGGGGAAGGCCGTTTTTGTCCTCCCCAGGCTCCTAGAAAGGCTCTGGAGCATAGGGAGAGCAAAAAATGGGCCTACCAGGCCCACCGTGCCATCACGTGCCAAAAGCGGGGGGGGGGGGAGAACGGGGGGGCAGGGCACATACAATTATGGATGTGTGTGTGACCCCACCACTCTCCTCCCGCTTTTGGCATGCGATGGCAAAAAGGTTAGCCATCACTGGCCTATAACTACAGTGCAGATGGCTAGATTCTGCACAACAGCACTGGGGATTCATTGGAAACATGTGTCTAATCCATCATAGCTATTTTATGCAACAAATATGGCAAACCCATTGCAATGCTTATTCATTTCCCTTTTAGTATTAAACTGACTACAGGCCACACAGTTTATGTATTGTAATTTTAGCATAGTTAGACCATATATAATTGACAGACTGGATTTTATCATAGATTTTAGCTGTTATTTATTATTTTATGTTAGAATTTTTAATGACTGTAATAAATTGAATTGAATAAGAGACTTGACTTACAATATTTTGATCATTTGTACTACACTATGGTATTTGAAAAGATGGCATTCGGAATAGTCTTACGATTCTAGATGAAATTAAAGCAGTTTTTTCAATCATTGCAAGCCTTTTTATGCAGAATCTCACAAAACCTGAATTTAAACTTTTCAGTAATTTATCTATCTATTTTTTAAAAATTGACATAATGAAGGTATAATGACATCTTAAAATCAGTCATTCTATTTTTACTTTGCTTTTTGAATAGAGAAATTTGCCAAGCAATACATATTGATGAATTCATAAATATATGATGCTACTGAACTTAATTTGGTATAAAATATGCTCTGCTGTGCTTAAAGAAATAAAGACTACAAGTAGTCCTTGAATTACAACCACAATTGAGCCCAAAATTTCTGTAGTTGAGACATTTGTTAAGTGAGTTTTGCACCATTTTATTACTTTTCTTGCAACAGTTGTTAAGTGAATCACTGCAGGTGTTAAATTAGTAACGTGGTTGTTACGTGAATCTAGCTTCCCCACTGACTTTGCTGGAGGTTGCAAAAGGTGATCACATGACCCAGGGACACTGCCGATATGCTAAATATGAAGCAGTTGCCAAACAACTGAAGTTTGATCCCATGACCGTGGAGATGCTGCAACAGTCATAAGTGTGAAAAATAGTCATAAATCACTTTTTTCAATGCCATTGTAACTTCAAACGGTCACTAAATGAACTGTTGTAAGTTGAGGACTACCTGTAGTGGCAAATGTATTAGGATAAAATACATTTTATTCTAATACATTACATCTTTTATAAAAAGAGGAGTGGGGATAAAGTTAAATATCATGAATACTCTCACATACAATGACATTTTCTTTATTTTTTAGCAATAACACCTTTCTGGAGAAGCTTCTCAATCCTCTGAAAACATATTTGAGAGGAGGAGAAAAGTTGGTTCTACTTAATTTGTTGATAGACACTCAGAATTGTTACGTGTTATGAGCAAAAAGGAAACAAAGGCATCCCAACCCTATGCTAATTTGCACAGAAATTATACTTCAGCTGTTTATTGACCATTAAAAATGTTCAGAAAGAATACATGGTTTACTTCGTTGAATGGCATAATCGGAACAAAGTTTTGACTTTTTTCTCTCAGAAATGCAAACAGTGAAATTATAATTACTTATAAGTTTGTTCTTTTACTAATGAAACTTTAATGCAGCAAGATTAAAAATTATTCCTCTCTACTTTTGCTATTACTTCAATTTTCCTATCCTTTCTGTTTGTTCTGCTCTTCTTTTCTTTTATTCTGCTGTCAGGAAAGTCTGCCTTTGAAGGGTCAATTCTGTATAAAGTGAGACCGACAAAGATTGAGAGCTGCAGACGCTATAACAGTGAGTTAATTAACAGAAAAAAGAGAGAATGATAAGTTAAGGCTGCTCTTTGAATGTGTCTGTTTTCATCTGCCAACGAAAGAACGTTCACCCATTGCGCACTAGTTGGCTACTTGCATAGTTCTCTGTGAGATTATCAGTTCATTTGCAGTCCACTGCGCATGTGTTTTGAAAATGAATGTAATCTACGTACATGGGTCAAACAATTTGCAATATTGGGAATCACCTCAAAAATATAGTGCTAAGCTAGATATTTTGATCTGAAAGCATGCATATTGGAATGATTGTAGGAATTGTAGGTCAACAGTACAACGTGTTTGGAGCTCAGAATAGAGCTAATTCTTAGTAGCCTAAGAATTAAAAAATCTTGGGGGAAACTTTTCATGAAATCTTAGACAAGCATTGCTAATTGAGGCATTTACAGTAATAGTATGCATATTATCTAGTAGGCTAGATAAGCCAAAATTAATCTCTATATGAAGCAGCTTTGTGTTGTCCCAGAAAGCTTGGGGCCATTTACCAGGAGTAAGAGCCCAATCATGACTTTCCACCTATTTGTAGGTGGAAAGGTCCAAAATGGGCACACACCGGCTTCAAATGAAACACTTTTTATATAACGTTGAACAGTGTACATTACTATGAACCAATCATAAAAAACAACAATATGCATACATTTTCAGTAGTCATAGTAATCTAGTTCAACCAAAGGTAACTAGGTATGATAAGGCCTTTACCTTTCCTACATTAAAAGTATTCCTAAGTAAGTTTGTAACTTGGTAGCAGGCAGTGGTGGGATTCAATTTTTTTAACAACCGGTTCTGTGGGCGTGGCTTGGTTGGGGGTGTGGCTTGGTGGTCATGTGACCGGGTGGGCGTGGCTAGCTAGTCATGTGACCAGGTGGCGTGGCTATGTGCATAGGGACTACTCAGAGGGCTGAAAAAAGTCATTTCTGACTGTCCTCGCACATTTCACTGGTGCTCGCACTTATGACCATCCTCACATTTATGCCCATTGTGGCATTCTTAACAACCGTGTCAGTCATTTCACCACTACTTCTCTTCACCACGGTGAAAAGATAGGGCACAAAACGTAAAATGTGAGGACAGTCGTAAGTTCAAGGACTGGTCAAAAGTGCGAGGACCAATCAAAAATAACTTTTTCAGCTTTCTGACTAGTCCATATGCACATAGGGACTACTCAGAGGGCTGAAAAAAGTCATTTCTGACTGGTCCTCACACTTTTGACCGGTCTTCGCACTTATGACTGGTCATCATTTATGCCCATTGCAGCATTCTTAACAACCATGTCACTCATTTCACAACTGCTTCTCTTCACCATGGTGACAAGATAGGGCAAAAACTATCTTGTAAAATGTGAGGACAGTCGTAAGTTCTAGGACTGGTCAAAAGTGTGAGGACCAGTCAAAAATAACTTTTTCAGCCCTCTGAGTAATCCATATGCATAAAAGGATACAGAAAGAGGAAGGGAAGGGAAATTAGAGTAGGAGTGAGGGTAAGAGGAAGGAAGAGAGGAGGAGAAGGAGAAAGGAAGAGGAAGTAGGGAGGAGAAGAAGAGGGGGGAGAGAAAGTAAGAAGGAAAGGAAAGAGAGAATAAACAGATCTCTGTAGCGCTGGTTTTTTTGGATGCGGAAAAAGCCTTTGATTGAGTGAATTGGAATTTTATAATTAAGACTTTGGAAAAAATGGATTTGGGGGAGCGATTTATACAAGCGATTGGAGCGATTTATCACGAGCAATCTGCACAACTTATTATTAATGGATGTCTAACATCAAATTTTAATATACAAAAAGGCACAAGACAAGGTTGTCCACTATCCCCATTATTATTTATTTTAAGTCTAGAAGTCTTATTGAACGCAATACGGGACTCGAAATCTTTGAATGGAATAGTTATAAGGCAAGAGGACTACAGAACTAGGGCATTTGCAGATGATCTGGTTGTTACCCTATCACAGCCGATGAAATCAATAATCCAGATGAAGGATATTATAGAAGATTATGGCATGGTATCTGGTTTTAGATTGAACCAAAAAAAAATTAAAATGATTGTTAAAAATTTGACTGAGAGTAAGAAAAAGGAACTTGAAAGAGTGGCAGGTTTCGAGATTGTTTCAAAGGTTAAATATTTAGGAGTACAAATCGCAGACTCAAATATAAAACTGTTTCAAAATAATTATGAGGTTCTGTGGCAAAAGATACAAAAAGACATGCAAACTTGGAAGAAACTGCAGTTATCTTTACTTGGAAGAATATCAGCAGTAAAAATGAATGTTTTACCTAGATTTATTTTCTTATTTCAAACGATACCGGTGCTTAAGTCAGATAAACCACTGCAAGAATGGCAAAAAGGAGTTAATAAATTTGTTTGGAATGAAAAAAAGCCAAGAGTGAAACTGAAAATAATGCAAGATACTCGGGAGAGGGGTGGTCTTAGACTTCCAAACCTTCGATTATATTATGAAGCAGCTGCATTGATACAAATAAGTGATTGGTTTGGAAAAACTAAGACTGAATTGTTGAACATAGAAAGCCATGACCTTGTTTGGGGATGGCATGCATATTTATTTTATGACAATAAAGTGGATAAAGTGTTTAACAGTCATCTACTTAGAAATGCCTTGATGAGAATCTGGAAGAAGCACCGAATCAAATGGGATTATAAGATTCCTTTATGGCTGGACCTTGCTGATACCATGTGGAATACAAATATTAAGTCACTCGGGGGTTTTTTATATAAAGAGTTACTTTATCCTGAAGGGGGCAGATGGCGGTTGAAGACTTTGGATATGCTGTTGGAAGAAGGGATTTCTTTGACTTGGTTGCAGTACAATCAACTACAGATGAGATGGAAAGAAGATCAACAAGCTGGTTTAATGGAATACGAAGTAGAATTGGTTAGACAGATAAAAGAGATAGGTCCAATGCATATTAAGAGAGTTTATAATGTCTTGTTAGAAAGGGATTCAGAAAATGAGTTAAAGATTGTATGATTAAATGGGCACAGAATTTTGCTCAACCAGTTATGATGGAAACATGGGAAAAAATATGGGTTCAGAATGTTAAATTTACACAGTCACAAAATTTGCGAGAAAATTTTTATAAAATGTTTTATAGATGGCACCTAGATCCCAAGAAACTGTCTTGCATGTACCCTAATGTTCAACCAAAATGTTGGAGGTGTGAATGTTTAGATGCTACATATTATCATATTTGGTGGACTTGCAGGAAAGTGAGGGCTTTTTGGATAAAAATTTGGTGGGTAATGCAAAATGTTTTGAGGAAAGAAATACAATTTTCTCTGCAATTATTTTTATTGGGTATAGTTAAAGATTTTACATTGGGTGAAATGAAATTGATTTTGTATATGGTGACTGCAGCTAGGTTATTGATTGCCCAATATTGGAAGAGTGATGCTTTACCGACTGTGGACCAATGGATCCAGAAGATGGCTGGATTTGCAGAGATGGCGAAGATTTCAGCCTTTTTAAAAGATCAGACGCATGAGAAGTATATACAGGAATGGAAAAAGTGGACTGAATATATACAGAATAAATATCAGACTAGAAAATATTATGTAGCTTTCAGCTGAGGGGGGTTGATGATTATGCTAGTAAATGCTAGTGAATAGAAAAAAAGATATGGAAGGGATGATAACATATATATTGTTTGGAATTATTAGTATTGCATATAGGGGAAGTCAAGGGGGAGGGAAGGGAAAGGGGTGGTGGGGGAGGGTTAGGGGGGGTTTGTAGGGAATTATATTGTTATAAATGTGATTTTTATAATGTTTGGGAAGGGGGGGGAAAGGGGGGAAAATTTGTATCTGTAAAACTTTTTCAATAAAAAAAAATTCAATTTTTCCCTTCTATTCTATATTATACCCCTTCCCATTGTCACCTATTTTTATATCCATCCTCACATTGGTTAATTATGTAATATTGCAGTTGTTTAATACAAATTCAACATTTTAATATAAATCAATTAGTTATATAACTATCCTTTTTGTATATTAATCAATATGAACATGAATATTCCAATTATTTCCATGCAATCCAATTTCTTACAAATCCATTAATTATATTTACCAATAATAATAAACCAAATAGTTCCCCCCATATATTCCTCCAAACCATAACTTAACCATTTCTGCTTTCAATACAATATACAATTAATAGTATCTCAATTATTACAATTCCCTAGTTAAATAGAGCTTTTTTTCTTTTGTGTTTTAAAATCTTGAACTCTCCTCTTTTGAACTAAATTTCCCATTGTTTGCACCTACCTTTTTTTGGTGAGCAAAGGGAAAAAGAAATCTCTCCCTGCCTCATTTTGTCCCGTTGCAGCAGAGCCTGCTTTACTTTCGGTTTCCTTTTAGCTAGGGGAAAAAAATCACTCTTTGCAGCTAGCAAAAAGCTTTCAAAACAAGAGCTTGCAAAAGAGTCTGCGCAAAACAGCTGAGAGTGAATCAGCTGAGAGTTGGGAGGCAGATCTAATCAAGCCTAAGCTAAAGCTGAAAGGAGTTTTTTCCTGCTGTTTGCTTGCAAGGAGGTAACTGCTGCGAGGCACAGGCCAAAGGGCGGGGGCCACCCTCCTTGCCACTTAGCCCCCCCGTCGCCCCCTTTTGCCTCTAGAGCCCCCCTGCCGCCCCGCCCCCCTAAGGCATCCCACTGCCCCCAGTACCACCCCCTTTGGCAACCACTGGCTTAACTATTTAACTACTTAACAACCGGTTCTACCGAAGTAGAATCCCACCACTGGGTCTACCCATTTATTTTTGCAGGCACGGGTCTACTCATTTGTTTTCTTTTGACACTGATCAGCTGTAGGGCGGTCCTTTGAAGCCCCGCGGCAGCTGCAAGGCCAATAAAATTACAAAAAAACACAGTTTGTTAAATTGCTGGCTCGCCCACCCCTCGCCCAGTGGTGCGGAGGGGAGGGGCGGGGCGAGCCAGCAATTTAACAAACGGTTCAGCTGAACCACCTAGAACTGGCAGAATCCCACCACTGGTAGCAGGGTCTCATCAATCCCCTGGATGAACAGGCAGTTCCTAAGGAAGAAGGCAGATGGCCTGGTTTTCATGTATTGCTGTCAAGCATAGGTGCTCTCCAATTTGTATTCATGAGATAATGGTTATCATTTTCTCATGAGTATAAATCAGTATTAATTAAAAAGCATGATGTGAATAACTAAAATATTGCCCAGATTGATTTACTAAAGTTGCTAGGAAACATTTTTTTTAAAAAAAAAGACATATAGTTACTTTCCTAGCTTTATCATTATTCAAAATGCTGTTGACTATTTAAATATAATAGTTGCTCCATGAAAATGCAACCACTTCCCCCCCCCCCCAATCTTGGCATTTAAATCTATACCAAGCATCTGTGAAGTGGAACAGGAGAAAGACTGGCTTTGATCTGAAGTGGAGAAGAGGGGAATGGGGTATTTTTTCATACTTCCATTTATCAGGAAACAACAGGAGAAAAGCAGCACAATTAGATTGGAGGATTCTATTCATATTTTTTTAAAAAAAGGTTTTATGTGCTGCCTTTAAAAATAAGAATTTTTCAAGCACTTCCAAATAAAAATAAACTGAAATAGTTATAAAACAGCAAGCACCCATGCTAAACAAATTAAAAGTTTTTATCATTATTGGTGAATTGGGAATTAACTCTAAAGCAAACTTAATTTAATTAACTGCTGAATAAACCAATCCGAATTATTTGTTTCATTTAGCAAACTATAGTTTTCAATCACAAGTCATGAACTGTAGGAATAGAAACTCAGTTGAATATGGGGAAGGGGAAGTATGGTTTAGAATTACTTTTGAACTGGGTAAAAGGCCATGTAGCATGGTAAATTCTGCTGAGATTTAAAAGGGGATTGGACAGGTTTAAACATGATAAATATGTTTTTTTTCCTTTTTAAAGAAAAAAATAAGGAAGCTGAGCCAGTATGCAAGTATAAGATATATTCCAGAGGGGAAAAAACCTGATCCAATAAATCAGCTTGATGTTTAAGACTCAAATTATATCCCTGCCACCTGTCTTAATGTTAAATTATCACATTATCATTCAAGCCTTTGGCAAAAGAAAAAATGCTGGAAGGAAAAAGATCAATTCCAAATTATAAGAAATAGTTTGAGACTAATAATAAAAAACTTTTTATCTGATTTTTTTAAAAAGCTGGTATATGCATAAATTCAATTGTTATGTTACATTATAGTGAACTTACCAAGTAAAGTAGAAGACTGGGATCATCCAAGAACAATTGTACCACAATGGTAAAAGCTGTCTGCATCCACACAAATACCGTATATACTCAAATATAAGCCGAGTTTTTCAGCACGTTTTTCAGGCTGAAAAAGCCCCCCTCGGCTTATATTCGAGTCATGAAAAAAATGCCTTTTTAAAAGAAAACAAATGAGTAGACCCATGTCTGCCCAAATAGAAAAAACAGCCCCTTTCAGCTTCAATATAGGTTAATTACCATAAGTTGATTTGAACAGCCTCCCGACTCTCAGCTGATTTGCTCTCAGCCATTTTCGGCAGGGCTAGCTGCAAAGAGTGCTGCTGGAGCACATTTTTTTTTTCCTTGTGCAATTCAAGCTGAAACCGAAACCGAAACTAAAGCAGGTTGTTGACTTTGCTGTTTGCTTGCAACGTTGGAAAGGCAGATTTCTTTTTTTTTTCCTCATCAAAAAAGGTAGGTGCAAACAATGGGAAATTTATGGCAAATGGCAAAAGAGGAGAGTTCAAGATTTTAAAACACAAAAGAAAAAAAGCTCTATTTAACTAGGGAATTGTAATAATTGAGATATTATTAATTGTATATTGTGTTGAAAGCAGAAATGGTTAAGTTGTGGTTTGGAAGAATATATGGGGGAAATTATTTGGTTTATTATTATTGGTAAATATAATTACTGGTAATTGATTTGTAAGAAATTGGATTGCATGGAAATAATTGGAATATTCATGTTCATATTGATTAATATACAAAAAGGATAGTTATATAACTAATTGATTTATATTAAAATGTTGGATTTGTATTAAACAACTGCAATATTACATAATTAACCAATGTGAGGATGGATATAAAAATAGATGACAATGGGAAGGGGTATAATATAGAATAGAAGGGAAAAATTGAATTTGATTAAGATTAGAGATGAGGATGAAGGGTAATATTGGTTTTTTAAAAAAATAGATGAGGAATAAATATGGCAAAAAGGAAATATAGAAATTGTAAATTTAAGTGAAATTTAACAGTGACTAAACACTGTTTAAATTTGTGAACCGGCCAAATACTTCAAAGAAAATACATTGTATGTTTGTAAGTATGTTTCTAATTATTGCTATTTATTCATATTTGTTCTCTTTTATTCTTTAAAGTTTAACAATTCATTCTTTATCTTAATATCTTTATATTTGTTTGGGGTTGGTTTTCTTCCCTTTCATCTTTTTTATTGTACAGCAATCTTTCTCCTCAAACCTACCACCTCTCACTTTGAGAAAGGGGGGAGAAAGAATGAGAGAGAGAGTGGGGGAGAGAGAGAGAGAAAGAGGGGGAGAGAGAAAGAATGAGAAAGAGAGGGGGAGAGAGAAATGGTGATAAGATAGGGCAAAAGCGTAAAATGTGAGGACAGTCGTAAGTTTGAGGACTGGTCACAAGTGCAAGGACCAGTCAAAAATTACTTTTTCAGCCCTCTGAGTAGTCCATATGCACAAAAGGACTACCCAGAGGGTTGAAAAAAGTGATTTCTGACAGGTCCTCACACTTTTGACCGGTCTTCGCACTTATGACTGGTCATCATTCATGCCCATTGTAGCATTCTTAACAACCATGTCACTCATTTCACAGCTGCTTCTCTTCACCATGGTGATAAGATAGGGCAAAAACATAAAATGTGAGGACAGTTGTAAGTTTGAGGACTGGTCACAATTTTGAAATTTACCAGTAGCCGCTGCATTTCCCACCCCCGGCTTATACTTGAGTCAATAAGTTTTCCCAGTTTTTTGTGGTAAAATTAGGGGTCTCGGCTTATATTCGGGTCGGCTTATACTCGAGTATATAGGTAGATTCATTATTAGAATGAGTGTTCAGTGTTGGAGGGCACTGAATAATTAACATATGTTATCCTGTTATAAAGGGCAATGCTAATTTCACTCTGCTGAAGCAGAAGGATTCAAGAGTTAAAGGAAGTTAATATACTTGGCAAAAAGAGAAAACATTTGAACAATGTATATTCTGAAAGAATAGATATTATTATTACAATAGATAAAGGTTGGGAAGTTGTTCTGATGGTGCAGTTGAAAAAAGATTTAACGTTGTAATTAATTAAGTAATTGATTAATTTGATTTATAAAGAGATTCTGTATATCACAACATTCCAAGTTGTAGCCTATTGGAGTTGGGAGAGGTTTTCAACATGGCTTTGGGATTTCTGCCTTTTTGTCATTAAATTATAAATCCATCCCACCCTTCAGTTTTCAGTTACAAAGCATTACAGAATTAAGTAACTTTTAATAGTAGTGAGTTTTTCTCTACATGTGGTTTCAATACGATACTATCTAGAGGCACCAGATCACAACTGTGTCTTTGATCTTTCTGGCTGGAAAATGATGGCATTTTAAACATATGTGAAGAAGATGACTGTTTTATGCCATCTGTTACTTATTTTGCATCAGCATTTTACCATAGTACGTAGCTGCATTAATTTGCACAAATCATAACATTTGAAATACATGTTCAAGCTCAGTAAAGAATTTAATAATCAGAAAACTTAATGTTTGTTTTAATACCTGCTTGAAATACAGGTAATCTTTGACTTACAATCACAATTGAGCCCAAAAGTTCTGTTGCTAAGTGAGACATTTGTTAAAGTGAATTTTGCCCCATGTTATAACCTTTCTTGACACATTTGTTAAATGAATCACTGCAGTTGTTAAGTTAGTACCACAGTTCTTATGTGAATCTGGCTTCCCCATTGACTTTGCCTGTCAGAAGGTCACTAAAGGTGATCACATGACACCAGGACACTGCAACCATCATAAATATGAACCAACTTGTCAAGTGTCTGAATTTTGTTCACATGACTATTGGTCATGTGACAGTTGTGAAAAATGGTCATGCCACTTTTTTCAGTGCCGTTATAACTTCAAATGGTCACTAAATGAAGACTACCTGTATAGTGCAATAGCTATAAATAGACACTGTTCTACATGTTATATGAGAAGTGTCATTTTATCCCATTTATTACCATTTTATAAACGGTAAAGACCTGTGTTTTAGACGTCTAATTTATTAATCCAAATGTGTCATAAAAATGACTAGTACGAGAAGACAGTGTATCTTCTTTGAAATTCAAATAATAATTTAAGATTGTAAAATTATCCCAGTGAAGTAATTTACAAATCTCCTAGTCAGTTAAAATCATTTTAGGTAAGAAAAATAGTCCACAATTATTAGCATACACATAAAGCTATGTGTTTAATTTAGAGCCATATCATTTTAATATCAATTGTTTATATTAAACAGTATTTTCACATATAATTTCTACAACTAACATCCTTCTCTTTATTAACATATTAATATTTTCATTAATATTGACTCTTAACCATTTTCTTTTAAACTCTCTACAATCCCATTTCTTGATGCTTTCCTCCCTTTCTCCCATTCCCTTACCTTCTTTCTCTTCCTCTTCCTTTTCTTATATCTCCCTTTCTGCCTCTTTTCTTTAATTTTCACTCTGTTAATTTTCCCTCTCAGTATTTCCCCATTTATTTCTCTTCTTTTCAGTTTTGAGATGTATTCTCTCTTACCCATTTTTATTCTATCACTGTTAATCCCAGTGTAATCATCTTTATCTTTATTTTCATTTATTTCCTTTTCAATATTTTCTCCTTGTTTTTCTTGCTTCTCATTCATCTTTTCTTTGTTTTTTCTTGCATTCTAACCAATCCTCTGCTTCCTTATTTCCCTTAAATGCTTCTCTTATTTTTTCAAACATCTCCCTTAATATCTCACATTCATCCTCCCAATTCTCCATATTAGAAGGCTAGAATTTTCCAATTTATTATTTTCATTTACTTATACTTCTAGTTTCAAAGTCCATGCGATATCTCCTTTTTCTTTCCAGATAGTGTCCAGTTCAAATGCTCACTTGAGCCATCACAATCTCAGGCCTCGTCCTCTCTGCTTCTCTTAATCTTTTCAGCTGTATACTCCTACGGCTCTTTCCCACGATCTCTCCTCCAACAGATGTCTCTCTTCAATTCACAACTCTTTCAGCAACAACGTATCCATTTTATAACTCCACGGGAACGCCCATTTCCTCTCTTCTGAGCTAAATCTTTTTATTGTTTAAAAAATGTTCCTCTATCTCCTTTTCCCTTGTCTTTCTTTTCGTTTTTATTCCTTTTAAAATCCAATTTTAAATCTAGGTGGAAGATTCCTTTTAGGGCTTTTGTTTTAACTTTAAAGTTCCTCTTTCCCCCCCCCTCTGCTTAAATTCCCAAATGCAAATTAGCCACTAATTGCTCGTTGGGACTTCTTTCAAGCTTTTAAAAGTTTTTTCTTCTTACCTGTGAGTTGGCCAATTACTCATCTGATAACAATACTCTGGTCAATCATCACTCCTGCACTTCCTCTTTCTGATCGTGGCCGCTCTGGCTTTTGACATCTCCATGGCTGCCTTCCTTTGACAATGGGTCAAAGACTAATGCCGGCACTTCAGGGAACTTGCTCTTTCCCTATCCGTGCCAGCCAGCATCTTCTTTCTTCACTGTCCCTACAAGACAGCTCTGATCCCTAGAGATCCCCAAAATTGGCTGGGATATTGGTGCTCTTCTGGAGCTCCAGAATCCACACCATATCACCTAATGCTGGCCATGCCCTCTCCCCTTTTCCCTTGTTACCTTGATACTGGATTGTGCAGAGTTTTACATGGGGAGATTTGAAAGACTTATGCATTGAGTTGGTACAAAATGCAGTGATCTGTGCCTGGTGGGTGAGTACCTTTACAGCAGGGGTGAAATCCAGCAGGTTCTGACAGGTTCTAGAGAACCGGTAGTGGAAATTTTGAGTAGTTCGGAGAACCAGCAAATACCATCTCTGGCTGGCCCCAGAGTGAGGTGGGAATGGAGATTTTACAATATCCTTCCTGCAGGAGTGGGGAGGGAATGGGGATTTTGCAGTATCCTTCCCCTGGAGTGGGGTGGAAATGGAGATTTTGCAGTATCTTTCCCCTGTCCACCAAGCCACGTCCACCAAGCCACACCATGCCCACCAAGTCATGCCCACATAACCAGTACTGATAGGGGCAATTCAGAATGCTAGCTTTAACATATACAGTCTTTGATTGCTTGATCTTAGCTTTTCCAGACTATCATGTTCAAGTAAAATCAACTTATACTGTATACTTATTTTAGGAAGGGGATTAAGGTCACACACATTCCCTCCAATATGAGATTTTGAGTTGGGCTCTGACAGTTGCAGCCTTTCTTCTGGAATAGCATACCTCCATATGTTTAGCTGGCATTTGCTCTGATGCAGTTCAAGAAGGCAGTGAAAACAGTGTTTTAGTAGAACCTTTAATATGTAGTTAAAAGTGTCACCATAGACATGGAGGCGTGCTGTATGGTTATTTGATTTAATTGTACGTATTTTACTAATTTTTTCATTATTTTTGGTTAAACTGCCAGGAATGGGCAGCCCTTGAATTCATAATGATTCTTGAAGATGAGCTATAAAAAAATCAGTGATCTCTGGGCCTGTCTGTGACAAAAGCTGCCCACATATCATTTCTCCCAGGAAAAACAATCTTGCATTTTCTTCCACAGTAGTAGACAAAGCATTGCCTTCAGCTTAAGGGTTCTTCTTTCCTAAACCCTACTGCAGTTGCAACTTAGAACAAACTCTTTCTCTGCTGTATTTAATCTGAGGACCACAAGAGCAAGTGGAATAGCATATTCCGATTTACAGAAAAATTCCCCAGATAGAATATTTTTTAAAAAAGCACATAAAGAAAACTTGTGGTTCACTCCAAGTTTTGTTCAAAATGATGTGTTCTATATTAAAAATAACATATGTATTTTATTTTAGGCCTTGAACAGGTAAAATCTTCACTTTGAAATTGAAATGTATTAAACTGAAAATGGTTTCATACCTTAAGTTGGGCAATATTGCTTATGTCTACATATTAGGGAATTTACCTATATTTTGTTAATAACTCTATTGTTGGAACTATTTGAATATTTATAGTATCATCTGAAGTCATAGATTGTAGATTAAATCATTAGTTCTGTTTATCTAAAATTATGCATAATCATATCCTTGATCTTAAAAATAGTTCTTCAATAAACTATCATTTTGGTTACAAATATATTCAGGTTTAATGTTTTATAAATAGTTTTGGATGATAGGAATAGCAGAGGTTCAAACTGGCACCCACATTAAAACACTTCCTTCATTTTTTCCAATCCACATTTATAACAGAAAAGGATCACATAAATCTTGAGTTTATTTGCTCAGAGAATTATCTGTAATGCAGCTATCACAGTAAGGTATCCTTGTGAAATTGGTTGGTGATTTCTAGGCAAAACAAGTTTACCTTCTGTGTTAATAGAAATGGAATAGTCTTTTTCACTGATAATATTAAAATTAACCAGATTGATTTAATGGACAGACAGGAATCTATTTTATTCCTGTGCAGGGGATGTGGATGTAATTTTCAACAAGATTTCCTCAGGTAAATATTTGATTCAATATGTTGGCAGAGATAATGGCAGATAATGTTATATATGCATTTGATTGCATATTTGATTAACTTTCTGTTTCTATCTTAAATAATTTCTCTCTTAAATAATTTACAATATTGATTATATAATTGGTTTGTTGTAATTTATATATATAAAAAACCTAATATGTATCCCCCAGTAGACTGGCGAAAATGGCTACAGGACAATCAGCGGTATGCTGGAAATGTGGTTTAGAAAAAGGCACGTACTTCCATCAATGGTGGACGTGCCCAAAAGCAGTGAAATTTTGGAAGGTCATAAAAAAATGGCTGATTGAAATACTAAATGTAAAAATTGATTGGCCACCAGAGACATACTTGCTTGGATCCAAACCGGATAACATCAAGAAAGATCTATGGTATTTGGCGATTCATATTATCACAGCGGCGAGATTGACCTATGCGCAATTTTGGAAAAATCAGAATATCCCACCTGAGGAAACAATTATAAAAAAGATTTTGGACTGTGCGGAAGCGGACAAGCTGACTAAAAAGTTAAAAGACAAAGACCAGACGCAAACATGTTTATCCTGGGAAAAAGTATATATTTGGCTAGAAAAAAGAAAATTACAAATTAAATTAAAGTGAAAAGGTTAATAAGGAGAAATCTATATTATACGAATAAGTGAGGTTGGTTAGACCTAAGGGAAATGAATGGAGAAAGGAATTGCTTTGACTCCCCCGGAATATGATATTACATTGAATGTATATCGAGTGAGGTACTATTAGTACCTATTACATGTGTGTCATTTGTAATGTCTGTGTGTTTTATATGTTTTTCTTTATATTATTTTATGTGTGATTTTAATGGATAATGTAAATAAAGACTATTTTAAAAAAAGAAACCTAATATGTGGGTTAGCTCAACTATATTTTAAATCATAGCTGATTTAGCATTTCATTGATTTTCTGACAAATAGGTATCAATTTTTTTTCATTGCATGGTTATTTAAAAATAGATGTCTTTGTGGATTTTCTAAAGCTAGTATGACATATGAACAAGGTGATTCTGATAATCACTTCTGCTTATTCTGGTTAATTTGTTTAGCTTATAAAAGCTGTGTGAATTTGTTCGTTTATTGAGATTTTAACTGACACTCTCCTGTGGTTGCTCATACTTTTGGAGTGTAAACTCTAAGAATAGTGGTGCATTATATCCTAGTCAGATTGTACCCAGCTCTATTATCCACACTGCTAAGTACCTGAGGGATATAAATAAATACAATAATTTCTGTTCTACCTCCACTTGTGTGTGTGTGTGTGTGTGTGTGTGTGTGTGTGTGTATTACCATATGTTCTCCATAAACATAATAAAATTGGTCCTAGTTGCTGTACTGTCAGTTGGAACAAACAATGTTTTAAAATTAATTTCAGTATTGTACTATTAATCTGGTTCATGAGGGATTTTTTATTTTATTTTGCTGATTGCACTGTTATAAAAAATAATCTTAAGAGTAAGCTTCTTTTTCTTTCTTCCCTCTGGTAGGTTTAAAGGATACTACAGGCTCAGAAAGTGATGGTGGTGACTCAAGTAGCACAAAATCAGAAGGAGCCAATGGAGCAGCAACAATCCAACCCAAGAAAATCAAGGGGATTGGATTTGGTGACATTTTCAAGGACAACCCCATAAAGCTACGTCCAAGGTCAATAGAAGTAGATAATGATTTTCTACCAGTTGAAAAGGTATGGTATATAAATTAGTCACATGTGTTTGTGTCTCAAGAGTAGATGTTCTGCTAAGGTCAAAAAGAAGAACTTTGCTTAAAAATGTTATTGAACTTTCTAATTGCCTAGAAAGATATGTCAATGATTCATTCCTATGTGTAGTTATTCCTTTTCCATAATAAAGAATTCTTCAGTATCTTTCTACAGATTGTTTTAATATTGTTACAGGAACTTTTAGACTATTCAAAATCTGTTGTGGAATTAATTTCTCCTTATGTCAGATTCTATAAATGGATTTCTATATCTGTGAGATTACTTCCATATTGATATCCAAAATGGGATATTTATTTTGAATTCAACCTTCCAATATAAGTTGTATATATCATGCAAAATGGCAGACCCTGAATTTATCATAATACTATAATTACGTTTAAAATAGTACTTTTTGCAATCTATGCTACACTATTGCACAGTTCCTTTCTCTTTCAGTTCAAAATCTTTTACCATTCCTTCTCTACCTCTGTCCTCCAGCAGATATTCTGTGATTCGTGAGATACGTCTAAGGCTCTTTGCCAGTAATGCAACCTAGTATCTCCTTCCTGGCACACACAGAGCCTCGTAGAAATCATTTTGGCACCTGAACAAGAATAGCAATAGCAGACTTATATACCGCTTCACAGTGCTTTCCAGCTCTCTCTAAGCAGTTTACAGAGTCAGCATATTGCCCCCAACAATCTGGGTCTTCATTTAACCCAATTCGGAAGAATGGAAGGCTGAGTCAACCTTGAGCTTGGTGAGATTCAATCTGCCAAACTGCTGGCAGCCAGTGATCAGCAGAAGTAGGCTGCAGTACTGCACTCTAACCACTGTGCCACCGTGTCTCTTAAGCAATAAATTAAATAGGATTTTTTGTAACACAGAAGCTAAGACTCTGTCTATAAATGCCCTTGAGAAATGTCTTTCAAAATCTGGGTTCCACCTGAAGATCATCAGAAGAAATACATTTGGATATTGGAGAAAGGCTTGAGTATAGAAAATAATGGTGATGGATTATTTTAACTAGCCTTTGGCTGCTCTTTCCTTGATGTGCACCATTTATGGATTTGCTTTCATATTGTTGGTTTCTGAAAGTAGTTTCAATGGAATCGGCTTGTTTTATTTTGGTACTAGGGATTCTTTTCAGATATTATAAGTCTTTTGCCTTTTCTTTTCTTTTTTTTTATAAAAGTTTATTTTTTATTTTTTAAAACAAACAAACAGACAGACACATAATACATCAATCCTTCCATGTGTCTTCTCAGTGTTTCTTCCGTGACTTCTTCTTTTTATTACTCCTCCTATCTTCATTTCTCCTTGATAATTTCCATTTCTCTGTTGTGATATTTTCCCCAAATTACAATACATTTAATATAACATTCTCCTTATTTAATTATCACAATCTTTATCTATATCTCTTTTTTAACCAATCATAAAATTTCCCCCATATCTTATAATAGTCCATATATTCTCTCTCTTTAATCATCAATCTGTTAATTTCTGCACAATCTAAGATTTTTTTAATTACTTCCCCTTTCAAAGGGATTTTCTCTGCTTCCCATCTTTGCGCAAATACTATCCTCGCTGCAGTTATTATATGTATAATCAAGTATGTATTTTCTTTACTAATTATCTCTGGTAGTATACCCAATATGTTGTTGGATCATTTCTTCTAACCATGTCTTAATTCTGCTCCAATAGTCTCTAGCTTCTGGGCATGTCCACCACATATGATAATAAGATCCTGGTATTAGATGGCATTTCCAACATTTATCTGATTTGTCTTTAAACATTTTTGCCAATTTTTCCGGAGGCATATGCTATCTATAAAACATTTTATATTGATTCTCTTTATATACAGTGGACATTGTTAGTTTATAGTTCTTTTCCCATAACTGTTGCCATCTATCAAGCTCAATTGAATATCCACAATTTTTTGCCCAAGCAATCTTTGTTTCCTTTACTTGTTCTTCCTCTAATTCCATACTAAGCAGAAAGCTATAGATTTTTAAAATTATTTTATCCTCTGTTCCCATGAGTATCTTATCCAAGTCTGCCATTTCTAAATAAAAACCATATAATTTTGCATCTTTTTCATACCTTGCTTGTATTTGCATATGTGTATACCAGTCTATTACAATCCCTTGTTCTTCCATTTCTTGTGGAATTCTTCTCCAATTCCCCCTTGTCTGTAAGTCTTTATATCTAAAAATATTTCTAAAGTTAATCATATTTGGATGTATCAATGCTTCCATTGTTGATAAGCATATTGAATTTTCACATAGTATTTATCTCTAACCTTCTCCCACACTAATAACAATGCATTTCTTACATAGTGTCTATGAAAATACGTATGTATCTTACTTCTACCATACTATAAAAATGCATGCCATCCCAACTGCAAATCATGTCCTTCCAAAGTTAGTAATCTTATATTTCTTAATTCAATCCATTCTTTCATCCACATCAATGCTGCTGCCTGGTAATATAATTCCCAATTTGGCAGTCCAAATCCTCCCCTTATTCTTGCATCTTGTAGCATTTTGTAGCATCTTTATATTAATTCTTGCCTTTTTCCCCTGCCATATAAACTTCCTCATCTTGTTTAGATGTTGAAAATAAGCCTTTTCAATTTTTATAGGAATTGTCTGGAATAAAAACAATAACCTCAATAATATATTCATCTTGATTATTGCTATTTTTCCCATAAATGATAGTTGCAAAGTTTTCCATTTTTCCAAGTCTCTCTCAGTTTGTCTTTTTAATTTAGAATAATTATCCTTTTTTATTGCTACACATCTTGAAGTTAATTGTATTCCTAAATATCTCACTTTTTTCACAATTTTTATATCCAATTTCTCCCTTAATTCTCTTTTTTGTTTATCTGTAATATTTTTACCAATATTTTTGTTTTTTCTTTATTTTTAAATCTGCTACCTCTCCATGTTCCTCTATTTGTTCTACTAATTTGGATCTTGTTTTTTTGGGTTCCTCCAAGATAAATACTAAATCATCCGCAAAGGCTTGTAGTTTATATTCCTCTTTTTAAATTTTCACCCCTTTTATTTCTTCATTTCATCTTATATTTCTATTTAGCACTTCTAGAGTCAATACAAATAACAATGGGGATAATGAGCATCCTTGCCTTGTTCCTTTTGTTATCTTAACTTTTTCTGTCATCTCTCCATTCATCATTATTTTAGCTGATCGTTTATCATATATTGTTTTTATAGTATTCATAAATCTCTCCCCAAAGTCCATTATCTGTAGTTGCTTTATCATAAACTGCCAATTCCCATTATCAAAAGCTTTCTGTGCCTCTAGAAATATAATCGCCATTTGTTTTTCTAGATGTGTCTCATAATATTCCAACATATTCAAAATTATCCTCATATTGTCCCTAATTTGCCTTTTAAGTAGAAACCCATTTTGGTCCATATGAATGAATTCATTTAATAGTCTCTTTAGTCTATTCGCCATTATTGAAGCCAAAAATCTTATAATCCGCATTTAACAATGAAATTGGTCTACAGTTTTTTATAAATTGCAAATCTGAATCTTCTTTAGGTATAAGTGTTACATAGGCCTCTATCCAGGAATCTTGCATTTTTGCTTTTAATAAAAGTTCATTAAATAATTCCAGCATTACATTGCTTAACACCTCTTGAAATGTCATATATACTTCCGCTGGTAGTCCATCCGGATCTGGTGTTTTCCCATTTTTTTGTTTTTTAATCACTTCTGTTAGCTCCATCATTGTTATTCTCTCTTCTAACATCCCTTTGTATTGTTTGGGTATTTTAAGTAGGTCTGATTTTTCTAAAAATTGTATTATCTTCTCTTCAGATATCTTCTCTTGATAATAGAGCTTTTCATAATAATTTTGAATAATTCTCTTCTTTTCTTCACTTCTATAATGTATTTTCCCCTTTTCATCTTGTAAGTATTTTATTACTTTCTTCTTTTTTTCTCTTTTTCTTTTGTATGCTAACCATCTTCCTGGTTTATTCGCATTTTCAAAAAAAAATTGTTTAGATGCTCTTAATTTATTTGCCAAAAATTCTTGCTCATTCAAGTTTATTTCATGTTTTTTCATTTCCATTTGTTTCTTAATTTTGTTGTTTTATGTGTACTTTTGTAAATCTTCCTCTAGTTTCTTATACTCCTCTTCCAATTTCTTCTGTATTTGTCTTTTGTTTTTATTTTTCTTTCCCAGATATGTTATTACCAAGCCCCTAATATATGCTTTCATTGTGTCCCATACATTCTGAAGTGATGTATCCTCCTTTTTTTTTATTTTGAAGAAAAACTCTAATTCCTTTTCCATTGTCTATTGGAATTCTTTTTCATTTAATATTATTTGATTCAATGTCCATCTTGTCTTTTTCTTCTGTCCTTTCCAAGTTATTGTTATTGGATTGTGGTCCGCCCAAATATTTGTTTAAATGTTTACTTCTTGTATGTTATCTATAAGTTCTGTTGAAATCCATATCATATCTATCCTCGACCACAACAAATGTCTATTTGAATAAAAGGTGTATCTTTCAAATGTCTTTGTTTCCAAATATCTTGAATACTTAATTCTTCAATCATTATGAAAAAAGATTTTGGGAGAGTTTTTCTGGGTTTCTTATTTGTTTTTGTTGTTTTATAATTCAACTCCGCATCCATTACAACGTTAAAATAACCCATTATACATATATATTCATAGTCCAATTCTATAATTTTCCTGTGCAGCTTCTTATAAAATTCTTCTTGTTTGTCATTTGGAGCATATAACACTATCCAAAGTATTTGTTTAAAATTCATTTTTATTTCCACCATTAAAATCCTGCCTTCTTCATTCTCAAATATTAATTTAGCCTCTACTTTTTATTTGACATATAAAACTACTCCCATCTTGCTTTGTTGTATCAATGGAGTAAATACAACTCCTAATTTTGAATGCTCTAATAATTTTGTATGTTGTGTTCTAATATGTACTTCTTGTAAGCATATAATGTCCAACTTTAGTCTATTTAATCTGTTAAAAATTCTGTTTCTTTTTGTGACCGAATTCAGTCCATTTACATTTTTGATATTGCTTTTATTTCTTCTTCCATATTTCACTTTACTTGTTACTAGTTTTAAGTTTCATTGCTCTTGTCTCTCTTTGTTCTTTTGGATCCTTTGATCTTGCACCTTCTCTTAGTGCTCTTTCTTCCTGCTCCTTTGTGCTTTCTTCTGTACCTTTCCCCCCCTTTTTGTGTTTAAGTCCTCTTGTTGCTCCCAATTCATCTTCTAATGGACCACAAAATTGTTCATAAAATAACTTCACTTTTTCAATTGAATCTAATCTATGTCTTTGTTCTTGCCATGTTATCAAGATTCCTTCTGGTATTAACCATCTAAAACTCACTCCTTTTGTTATTAAACATTTTGTTAAAAATTGATATTCTTTCCTCAAATCTCTAACTTTTAGGTATTTTGCTTAGTGCTATTATTTCTTTGTCTTTGTACTTCAATGTTGTACTTCTTGTTATTCGTAATATCTTTGATTTTAGTGCTTTCTTTGTAAATATTACGTGTACTTCTCTTGGTAATTTGATTCTCATTGCATATTTTGTATGTACTCTAAAAGCCTCATTTAAAATCTTCTTCTTGGGTTCTTCTATAGCTTCTGCCAGCATCTCAGCAATCACCTCTGGTAAATTTTCTCGCTTTTCCTCCTCTATATTTTGAAATCTTAGATAATAGTCAGAACAGTCCATTTCCAACAAGATTATTGTTTTTTCTTGGTTTCTGTCTACTGAAATCAACTTTTATTCTAATTCCTCAACCCTCTTTTCTGTCCTTTCCATTTTTTCCTCTACTTTTTGGATTCTTTCTTCATTTTTCCCAATCATCTCTTTCATTTCCTTTAAGTCTTGTTTCAAATCATCATGAAGAGACTGTATGAGATTTTTTAGTTCCAATGTCTCTGAAGTTTTTGTTTCTGTCGATGAGGGACTTGCTGCTGGGTGTAGATGTGCTGTAAATTTCTTCATTTTGATGTTGTCAAAGATAAATTTGTGATCCTTGCCTTTTCTTAAAGGTATAGTTGTTGGCATTATCAACTTCACTGACACAGTCTGATAAGTTATTTTGGACAATAGTTTTGACTGTATCTATGTAGTGATGCAGTTATAGGAAGGTGTTTAGTAATTTTTTAAAAGGACTACTTTCTAAGAAATGAGAAATGCAGTTATCTTCCTAATGAATTAATTACTTTTGATTTTTAGATTTATAGGCAAGAGCCATGATGGCACAGTGGTGAGAATGCAGTATTGCAGGCTAATTTAGCTCACTGACAGGAGCTGGAGCCTCATCGGCTCAAGGTTGATTCAGCCTTCCATTCTTCTGAGATTGGTGTCAACTTTGAATGGAACCTGGCCACAGCCATCTCTCTGTCCCTCAATTGCCACACAGGGGGGAAGGGGGAAAGGAGGTTGGAATGAATTACTAGATACAACAAAGCTTTCTCGTGAAAACCAGGCAATAGATAAGGTTGGGAAAGGAGTGGCTGAAGAGCCTGCCAATTAACTCAATTGGCCAATGTGATCGATGACACTTGAGGATGTCCTAGTTTAATTATACTGAAACCATGGGAAAGATTTAGATTTGATTTCCATTGAAGTAGTGCTGATATGATGTACTCATTAAAGAAGACCTTTGAGAAGGAGCCAAGTCTCAGGATTCTGATTTGCTTGAGTTGATTAGTTGGAGCCTTGACATTAAACCAAATCTCATAAACCTACCCAAGGTCCTGAGCCCTGGCAACCTTTCCAACAATACCAGAAGAGTGAACAAGACTCAGGGAAGATCAGAAATGGAAAAATCAAGCTTGGTGCACCAGGATGTCGAGGTCCCTCTCCCCACTTCAAGTGAGGGAGAGGGAATTCCAGCCTAGAGGGACCAACAGCCTGTCCCCTATGACAGCGATAATGAGGGTGAAAATGACCCGATGGTGAGCGAAGCCATCCGCCCTTTGCCATCCCTGCAAGAATCATGCTGCTAAGTCAGGAATCATGGGAAAGTTGGATGCCCTAATACAGTCAGGCTGCACCAGGTGCCTAATTAGTCTACCAACAGTGCTGAAGCTAAGGATCGGAGCAAAGAGACTGCCCCAAGCCATGAGGTTTGAGCTGTTCTGACCTAGGCTTCCTGATATAGTAAAAAGCACACAATTAGTCCCAAAACCCCTTTTTAAAATTGTAACGGCTGTGGATTCCCTTCATTCACAGCACGTGCTGAATCACCAAGAGTTTATAAATAGTCCAACAGAAGTCTGCCTTTGTATAAGGCTGGTAAACACCCTCCTTTATCTTCTTTGACATGCTGCCAAAGACCTAATTGGCAATTATCTTGGCAAGGCCACACGGAAACACAGAATCAAAAATGGAGCTTCAAAGTACAGAGTGACACCATCCACAACATTGCTTCCTGCAAAGGCCCACATGCCTTTGCTCTTCTTTGATGTCTTATGGAAGGGGCCAATCATCTCCAAGCCTTACTCCTGAGTCGTCCCTTTTGTTTTAACTGTTCTTGCCTTCTGGCAGCTCTGTGCATATGCGCACTAGGAACAGGCTCCCCCTGTTCCTCTGCCTCTCTGATGTCTGACTCTGGAGGCTCTGGAGTCTGCACCTAACTCCCAGATGGCCCATCTCTGTCTCCAATGCAAAGCCCTTGTCTGAGCCTTCCCCAGACTCCAGGACTGGCCCATGTTCCTCCCCAGCCTCCTCACTGACTCTGCTGCCAGCTCCGCAGGCTGCTGGCTGACCACAACATGAGCAAGTTGATGGATCACTGCTAAGAGTGATTCAACGCACCTCACTGAGCCAGTGCGGCGAGAGATGGGCTGACATTGGGAGATCATCCAGTTTGTAATAGTCTTGAAGATGACAGAGGCAGTGATTCTGTGATTGTCCTGGCTAGAAAAATGGGGCCCGACAATCTGGTGGGAAGGGGGAGAGAGAAAAATGAGGCTAGGAAGAGGCCCTCTCCCTCCTCAAGTTAGCCAGAAGGGAAGAGCTGTCCAGCACTAGGTGGAAACTGAAGGAAACAAACTCCTTAAAGCCACTTCAGAGCAACTACCAGGAACCCAGTTAATCCCCAAAGTGTACCGAGACGTGGCAGGGGTGTTCAGCAAGAAATAACCTGCTACCCCCCATCACTCCGACTGTGCCATTCAGATCCCCATTGCCTGCTGAACACCTGGCATGAAGAACAGGGCAGCAATGGCAGTGATGGTCATGGGACTGAAGCTCTTTTTTGGCACATTTGAGAAGCAGAGGCTGGTCATTTTTGGCACAAGAATCCTGCAGCCGCCACCTCTTTTTCGGCACAAGAAGCCTCCAGCTAGCTGCCGCTGCTGGCTCGGTTCTGGCTGGCAAAGAGGCAGTGGCTGGGAAGCTCGGGCTGGTGGGGAGCCCAGCAGCAATGGCTCAAGGCTGCTTACCTTCCCTGGCAACCAGCTGTGGGAGGAAGGTAAGGTCGCGGGATGAAGAAAGAGGCAATTGTGGTGGGGGAGGAAGCGGGGAGATTGAGTAAGGGCCTGGGCCTCTGAAGGAGGGGAAACGGGTTGACGCGTGGTGAATGGAGAGCAGGCAGCATGCAGAAGGCCTTTGACAGATTCTGAGTTTAGCCACCTCAGACCTTGGGCAGAAAATAATAGATAGAAAGGCTGCAATAGCTGTAAATTCAATTTTTTTTACTATTGGGTTCTGTGGGCATGGCCTAGTGGGCGTGGTTTGGTGGAGAGGGTCATGTGACTAAGTGGGTGTGGCCAACTTGATGTCACTCACAGCAAAGTGCTGCCCCATCAAGCCATGCCTACCAAGCCACGCCCATGGAAGTAGAAAAGTTTGAATCCCACCACTGCTCCCCCTTTGTTGGGAGAAAGCTGTTCAATTTTGACATATGATGGCCTCTTTAACCCCTCTTTCAAACCAGTGATCCTTTCTGTCCAATTTATGGACTTTGTTATCTTCAAAAGAGTGGCCTGTGTCTTTTAAATGCAGATGGACTGCTGAATCTAGTCCTGATATGTTTGCTCTCCTATGTGGATGGCTGAGAATCTCCATAGACAAGGAATGGTTGTGTTTTTCCTCAGAAAATAGTATGTGAACTGTGGGTAGATATTTTACCTTGAAAGATTTATTATGAGTCATAATGAAGTGAGGTGCAGTTTGTGATGGAATCAACCATATACATAATAAACAAGGAAGTAAGAAAGGTTCCAAATGACCATAGAGTAACACTATGGTTGGAATAATATTCCTTGACTTAATTTAATCTGTCAAACCACAAGCTTTTTATCCGTATGTAATTTCAGTCAACAATGGTAATAAAGCATTATTCCAATATTACTAAAGCTTGCAACAGTAGCTGATTCATTTCTATATCCTTTTGACTAATAAAATTTCTGGATAGATCTGAATTAGATAGATAGATAATCAAAAAACAGATCTGCAAACAATTAGAAGCAAATAAAGTTATAACTAGCAGCCAGCACAGGTTTGTTAAAAACAGATTATGCCAAACCAATCTTATCTCATTCATTGATAAAGCCACTAAATGAGTAGACCAACAAAATGCTGTGGACATAGTATACTTAGATTTAAGTAAGACATTTGACAAGGTAGAGCACAACCTTGCCAAGCTTCTTAGTAAGCTAGACAAATGTGGAATAGACAACATCACCACCAGATGGATTTGTGGTTGGCTGACAAACCGTACTCAACAAATAGTTCTTAATGGTACGACATCCACATGGAGAGAAGTAAGTAGTGGGGTGCCACAAGGCTCCATCTTAGGCCCAGTACTCTTCAATATCTTCATAAATGACTTAGATGAGGGAATAGAAGGAGTACTCATCAAATTTGCAGATAACTCTAAACTGGCAGGAATAGCCAACACCCCAGAAGACAAGCTCAAGATCCAAAAAGATTTTGACAACTTGAACAATGGGCCCTATCCAGCAAAGTGAATTTCAATGTGGAGAAAAGCAAAGGTTTACATTTAGACAGGAAAAATCAAAGGTATAAGTACAAATTAGGCAAAACCTGGCTCAAAAACAGTAATTGTGAGAGGGCCCTGGAGTCTTAGTGGATGATCACTTGAATATGAGCCAGCAGTGTGCAGCAGCAGCCAAAAAAGCTAATACAATCCTAGGTTGTATAAACAGAGGAATAGAATCAAGATCACGTGAAGTATTAATACCGCTTTATAAAACCCTAGTAAGACCACACCTGAAATACTGCAAGCAATTTTGGGCACCATACTACAAAAAAGATGTTGAGACTTTGGAAAAAGTTCAGAGAAGAGCAACTAAGATGATCAAAGGCCTGGAGACTAAACCTTATGAAGAATGGCTACAGGATTTGGGTTTGGCTAGTCTAAAGAAAAGAAAAATTAGGGGTGACATGATAGCAGTATTCCAGTACTTGAGGGGCTGCCACAAAGAAGAGGCAGTCAAATCAGTGGTGAAATTCAGCTGGTTCGCACTGGTTTGGGCAAACCGGTTGTTAAATTTGGCTGGCCCCGCCCGCCCCGCCCTTCCCACTCACTCCTTACCGTGCCTCGCCTGCCTTGGGCAATGCCTAGAGTCACGACCATATGGCCCAGCTGATTTCTGTCTGGTGGTCAGCCTTCCTTCGCCGATCTCCACTCACCCAGCTGCCTCCCATGCAGCCACTCTTCTCCTGGCCTGAGAAGGTAAGGCTGACGGTGGGGGAGGGTGCCTGCCATGCTCGTCCAAACGGCTACAAGTGGGATGACACAATGAGACTCTGCCATCTTTCAGGCCTGGCTCCGGGGTGAGGCCCAAGAGAAAGTGCTGGTCCGGGCACACAGCACCCCAGGGTGACACTCTCCCCTGAGGGTTGCTCGCCTGCCACCCAGAAATGATGAGTTGCCTCGTCACGAGTTGGATGCAGGACCCAAGGTGGAGGGGAGGGTGAGTAGGCTGCAGCTGACAGCCGGGCCTGAAAGGAGGCCAAGCCTTGCCATGTTGCCCCCAAGGTAGCCCTTTGGCCAAACAGACAAGTCTAGAGTGGGTATCCCTTCTGCAGTATGCTGCTTTCCATATTTAATTTTGGAGCTGTCTGGGCGAGGGGAATCTGCTGCATTCAGGCCCAGCGACATACACACCCAAGCAGTGATCCCTGTCGCCACCCCGTGAGCCAGCCAGCCTAGCCCAAGCCCACCAGGCATTCCTTGCCAGTCCCCCAGGGACCATGAGCAAAGGAACAATTGCCCTCTGTCTGGAACGAGCCTGAGCCAACCTGCCTGGTCAGGTTGTGGGAGTGCCTGGCCTCCCAGCCACCTCCGCCCTCTGGAACGACAGCAGCAGCAGCTGCCCTTGTCCCAGAAACACTATAAAGCCTCTGCAGCCTTGTGTTGTGCTACCTGGCTGCCTTGGGAATGAGGGAGAATAAAGAGGCCAGCTGGCATTCTGAAGCATCACGTGCTTTGCTGTCCCGCCTCTGCTCTTGCAAGTTTTACTGCCTTTTCTCTTGCTTCATGGCCTTCCCGATCTTTGAGACTGCAGCGGCTCCCTAAATGAGAAAGCTCACTGCGAGACGAGGGGAGTCAGGAAGAGAAAAGGCAGTGGAGGTGGGAGCACAAAACAAGTGAGTGAACCTTTGCCTGCCAGCTGGTCTCTTTATTCCCCCCACTCCCAAGGCAGCTGTCTGGTATGGCAGCGGCAGCACACACAGCTGTCTTTTCTCTTGCCATGCGATCTTTGAGACTGCGGTTCTCTAAAGATAATGGTGCTGGGGCAGCAAAGGGGACCGGCGCAGGCAGGCCGAAGCAGTGTTAGTGATGGCCGAAGCTTAGTGTGCAGGAGCAAAGTTTGCACTGCCCATTCTGCCTTCGTCACATCATTTGCTCCAGCTGGTGGCGCCCAAGGCAGCCCTCGGTTCCCACCACTTCAGCTTGGAGCTGGAAGCCACGGCTGGGGTCAGTCCTAGCTTTGCTGTCCATTGCAGCTAGGAATCTCAAAGCCAAGAATGAACAGTTGTGCTATCCGGGCACTAGATAGGCAGGCACAGGCCCCCTGCAAACTCCGTCATCTACCTGACTGAAGTTTCACTTGCTGAGGCACCAGGACTCCTAACGATGGGATGGGGTCCTTCAGGTGACTTAGCTTGGCCACCTGTTCGCTTCAGCCCCTCCCTCTGTCTCAGTGAGTGGTGCGCAAAACTTTGGCCTGGCTCCTCGAGAGTTGGAGTTTGCAGGAGGCCGATCTAGGGGCTGGTTGTAGCACAAACGTTCATTCTCGGCTTTGAGATTCCTAGCTGCAATGGACAGCAAAGCTAGGTTCATCCCCCTGCGCCAATCCAGCAGACAAAAGAGGAAAAGGGGGCGGAGAGGAACAGTCCCGTTGCCAAGGTTTCAGGCCTCCAGAGGACCTCCGAGGGAGTGGGGAAGGCTCTTTCACCCTCCTCAGATGCATAGAGAGGATCTGGAGCCAAGTGAGAAAGAAAAACGGGCCTACCGGGCCATCGCATGCCAGGAGCGGGGAGGAGGGGGTTGCATGCGCATATGCAGGGCGGGACACATAGAATTATGGGCGTGGGCACACATGTGCACGAACCTCCCCCGTCCCCCCTCCTGGCACGTGATGGCAAAAAGGTTAACCATCACTGGTATAGGGTCTCCTGCTTGGGAGGGGGGTTGGACTAGATGACCTACAAGCTCCCTTCCAACTGTTAATCTGAATAGTGAAAAAATATTTTTATATGAATTAGCTTGGGGAGTTGAAGGACACCAGTGACTTCCACCAGCACCTCTGTGCAGATGTTAAGCAGCATCAGGATAAGATAGGACCCTGGGGACCCCAGCATAGGACAGTCCCTCCTTCTCTTGTAGTACACCTTGATTTGAAAGACTGCAAGACCCAGCCTCACATTAGCAAGGAACCAGACTTTATCCAGTGATTTTCAACCTTGGCAACTTGAAAATGGGTGGGCTTCAATTCCCAGAATTTCCCAGCTAGGCATGGGGAATTCACAGTGGTTAGGCAAATACCATGGTCGTTAAGTGAACCTTGTGGCAGTGGTGAAATTCAACATTTTTCTCTACCAGTTCTGTGGACATGGCTTGCTTGGTGGGTGTGGCTTGATGGTCATGTGAGGGTGGGTATGGCTGGGTGATCATGTGACTGGGTGGGCGTGGCCAACTCAATGTCACTCACGTCAAGGGGTGCCTTGCCTGCTCCTCCCCTCCCAGCCATTCTTTGTCACACCCAGCCTCAACATATCTATATTTCTGTAAAAATGTTGTTCACCTTTTTTCGACTTTATGATCTACATACTATAGATGTACTTTCATGGACCACTGAAAGGAGGAAATGACTCACATGCTTTGCCCAAGAGTGTGATAGTCAACAGGCTTTTAAGGGGCTGCCACAAAGAAGGGAGGGCAATGTATTTTCCAAAGAAGCAGAAGGCAAAACAAGAAGCAATGGATGGAAACTGAACAAAGAGAGAAGCAACCTAAAACTAAGGAGAAATTTCCTGACAATGAGAACAATTAACCAGTGGAACTGCTTGTCTCCAAAAGTTCTAGGTGCTTGATCACTGGAGGTTTTTAAGAAAAGACTGGACAGCCATTTCTCTGAAATGGTATAGGGTCCCATCAGTGGTGAGATTCAAGTAATTTAACAACCGGTTCTCTGCCCTAATGATTTCTTCCAACAACCAGTTTGCCACACTGCTCAGAAAATTAACAACCGGTTCTTCCAAAGTGGTGCGAACTGGCTGAATCCCACCACTGGTTCCCCTCCAAAGTCCCTTCTAAGTGTTATTCTGTTATTCTGACACCTTTCCCAGGCCCTCTACTCAGATCCAAAATGTGGCTTTGATAGTTGATCAGAGCTTCTCTGTTTTTTATGTGCAACAGCTTTAGCGTTTAGGATCAGAGCTAAGTTAGTTGCTTTTCTATTAATATATAATCCTTAAAAGGGCTCTCCTGTAGGGATCCTGCATGGTCTAATTCAGAGGTTCCCAACCTTTCTGGCACCAGGGACTGGTTTCATGGAAGACAATTTTACCGTGGACCTGTGTGTGTTTGTATGTGAGTGTGTGAGTGAATGAGAGTGAGAGAGAGTGGGGGGGGGGGGGAGACAAGTATACAGTTTGGGAAAGAGGCACAGACAGAAGTGGTAAATTAAATAGTAGGTGGGCCATGCATGGAGTAAAATAAGTGTGGGATTGTTACTTAAGGCCTGCCACCAGTTGATTTTGCTCCAGTCCAGATGAAAATTGGAATAAACACACAGGGAAGACTTCACTAGAAAGGGCTTTCTTTTGCTCCAGGAGAAAATCAGAATGAAGAACTGGAAAAGCCTTCAGAGGAAGAAGCATTTTTGTTTTGCTCTAGAAGAAAATTAGAAGACACAGAGAAATCTTCACTGGAATGTCTGCTTTTGCTCCATAGGAAACCCCCAAAGACCCATAGAAGCAGAAAGAGGTTGAATGACCACCACCTGCACTGTTCAATGGTTCAGCACAGTGATTCCCTTCCAGATTAGCCCTGTGACTTTCTGCAACATTTTAACAAGATGTTAAAATGTCCAGACATCTCATTTAAGCTACTTAAAGCTAGTATTCCTTTCCCTGCTGTGGGGGTGGGGGGGAGGAGGAAAAAAGCGGCAAAAAGTGTCAGTTTATTATTCTAATTGAGGGCAAATGAGACTAAGACTCATTTGCTGTTTCTTAGCTCAGCTGAGGCGGCAATCCGCTTTGCTGTGCGAATCAGCTGAACTAATAAAAAACAGAATATAGGAGAGGTGAGAGGAGGGGGAGGGTAGGTGGGCGGGTCTAATCAAAATTTTCCCTACCAGTTCTCTGAACCAGTCAAAATTTTCTCTACCCGGATGCCAGAATTGGTGCAAACCAGCTGCATTTCACCCCTGCCTTGTGGTCATTAAGTGAACACTGGTTGTAAAACAAGTTCATTTTCCCCAATGAACACTTGCTAAGCAACCGGTCATTAAGTGAGGACCACTTGTATTTGGTTTGCCTTAAGGGTTCAGAGCTGTATGAAATCTGGTCTCCTTTGACCCTTTTGGGGATTGCAAAGGGTCCAGATGAGGGAATCCTCTTAGGGGGAACTAGGATTGTGCCCACCATTTTTTGGAAAGTCGCTGTCTCACATGTACAGTTAGTCCTCACTTACAACCACAATTGAGTCCAAACTGGAATGTTTCTTAAATTTTTTTTTCAGTAGCCCTTAACAGGATGAAAAGGCAACAGAACTTGTATAGTTTTGTATAGTTTTTCATTCATATTGTAAAACTCTTGTATAGTTTTGTATAAATAGTTTTTTATTTATATTGTAAAACTCTTGTATAGTTTTGTATAAATAGTTTTTTATTCATATTGTAAAACTCTTGTAACAAAATCTAGTTTTGTGTACCTCTTATTCTTATTTAAGTATTAAATGCATAAAATGAACTACCTTTTGTTATATCTTTTTTTATACTTAAAACAGTAATTAGGGCAAAGAAATGAAGTTGAGTTGGCCACACCTGCCCAGTCACATGACCACCTAGCCACACCCACAGAACCTGTTGTTAAATTATTTGAATCCCCACCACTGGGTCAAATTATTCTCCAAAGCACTGGGGGGGTAGGACAAGAAACAATAGTTGGAAATTAATCAAAGAGAGAGGCAAACTGGAATTAAGGGAAAACTTCCTAACAGTGAAGACAATAATCAGTGGAACAGCTTGTCTCCAGAAATCATGGGCACTCCATCACTAGATGTTTTTAAGAAGAGTCTAGACCAGGGGTCCCCAAACTTGGCCGCTTTAAGACTTGTGGACTTCAACTCCCAGAATTCTCCAGCCAGCATAGCTGGCTGGAGAATTCTGGGAGTTGA